>CM038680.1:510655399-511130510 GCA_021605205.1 Aegilops longissima | reverse complement strand
CACGGCCTGGTCTTCGGCCGGCGGCACCAAGCGGTCCGCTGCTGTTTGCCTTGCGTGCTCCCAGACGGCGGCGGAGGCGGCGGTGGCAGCGCGGCCGTGTCCGACATGGAGGCCTCGCCGCCTTCCCTCTCCATGATGGGATTCTCGCCGCCGGCTTCTCCAGTCTGCCCCGTGAACTCCGGGAGCCGCGGCGCGGAGCTCAGCGGGGTGACGAGCAACGCCGATTGGAGGCGCGCGGCTTCCTCAGCTCGCCGCTTTGCCACGACGGCGGCTTCGGCCTCATCCAGATTCTTCTGGGCGGAGGTCGCCGCCTTCTCGGCCTCCGCCTTCTCCAGGCGGGCGGCTTCTTCCTCGTCGCGCTTCTCCCGCGTGTTCCGCTCCGTCGCCTCCCGGAGGTCGGCGGCGGGGTCAATCCACCGAGTAGTAGTGGACGTCTCTGCCGACCCCATGATGGAGGCGGCGGCGACCCTCTCAAAAGTAAGGGGAGCCCTGAAGCGAGGAAGGCATGTAAAAAATTTGGACAAGATTCACCAGAAGAAAACAAGACGAAGGTGGAAGCACTTACACAGAGACCAGTGGCGGCATTTTCACTTCCTTATGGAAGCGGTTGGCCTTTGCGACCGCCTCTTCCCGCTTGGTCGCGGCGGCCGCCCCCTTGAACTTCTTCGCCCGGCCGCCAAGCGAGCTTGGCCCGGCCCGGTGCTTCTTCGCGCCGCCTTGACCGTCCAAGCTGGCAGAGGAACTCGCGCTCGACTGGCCCACCTTTGGCTGGTGGCGCGGGGCAACTTCCCCCATGGCATCATCATCAAGACAGTCGGCAAAGGTGGCCGAGGGCCTGAAGCCGCCTGCTCCTCCTCCTCCTCCTTCGGCGTTGGCCTCCATCGCCGCCACCCCAAGTCGTGGTCGCCGACGCCGCTCTCGCCGGTCGGGACGAATCGACGGGCCGGGTCCTGGTGCCGATCAAGGTTGGATGAGGAGGTTCTCACTCAAAAACAAAAAAAGATCAGAAGTCGGATTTGGTTGCAAAAAATACAGAAGAAGAAGAGAGACGACTTAGAACAGGCGGGGGGTTGGCACGTGAGTATGGCTCCTTTGCGAACTGCCAATCCGCCGTGAGATTGTAGTTCGCGATGTAGTTCATCGTGTCCGTCACCTCCGCGTGGGGCATGTCCTTGGAGCACATCCCACTTGTCCTCGGTGGACGCCATCCGATGATCGATGAGGTCGGCCTTGAGTGGGAGGACTCGGCCAGCCACGGCGGCGCCAGCAGGTCGGCCCGGTCAAACCTCGCACGCGCCGGCCTCGGAGTCGTACGACGGCGGCGGCGCCAGCGGGAGTCAGCGTCCTGGCCCGGTGGGACCAGCTGGGGAGCCTCCCAGCCGGTGAGCCGGCTTCGTAAGGCGGCAGATTGACCCAGTCACCTTGTGGGGCGACGTTCTTCACGTAAAAATAAGACCGCTGCCACATCTTCACCGACTTAATCAGCGAGATGGTGGGAAACGGGTTGTCGGCCACCGATCTCCGCATCGCGCTGAAGGCACTGCACTGGGCTGGCACGCCGGCGACGTGCGTGCCGATCTTGGACTGGAAGAACCCCCCCCCCCACAGCTCGATGGTGGGGAGAACGCTGAGGAAGCCTTCGCACAAGGTGGCGACGGCAGCCAGCAGCACCACCGTATTCGGAGTAAGGTGGTGCGACTGGAGCCCGTGGAACTCCAAGAAGGAGCGGAAGAAACCGCTCGCCGGAAGCCCTATGCCGCGCATGAGGTGCGAGCGGAATACGACCCGCTCGCCCTCCACCGGCGCCGGCGATATTTCCCTCGCCCGCGCGGCGCAGGCTCGCAATAGGTTCTTGCCGAGGAGACGACGCGTCTTGCGAAGGAACTCGATGTGGTCGTCGTCCACCTCAGAGCCGTCCCACACGCCAGAGCGCACGGCAGGAGGTGCGGCGTCGGAGGAAGAGCTCATCGCTGCGGGCGTGGCTTGGTTCGGCGCGGCGGAGGCGAGAGGAAGAAGAAGCAAGAGGAAGCAAGGGGAGTAGGGTAGATGGGCGCGCGTGCTTCGCCGCCCCCCTCCACTCGCCTACATATAGGCTCATGGGCTGAGAAGCCGATGGGGCGGGCGTGGGATTAACTGCGCCCAGGACCCCAGGCCCTCCACGATTTACCACACGAAGTTACTGCGCGCAGTTACGACGTGGGAACCCCAACCGTCCGCACGGCCGCAACAGATCAGTTCGCGTGCCGAGGCGCGGTAGTGGCGGGCCCCGCCTGACGGACTGTCCCGTCGCGCGCGTGGGTGGGCAGACTGACCTTGCCGGGTGGCACCACGCGACGGGTCCGCAACGGGCGGCTGCCCGGAAGCTTATCAGGCACGCTGCCCGGATCCCGCTACGACTTTCAAACTCTTTAAGGGGCAAGACGGCCTTCTGCGAGTCCGACTCCACTAGTTGGCCTAGAGGAGGACGGCAAGCAAGGCCCAGATTCCACCACCAGAAGGATGAAACTGTTGAGGCTCCTCGACATGTCTCCCTCGGCGCCTCACTAGCTTCGGGGACTACTGTCGGAGTAATGGGCCACGGGTAGGCTAACCCGAGCCCCTGAACCTTTCAAGACATCGGGGCAGGCAGTGCCCCTCAAGACCCCAAGAGGAAGAGCCGCTTTCTGAGAGTCGGCAGCAAGGCCGCCGACTGCCCCTCACGGCCAAGTCCCAGGGACGCCTTCGAGATAAGCCGACTCCTAACTGGCGGCTTCCAGAGAAGCCGGCTATGGGGAGTCGGCCCGCGACTCCGATCACCTCCTGCCTTCGCAATGATGGGCGGGACGGGGTACGGCCACCGCGCGGCCCATCCCTGCCCCGTTTGTCAAAGGCAGGCATGGCCACAGTGTGCCGTACCAACGGAGATCTCCATCCGGCGCGGCACTGTTGCCATGCCAGCCCTGACATCAGCCCCCATGGGCGGAGCCCTGTGCCCACGACGGCCTGTCTGTATGACCCAGAGACGGCAGGTCCCACCTGTCAGCAGGGGTACAGAAGACGGCGAGAGAGCCACAAGATGGACCGGTTGGGAGTCGGCCCCCGGGAGTCGGCTAGCCTCTCCCACGGGCCCCGCACGCCATTAACTGACATAAGACGGGAATGGCAATAAGGATCGCCTGTCAGCGGCGACACTGCTGCCATGACCCCATGACCAAGCCCAAGCGTCATTAGAAGCACGGCTACAGAATCCGGAGCGGCAAGACCACCACAAGGCGGACAATGTCTGCTGGCTCCATACTGCGTTGGGCGGGGCCCACCAGTCGGCGGGCCCCAGCAGTCGGCGGAGAAGACGGCGGCCTGAGAGACAGGCGGTTGGACCCGTGCCCAGCCGGATTACCATTGTACCCCTGAGGGGTAGGCCTATATAAAACCACTAGGGCACCCATGCAAAGGGTTCGAATCCATTAGCATTAGACCAGACCATATAGGAAGGAGGGAGCTAGCCTTGCCTTCTCCTACCTCCAAGAAACAGCTCAAGGAACAACCTTGTACCCACTTTGCCATAGTGATCATGCGGAGACCCCGCAGAGCAGCAGTAGGGGTGTTATCTCCACGGAGAGCCCTGAAGCTGGGTAAGATCCGCCGGCGTGCATGTCTTTTCCTCATCTCGTTTCCAGGCACCTGCGACGTTCTACTCGCCCCCACCATCATAAGCCATCCCTTGGCATATGTCGCAGCCAACCCCCGACACGGGTGGAGGAATAATTATTTTCCGCGTAATAAGGAGGCACTTCCTTACGGCTGCCGTGGACCCAGCTGTCAGCCTCTTCACGTACAGTATTCTTCCGATGGAATTCGGTCGTTGACAACATTGACCACGCTGGGCCGAGAGCACCACGGCGGTGGACGACGGCGAGGCCTAGGAAGGGGACGACGCGGAGCCGGGGAAGACGCGGCAGTGGATGACCACGCGGAGAGGAGTACGAGGGTTAACTGGTTTGGCTGCGCTGCCGTCGCCGCAGAATAACAGGGGGTGTGGGTGAGTGGAGTGGAGGGATGGCCTGGCCAGCGGTGGGAGTAGTATGGAGGCGGTGAGGCCTCAGCGGCAACACAGCCGGCCATGGGAGGCAGGAGCAGGCGGCACGACCGGCGCTGCTTTGGGCGGCTGGAGCAAGAAGACCAGAGGTTGAAGAAGCACTACGGCCGTTGGATGGACATCGTACGGCCAGTCGAGCTAGAATCATGCATATTGACTAAGTTGACAAAGCCCTTCGTCCCCGTCAACTTAATAGGCCCCGTCAACTTAGTGGACATCGTATGGGCAGTATTCTTTTTTTGGGGCGTAATAAGGAGGCACTTCCTTGCGTGCCTCAAGCAGGCGTATTCTTCTTCACTTCCTAAGAAGATATAGCTGGTGTGTCCGAGCTGTCAGCGGCGGTAACTTTTTTCACGAAATACAGAGGCCTTTTTGGTGGGTCCTAGATGTCAGGTGGAGGCATCATTATTTTGCGCCTAATAAGGAGGCATTTCCTTGCGTGCAGCCGTGGACCCAGCTGTCAGCCTCTCCACGTACAGTCCACTTCAGATGCATGTCGGTCGTTGACCATGTTGACCACGCCACGCCGAGAGCACCAGGGTGGTGGACGACGACGAGGCCTAGGAAGGGAACGACACGGAGCCAGGGAAGACTCGGCAGTTGTTTCCCATGCGTAGTGGATTACGACTGTACGAGGGTATACTGGTTCGTCTGCCATCGCCGGAGAATAACAGCAAGTGTGGGACTGTGGGTGAGTAGAGGGATGGCTAGGCCCGCAATGGGAGTACGGTGGGGCAGTGAGGCCTGCACGGCAGCACAGCTGGCCGCGGGGAGGAGGGAGCAGGCAGTCCCGCCGGCGCTTGTTTGAGCGGCTGCAGCAGGAAGAGAAGAGATTGAAGAAGCACGACGACCGTTGATTGGACATCCAACAGTATACAGGCCATCTATGGAAAGCCTCAAATCTGTGGAAAATAGCATACAACCCATCTACCATTATTTCAAATTGTTTACAACCCATTTGCTAATTCTTACGGGTTTTTTTTGGAGCCCATATTCTTTTTATTAGCATTACAGCCCATAATGTGGCCGCGGTTAAAAAATTATACGAAATTTTGCATATGTCGGTGTGGTCTGAACTGTTTTTAATCCCGAAATTTCGAGTCACATTCAGACTGATTTCAAAAATAAATGTATATCAATATAAAATCCAATAAATTGTCCACGCATAAAAATCAATGCAATTTAAAATCTCGAAATGACAAAAAAAATGAAACTAGTTGCCGGTTTGATGTGTTTTAAAAATGTACAACCCATTTCTCATTACTGATAGACCATTTTCTCCGCCAGCCGAATGAAGCTCTCCTCGTCTTGAAAGATTTGCAGCCCAACAGGCGTAATAAAGCGACTTACTTGAAAAATCACAAAAAAACTGGGCCAACCATTTTCAGAAAGAAAAAACACTACTGGGCTGGTCTGTGGTAAAAATAAAAGGAAAGGCTGTCTAGACAGGCCAGAGTGTCCCGCACAGCCCAGTTGACACCCTGCTTCCGTCTCAAAAAGAAATTAGATAAATGCCACTCCAATTATGGCGATTCATAAAAATGCCACTGCAATTTCCAAACTTTGAAAATGCCACTGCAATTTTTGCAAACTTTGAAAAACGCCACTCTAGACTTCGAAAAATGCCACTAGAAAGGCATGAGCGCTGGGCCCCGCGTGTCAGTGACCCAGCGACTTGGGGCCGCCGTTTAAGTGGAGACAGGCCGGGAGAAATGTGCCTCCGACGTCACCCCTCCTCACCCGCGCGGCCGAGCCACTGGGACGGCCCACTACTAAACTGCTCCCAGTGCGCTAGATAAGGGTAAAACCCTTTCCCTTTCCTTTTTCTTTATCTGTAAATTTGTAAAATCCACAAATAAATTAAATGAACTCCAAATTTGATGATTCAAATTTCCAGAGACTCCATAAATCAAGTCCTATTTAATAGGCCACAGTGGACACTTTTGTTGTCCTTGGTGTTCACTGAACCTTTTAAGAAGGTAATTTATCCATATAAGTCCACTTCAAAAATCCATATTATATTCATTTCAACTCCAAATCCAGTGAAACCAGTTTCTAAATGTTTCTAAAATCATGCCTGAATTAATGGGTATTTTACTCATTTTTATAAAATGGCATCCTGTGGACAACTTGTGGATCCATCAAATCCATTGATTCCATCATATTGAAATGTTTAGAAATATCCATTGATCCACTTCCAATGAAATCACCTTGGTCATTCCTCATATGACCAGAGGTATCCTAGAAAAGTCCAACTCATATTTTTTAGAGAACTTTTATTCTTGCCTTGTCGTGTTGCTTATTATGGTTGTTTTCGATGATAGTTGACGAAGTAGACGAAATGCCCGAAGTTGGACCAGAGATATTTGAAGACCTCGAAGACTTTGTTAAAACAGGCAAGCAGCCCTTTCACCATGTCTTTGAAACCCTTTGTATGCATGCCATATAGCACTTTTATTGCTTGCATCGGAGACATGATATTGTGGTGACCACATGGGGTGGTTCGCCACCGTTACTTCCTCGTTGATACTTGCATTGTGCATGACCCTACCTTCTTATGAGGGTTATGCCGGTGGGAGTAGATAGGATGCTAAAGTAGTGCTACGCAAAAAGGGACAGGTATATGCATGGTGAAGGAGGCAAAGTATTTTCAAAGGACTTTTCGAAAACCCCGTCGGGTGCCACTTATGCCCGAGGGAGATGATGAGATGGGTAACCACTTGATGACGAAGTGGTGTACTGAGACAACTGTGTGTGGTTTTCGAAAACGGATTAGATTTAAGATTTGTCGACTATCCCAACCTTACATGCGCAACCACTCTACCCTTGTATGGGAAAGGGCATTATTGATTACCTAGGCCGATACTAGCTTGGAGCCCGTGATTACTAGTGACGGGGAGAGTTGGTGCTCTCTCTCGGACGGGTCGTGCCGGAAGGGCGGCCATGACCGTTTTATAGGGCACCGGATACACTGCTAAGGCCCCTCTCAGATGTTACGATCTCGAGTGAGTCTCAGATGATGTACATCGTGAGGATACGGAACAACGAGTGGAATCCTTGTTAGTGTCGTCTAGGAAAGGTAGTGATCGGGTGCTTACCCGGTACTTGAGGTATCGCTGGTCGTGGATGACACGGAAGCTCCCGGATCTTGTGGGTAAAGTGTGCAACCTCCGCAGAGTGTAAAACTATTCGAATAGCCGTGTCCACGGTCAAGGACAGTTGGGCGGTGCTGCTTAAACTACGTCCAGAGTTTTACAAACCGTGTGTGTGTGTTGATAAAACTACTTGGGTCAAGTCAAGAGACTAGACATGATTGAGCTGGGTTGGTTCCCGCTCTATTTATGTTGATATCTGTAACCTGTCCTCATGGTTACTTTAATTTTCCTGATGCATGTCTTACAAGTTGTTGAACATGTCATTGCACTCAAAACTAGCTTTCTACAACAATTTACCTATATCATTCATTGTTGTATCTTGAACCAAAACATGGGTTGCTTGCGAGTACATTCAAAGTACTCATTGGCTTGCCACTGGTTATTTTATTGGCCAGGAATGAAAGAATAGGATATAATGAAGAGTACCTTGGTGACGAACATGCGAGCTAGGACGCTTCCCAGTCAGAATGCCTGTAGGGTTAAGGCAAATGGCATGGGTCCAAGTTGTTATTGAAGATTTCCGCTGCGTTGATACATTCAAGACTTGACCATAATGGTCCTACTTGTGTTAAACGGTATGTATGGATGTAAGACTCTTGTTATTCAGCTTCTGTGTGTTCAGTGAGCATTGATCTCTGGGATGACTGTACACGTGCATTCGGTGACCTCGACTTATGAGTCGAGGTCCCCACAGAGCTGTTATCAGAGCCATCCCGACTATAGGAAGCCTTAGTTAGCATGGTTGTTAGTTAGGGCAAAGCTATTTTCAAAACTATTACTAATTTTCTATACTTCTCTTCCCCTTCTGAGTTTTTCGAAAACTAAGATATACTTTCCTCTTCCCCTTCAAAATTTAATGGTCGCTAGAATCCTTATGCCCCTGACCACGGGATTCCTTGTAATCCTCGTGGATAATCTAGAAGGAAGACGCCTTGCCAGACATTCACCCATATCTCCTGAACACAAGATTGGCGACATCACAACAAGACGATACCAACAGAAGATACATCCTCGAGGAATGAGGACCTGAAGACCCAGGAGATGGTGACATCCTTGACATTGCCCCAAGATGATGCAACCTTAGCCTACGATGATCAGGGCATAGGATATGCAAGATCATGATATACATTGCTAATAGAGTAACCCTGTCACTACCGTTGTTGTATCGGCAACCACCGATGGATGAGAACCTAGCCATTTGGTCCGCCTCACCATAGTGAGCAGGAAAACGGTTCTCCTCATCCCCCGCTCTTGGTGTCGATGTTGTCATCAACGTAACCGACGTGATGGACCTCTATTATGCCTTGATAATGTCATTGCATAAAGGATTACCTACCTGGTACCATCGACGGCTTAGAAGACAAGAAGGGATCGTTGTGATTAAGAAGACAATAGAAGACCAAGTCAATGCCAGTTACGAGGAGCCACCTTCACCCCATCACTTCAAAAGGCGAGAAGTTGTTGAAGAGTCTTCACGCTCAACCCGGATTGTTTCATCGAACAACTACAAGAGACGTAGCAACACCTGAGGAAAACTCAGAAGACTGCATGAGGCAAGGCACGACTACTGAGTCTGAGAACCCCTAGGGTAGGATGAGTCGTGTACCCCCTATGCACAGTGGAGTCCATATGATGGTTCGAATAGAACCATGACTGTGTGTTGCTTGTTTTTATTTGTTTGTGTTTTGATATAAGTCGCACTTTTGCCCTAGGCAACAAGTACGCGACTATATCACCTATCTTATCTTAATGAAATTGTGTGTGGCCCTTTTGGCACCTGTTTGTTTGCACCTGCACTATAGAACCCCCTTTAAGCATTACCCCCATTTATGATGCTTTTCCCTCTCATCCCTCTCTCCTCAACTGAAGAACGACAAGACAAGGTACACCAAGGATTCTACTTTGGCAACCAACCAGCACTGAAGACTTTTGCTACAACCTCCTCGACCAAATGCAACCCCGTAGAATTATGTTTAACCCTCAAGATTAGAAACCCATTCCTAGACCCTTCAAGACTTCACGAGATACCCCAACTCGAAACTTTAACCCTGAGCTTAACCTACGGAATCACAAGAGAACAAGTTAAGCTACAGTAAGCCTTGCTTATCACTAGGTTCATTATGGAACTAGTGGACGTAGTGAATGAGCACATTACCATCCTAAGGTAGCACAAGAACTCACGATGCCATAGGAAAGACCAATTTTGGGATATATGAACAGAGGACAAGTGACTTGATGAGTTTATATCAATGACTTTGAGGAATCATCCGAGACTATTTGGTGGATTATGAGGCTATCATGTTGGTAGATGAACTTGGTGGGATCATGATTATAGAGTAGCATAGCTTTCATTAACCCTGAGTAAATTGGATTTATAGGAAAATTATGATCGCAAGCTGAAACTCCTTGAAGAGCAAGGATTTTGACTTGATCAGATGATATTGATAGGAGACAGTTGATATTACGTAAATAACTTGAGGGAAACATGTAGGATTCCTTGTTGGACATGATATTTGGATTAAATAGGTTACCCTAGTGGAGTATGGATGCAGAGTAATTTTACATGGTTCGGAGTAAATTGGCTTTAGACTGAAGATCTCGAACATGAGACCATGTTTCTCGGTGGACGATAAACTAGGAGATTGGGTTAATTGTCGGGGTTTATTTAGGGAATCTGTATGAGCTTGACCTTGGAGTTTACTTGACCATGACAATGGGAATCGGTGAACTGACTATAGCAAAAATAGCCCTTTCAAGTATCTGGGGATTATAGGTACCTTAGGAGATCATGTGGAACACCTTAACCATTGGATTTGTAGAATTAAATGGATTATGTAGTGATTGATGGAAGTTAATGGGCTGTTGGAGTTGATTCATAGGAAGGAAACAAGATCTTGGAGTGGCTTACGACGTGTTTCCTTAGGATAGAGATGCACTAACATGGACCATGGAAGAATAGGATGAGCACTTGGATTGTCGTGTTTTATTCCAGCTTGGAAGCTTGTATGCTCTACCCATGGATTTTTAGGGGTAGACATACATATGGGTTTGGGGATTTTAGACATATATGATTTTGTTAGACCTCCTCTCGAGAGTCATGAGGATATGAATCACATGAGTGATGATTGGAGTTGACCTATACGAAATGATACTAGCAGTGATATGATGTGATTTGTTTAAAGGACTAGATAACACAATTGGCATCTTAGAAACTGTGCTCAAGGATGGGATGATAAACATTCACTCGCACACTAGAATCCTTGAAACCCTTACGCCCTACCAAGCCACAACATGGTCGGATCCTGACCTTGGGCTTTGGCTCTAGATCGATAAGACCTTGGCCAATGCTCAACCGTGACTGAGGGAGTCCTGGATTAGGGGGTGTTCGGATGGCCGGACTATGAACTTTGGTCGGACTCCTGGACTATGAAGATATAACATTGAATACTTCGTCCCGTGTCCGGATGGGACTTTCCTTGGTGTGGAAGGCAAGCTTGGCAATACGGATATGTAGATCTCCTACCATTGTAACCGACTTTGTGTAACCCTAACCCTCTTCGGTGCCTATATAAACCAGAGGGTTTTAGACGGAGGATGAACAACAATCATACCATAGGCTAGCTTCTAGGTTTTTGCCTCTCTGATCTCGTGGTAGATCTACTCTTGTACTACCCATATCATCAATATTAATCAAGCAGGAGTAGGATTTTACCTCCATCGAGAGGGCTCGAACCTGGGTAAAAACATCGTGTCCCTTGTCTCTTGTTGCCATCCGCCTAGACGCACAGTTCGGGACCCCCTACCCGAGATCCGCCAGTTTTGACACCGACATTGGTGCTTTCATTGAGAGTTTCTCTGTGTCGTCATCTTTAGGCCCGATGGATCCTCCGATCATCAACAACGACGCGGTCCACGGTGAGACTTTTCTCCCCGGACAGATCTTCGTATTCGGCGGCTTTGCACTGCGGGCCAATTCGCTTGGCCATCTAGAGCAGATTGAAAGCTACGCCCCTGGCCATCAGGTCAGATTTGGAAGTTTGAACTACACGACTGACGTCCGCGGAGACTTGATCTTCAACGGGTTTGAGCCACAGCCAATCGCGCCGCACTGTCACGATGGGCATGATCTAGCTCTGCCGCCGAATAGTTCCCTGGAGGCCGCACCAATGTCTGCTCCGACCCTTAGCTCGGAGCCGACTGCGCCGATCGAGGACAGGTGGCTGGACACTGGCTCGGGGGCTGCGATCTCTACAGCGATCGAGCCGAATACCAACCCTGTCCTTTGCGAAGCTCGTGACTCCAAGGTGCCGGACTCCTCGCCGGACTCCGAACCTTCCGCGCCCCTGCCAATCGAATCCGATTGGGCGCCGATCATGGAGTTCACCTCCGCGGACATCTTTCTGCACTCGCCCTTTGGCGACATCCTGAATTCACTAAAGTCTCTCTCTTTATCAGGAGAGCCCTGGCCGGACTATGGTCAGCAAGGTTGGGATGTGGACGATGAAGAAATTCGACGCCCACCCACCACCCACTTCGTAGCCACTGTAGAAAGTCTAAACGACATGGTCGACTTCGACTCCGAAGACATCGACGGTATGGACGACGATGTAGGAAATAACATGAACCAGCACCTATAGGGAACTGGACAGCCACCTCATCTCACGATGTATACATGGTGGACACACCTAAAGGAAGCGACGACGAGGAACAACGGGACACCACGAGGGATCATTCCCTCGAAAAACAGTCAAAATGGCGACGTAAGCGCCGCTCAAAGTCCCGCCTCGACAAAGACAGCAGCCATACAGACCCAGCCATAGAGCAGGGCGAACCGGTGGACGACGAACATGCTATCGAGCAACCATCTGAACAGGACAACCTGGATAAACAACCCTTCCCCGGCGAAGATAATAGTCCGGACGATCTCACGCCGGACAAGTCGCTGGAGCAGAAGAACCTCCACAAAAGGCTCGTTGCCACTGCGCGTAGCCTGAAAAAGCAGAAGCGGAAGCTCAAAACAGCGGAAGATGCACTCAGAATTAGATGGAGCAAAGTACTCAACACCGCAGAAAAATATGGCGACAGTCGCCAAAAAAAGAGCTACCCGAAGCAAAAACTACTGCCCGAATTTGATGAGGAGGCCGTCGAGCCCCCGCAATCAAAGAACAAGGAGGCCACCCGTTCGGATAGACGACCCCACGGCAAACATAGAGCAGCAAACGACGCCGCATACAAGCAGGCACGCGATCTGCACAAGGATTCGCATCAAAAAGATGGCCTAGTTAGATCTATCTACGGGCCAAGAAAGCAAGCTCTAGTAAGCAATGCAACACATCATGTATCCGAATATCATGGTACACCTAAATATAGGGGTGCCGCACACCCCCTATGTTTCACCGATGAGGTGCTGGATTATGAATTTCCAGCGGGATTCAAGCCCATAAACATAGAGGCATACGACGGAACAACATACCCTGGATTCTGGATTGAGGATTACATCCTCCACATACACATGGCTAGAGGAGATGACCTCCACGCCATAAAATAATTAACCCTCAAGCTCAAAGGGCCAGCCCGGCATTGGCTTAAAAGCCTACCCGAAAACACCATTGGAAGTTGGGAAGAGCTTGAGGATGCTTTTAGGGAAAATTTTCAAGGGACCTATGTCCGACCTCCGGATGCAGACGATTTAAGTCACATAACTCAACAACCCGGAGAGTCAGCCCGAAAATTCTGGAACAAATTCCTTACTAAAAAGAACCAAATAGTCAACTGTCCGGACGCCGAAGCCTTACTAGCTTTCATACACAACGTCCGCGACGAATGGCTCGCCGGACACCTCGGCCAAGAAAAGCCAAGAACAATGGCCGCATTAACAAGCATCATGACCCGCTTTTGCGCGGGAGAGGATAGCTGGCTAGCAAGATGCAGTACTAGCGACCCAAGTACATCCGAAGTCAGGGGTGTAAACGGGAAACCACGACGCAGCAAGGACCAGCGCCGGACCAAGGGAAACAACCCAAATAGCACGGCAATCAACGCCGGATTCAAAAGCTCACGGCAGAATCATAAAAAACTGCCCCTTAAGGATAACATGGACGAGCTATCTAACTTAAACAAAATCATGGACAAGATATGCCAAAATCCACAGCACTCCCGGGAAGCCTGCAAACAATACCCATAGAGAATGTTGGGTCTTTAAGCAGTCCGGCAAACTCAACGCCGAACACAAGGGGCTCGACACACCAAGCGAGCACGATGACGAACCCCACACGCAGAGCACCGGAAAACAAAATAATTTCCCACAAGAAGTCAAAACAGTAAACTCACTTCACGTGACGAAAGGGAAAAACAGAGTGGCGCCCATATAGATACGCGCCATACGGCCTATCCCAGAGGAGTCCCGCCACTGGTTGATAAAACCAATCACCTTCGACCATCTGGATTACTCTAGAGGTATCCGTAATGCAGGATGGACTGCCTTGATATTAGATCCGATAATCGACGCACTCCAATTTACACAAGTCCTAATGTACGGCGGCAGTGATCTAAACCTGCTATATCAGGACACAACCCGCAAAATGGGGATAGACCCAACCAAAATTCGCCATAGCAACACTTCCTTTCAAGGGGTAATGCCAGGCCCATATGCCCATTGTACGTGCTCTCTACTGCTAGAAGTTGTGTTTGGCTCACCCGACAACTTCCTCTGGGAAAAGTTAACCTTCCACCTCGCCCCATTTACAAGTAGCTACCAAGCACTACTGGGACGCGAAGCTTTCGCCCGCTTTAACGCAATACCGCATATGCATCCCTTACACTTAAAATGCCCGGTCCGCGAGGCATCATCTCCTTAAAGGGAAATATTGAGTGTTCCTCGAGCACGGAAGATTGTGTGACTGCCTTGACAAGCCACACACTAAACCGGCTTCACTAATCAAAGCACCTAAACAGGTCGTTCAGACCCCGGACACGGCTGGACGAGTCCGGCGTAAACATACAAGGGCCTACTAGCCGATACCCCGCATAAGGGCTCCGCGATGTACAACAAGAGACAATAAAGCTCAATTTTATTCATTTTTTGAATTGTACTTTGTTTATTTAATATAACGTACATTTTTGCACGATCTTTTTCAACTAAGTTCCTCTCTTTAACAGATGAACACCGTGCTACACCTGTCCGTGATACGGCACAACGGAGACACAAAGCAGACGCAAGAGAGGGACCCGTTGCAAGGATTCTTTTCAGATTAAGACCCTGCGTAAACCTTTTTTACTGTCTCTTGCGGATACACATCCCTCGGTTCCATGCTATAACCGAGGAGGAGGCTGGCGTTTTTGGCATAGGCCACGTCAGAATTTTGCGTGTACCTGGACACCAAGGGCTTATTACCAAGGGCGTTGTTCGTCCCGTTTTCATAAAGACCGAATACCTTAGGGAGTGTTCGGCGTCTCGAGTTAGGACTTATATGCATCAGCTCCGAATCATGTCTTTGGTCAAATGTTGGGTTTGCCCGGCTCCTGTGTTTTGCTGCCTTATGTTCCGCTCTATCGGCTAAGGCGGCACCAGGAGAACTACTGCGATTGTGCCCCGGTTCGGCCAGGCGAGCACCTCAGTAGAGAAAGCCAAAAACTGACTATCATGATATAGCGTGAGACTGGTCAACCACTCGATGACCCGTCAGAATCTTTAGAATTCCTCCGCATTAATGAAGGGCCGTTTCCCGGTCAGGCACATACGCGCCCCGAATTCAGGTGAGCGCGGTGCCCCTAGGGGCTATATAGTAGCCCCACTGTAAAACTCCTATGGCTAAGTGAAAGTGATAAAGCATTATAGTCTGGTTGCCTAGTTTGCTACGCTATCACCTCCTTTATAGGACTAAGATGTTGGATCAAGTGTGAAAATGCGCCTTTTGCAAACACCCCCGCATTATATGCGTGGGGGCTGAATCCGAAGACTGCCATCTTTCAGGTTATATACACATATACATTAACGGCCGCACAGGAGGTATTTTAATTCTTGAAAGGAACAAGTATAAAAAGCTTTTATCTTCCATCGAAACATTGTTTCACAATAATACATGTTATTCGAACATAATATCCTTCGAGCACTGCGTCTCTATTAAATGAGCGCCCTGCAGAACTTCCTGAAAATAGTGCTCGACAGGTACTCGGCTTCCGTCTGAATCTTGGGATGCAACATCGGTGGCCTTCATCTCCGCCCAGTATGTCTTGACATGGGCAAGAGCCATCCGCGCACCCTCTATGCATGCTGACCTCCTCATTGCATTGATATGCAGCACCGCACCAAGGAACTGCTGCACCAAGACAAAATAACTCTTCGGCTCGGGACTTTTCGGCCACAAAAGACTCACGACATCCTTCATGGCATGTCCGGACAACCTATTCAGCTCCGCCCATTCGGCCAAGCGATCGGTTAATGGAAGTGGGCGCTCTGGATTATGGAACTGCGACCAAAAAATCTTTTCCATTTCGTGATCCTTTTGATCTCGGAAGTTTGCGGCCGCGTCCGCGGCACGTGCCGCCAAGTCCAGATAAGCATCCTCCGCACTCCACAGCCGGTCCAACTGAGCATATTAGGATCCACGAACCTCCTCCGCAGCAGAAAGGGCTTTCCAGCCACGATATCTCCGGCCTGACGTAGCTCCTCCTTCATAGCTCTCATCGCAGAGCGAGCATCCTTGGCCTCGGTAGTGGCCTTCTTTAGGTCATCATACTCCGCTCGATCTTCCTTTTCAAGAAGCTTGCAGCGGTCGGCAGCATTCTTCCACTTCACGGCCATTTCGGCCATTTCCTTCTTGCTTCGGCAGTGAGCAGCCTGTTCGGCTTTGAGCTCTTCAGCCGCCTTTAAGGCAGCCGCATCACTTTTTCTGGCCTGCTCCCTGGCTCGGGCGAGCTCCGCCCGAAGGTTCTCCATGGCAGCGGCACCATCTGCATCAAGCATACATGTTGTAAGGCATGGGCATCAAGCTCCCTTACCAGGTGTCTGCGGAGAAATTGCATACCTTGTGACTCGTCAAGCCGCTTATTGACAAGCGCGATGTCGGCATCCGCCACGTCAAGTTGCCTCTTTAGTTCGGCAAATTCATCAGTCCGTCTAGCCATCGGACACTTCGCCACCTACATAGGAAGGGCGACATATTATACCTGGTATTATGATCCTCGGCACGCTGTCATTTTTGACAACACACCGAGCCTCACGGGCTACTACCTACACAAGGCGCATTTTATATGCGGAACTGTCAGAAGGTACATCATTTTGCGTACCTCAAAACCTATCAGTAAACTTATGACGGCCTCGTGCAATCCGCTCTTAGTGGATGAAATCCTTTCAATCACCGTACCCATTAACGCACGGTGATCTTCTGAGATAGGCGCTCGCCCGAGCAGATCCTTCAGCTCCTCCGACCGTGCACCAGGTGGTGCCGGACTCGTCCGATGGCCTTTTTCGAAGGCCGGACGCGGAGGGCTTTGGGGGGACATACGACTGCCTTGCGGCCCCGCTAGATTAGGAGAAACCCTCCGCGACAACACCTCAGGGTCGCCCGCCTCGCGAGGCGGTACGGCAGGGGGAGGCGTTCCGCTCTCCATCATCTCTGGACGAAGATCCCCTGAAGATGAGCTCTGCTGAGAAGGGGTGAGATCTGAACTACAAGGTAAAATTTCGGTTATCTTCATTAGAAATAGGACAGGTATATCCTTTATTTTAAAACTCCCCTTTACTTACGGCTCAGTGGAGGGCTGATCGCCTTGGGGGCACAATGCGGCCGAGGCATCTCTCGGCGCAGGACCCTCTGACGAAGATTTCTTCCCCCGCTTTGAGACCATGGTCTCCGGGTCTTCAGAGGCGGTCCTCTTATTCCCTTGGATGGAGGGATTCTCGATCCCTCCTTTCCTGACAGCCTCCTTCACGGAGGCGGTAGCTTCCTTGTTCCCCCCTTCACCTACTTCCAAAGGCGCAACCTCCAGCATCCTGGTTAACACAGGATCCGGCGTGGTCTCAGGGAGGGGGGCCGGACACCTTATTAACTTTGCTTTTGCTATCCACTCCTTTTCAAGGGACATATCTTTTAAGGGCAAGTTCATGATAAATATGGGATAGCGTGTCCGGGTACAGGGCTACTTACTTGAGTATCCGGGCTATTGCAGCTCAAACCTGCATCCTCGGTCAAGTCCGGACACATCGCTTGTGATCCGAAGAATAGTTTGTACATCTCCACGGGCATCGCGCCCATAAAATGTTGGAGAGCTCGTGGTCCCTCTGGATTAAACTCACACAGGCAGAGGGGGCGACGTTTGCAGGGCAGGGTGCGACGAATGAGCATGACCTGCGCTACTACGACCAGATTGATCTCTCTCTCTAGGAGGTCTCGAATACAGCCCTGCAACAATGGCACGTCCTTGGACGGCCCCCAGTCAAGCCCTTTATTGACCCATGACGGCAGCCGCGGTGGAGGAACCGAGCGAAAGGTAGGTGGCGCCACCCATGTGGTGCCCCTGGGAGCTGTGATATAAAACCACTCTTGTTGCCATAGGCTGAGCACCTCCTGAAAAGAGCCCTCGGGCCAGGGAGCGTCCGCATTCTTGCTTATAACAGCCCCTCCGCACTCCTCTTGCTGCCCCTTGATCATCTTCAGCTCCATTTTGAAGGTCTTAAGCCACAATCCGAAGTGAGGAGTAATGCAGAGGAAGGCTTCACACACAACAACGAACGATGAGATGTGGAGGATGGACTACGGATCCAAGTCGTGAAATTCCAACCCATAATAAAACATGAGCCCCCTCACGAGGGGGTCCATCGGGAAGCCTAGCCCCCGAAGGAAGTGAGACGCGAACACCACGCTTTCACCAGGCTTGGGAGTGGGAATAACCTGCCCTTGGGCAGGCAGCCTATGCGAAATTTCGCCGGTTAGATACCTGGCATCTCTTAGCTTTAGCACGTCTTCTTCCGTAATGGAGGAAGGCATCCACCAGCCTTGCAGGTCGGAGCCGGGCATCATCGAAGGTCCGAAGCGCATGAATCTGGAGCTTTGGGTGTTGGAACTCGAGGCGAGGGGCGGATTGGATTGAGATTGAAAGAAAGGAGTGGAGCCTTGATCTCTTTATAAAGAGGTTGAATACCAAGAGCCTTCCCCGTGACCGTTCGGGACACGCCTTCGATAGAGGAGACATGCCAACGGGCACGACTGGGTTAACCACGCCCGTATTGATGAGAATCCCGGAATAAGGGGACACGATCTTTGATTTGACAAGACGTGCCAAGGAAACCGCCTCGCTAAACGCGCTGAGGTGGGACAGTAAAAACGATTTGAATAAATGCTTGGCCGTGGTGTGATGTCACGCTGCGGAATACGTCAGCAGATTGAATTTGTGCAAATATTATTCTCTCTACGGTGGTATGTGGAACTTATTTTGCAGAGCCGGACACTATCCTTGTGTTCAAAATCTTCTATGAACTATTCGGAGGAGGAACCCTCCTTGCAATGCCGAAGACAATCTGCGCTACGGACTCGTCGTCATTGAAGCCTGGTTCGGGGCTACCGAGGAGTCCTGGATTAGGGGTGTCCGGATGGCGGACTATGACCTTTGGCCGGACTCCTGGACTATGAAGATATAAGATTGAAGACTTCGTCCCGTGGCCGGATGGGACTTTCCTTGGCGTGGAAGGCAAGCTTGGCAATACGGATATGTAGATCTCCTACCATTGTAACCGACTCTGTGTAACCCTAACCCTCTTCGATGCCTATATAAACCGGAGGGTTTTAGTCTGTAGGACGAACAACAATCATACCATAGGCTAGCTTCTAGGGTTTAGCCTCTCTAATCTCGTGGTAGATCTACTCTTGTACTACCCATATCATCAATATTAATCAAGAAGGAGTAGGGTTTTACCTCCATCGAGAGGGCCCGAACTTGGGTAAAAACATCGTGTACCTTGTCTCCTTTTACCATCCGCCTAGACGCACATTCGGGACCCCCTACCCGAGAACCGCCGGTTTTGACACCGACAGTGACCATCACCAATGCCTCAGCCCACTTTACGTACCCCATTGACTTCATGGAGTGCTTGGACAAGTTAGTTGTCATCTTTCTTTGATGACATACTTGTCTACCCGAAGACGGAAGAAGATTCGTTGAGCTGGTCATGGAACATCTGAAGATCGTCATGTCTAGGAGGAAGAACTATGTCAACCGCCATCGCCAAGAAGTGAACTTCCTCATTGAAGACCGTGCATATCTACAAACCACTCCTCTCTAAGGAACCAAGCATTTCCATGACAAGGTAACCCACACCAAGATTCATCGGCCCCCTTCGAAATCACTCCAAGATTTAACAACCCCCTCCAAGATCACCTCACGACGAAGAGTAGACGGCTACCAGCTAGAGTTACCACCTGAGTTACCCATTGTGCACAACGCTTTCCATGCATCACAACCCCGGAAGTGTTTCCAACTTCCTAACTTGCCCGATCTCTACGAGGGCATTGACCACCGAGCCACCGACCCCCTAGCCAATCTAACCTACCGCAAGCTACCCATTAGCAACCTGGATCAAGAAGAGCATCATACACGAAGCCGCAGCATCAAGTACTTCAAGCTCAATGGAGCACTACACGGAAGCAGAAGAAGTACGGGGACATGAAGACTACCCCAGATCCAAGTTTCTGTATCCCTTTCCGTGCCTAGTTTGGAAATCTCGAGGCCGAGATTCTTGTAAGGGAGTAGGTCTGTCACACCCTGATTTTCATGGCACAACACTTAAGATGGTATATCATGATAAAGTGTGGTTTGACAAAAACTTTTGCATTATTTGATTTTTTATTTGAGTTGGTTTTCTCTCTGTGTTTTCAAGTGCTCTTTAAAGTCAACACAACTCCACCTTCTATACCTCATCTCCTTGCCCCAAGCTTCTGCCCAATGATCATGCCATGTTTATAGAGCATTATAGTATTTTCTTACAAAAATAATTTGGCCAAAAAGTATTTTCTAAAATTAGTTTTCCAAAAACCCCTGAATTGAGGTTTGCACTGCAAGTACTTGATTTGGGGTGTGAAAAATATTTCAAAAGGTATATTTGAAACCCATTAGATATAGGGTTCCCATAAACCACAAAAATATAATTTTAAAAGTTATTTTCCTATTTTATTGAAAAGTTTTTCTTAAGGCCGGAAATGGTCTTTAATAGGGAAAAATTATTTTATTGTTTTAAAAATATTTGAAAAAAATCAGGGAAACTCAGTGGGAATATAATTCCCATATATAAGAGTTTCAACACATGGTCATGTTCAAAATATTGGTCAAATCCCTCAAAAACCCTTTCTGGATATTTCAAGCTTTTGAAATATTTACAAAGTAAATATTCTCCAAAAATTCCAAGAAAATTCTAGTATGTCACATATGACATGTTTGATGATCTTGGCAAGTATCATGTCATGGGGAATAGTATAACCCCATGAAATCCCCTCAAAACCATTTCTGCCCATTTTGAAGTTTGAGCAACTTTACATTGCCAAACATGTCCAAGTGTTCTCAAATCTTGTGAACATGCTCAAATGGTCTAATAATTCATCTAGACCAAATGGCACAAGTTGGAGAAAATGTTATATTGATCAAAGTGCCCCAAAACCCTCTCTGACCAGAATCAAATTGGAACAACTTTGTACTACCAACTTTCTCTCCTTGATCCCAACTTTTGTGAGCATGTTAACATGGCCAAATGAGGACACTACACCAAGTGGTGCATCAAGCAGAAGTGATTTACTCAACTAGATCTACACAAGTTCATTTCTGCTAATTTCTCGGGTTTACAGAAGTTGCATTGGCAACTTTGCCCAAATAAGCTCCAAATTGGTGGAAGGCCCTATTTATATGTGTCATTTCACCCTGTGGAGTCTCATGGCATTTGGAAATCATCTGCTGGTCCAAACCATTATCAAACACCTTCTGCCACTTTTCAAAAATCACCATTTTGACCACTAACACTGTTCTCCTTGAGCTCAACTTTTTACCACAGTTCCTCCTAGTCCTCTCCTACCTCCAGTAACCCTCCCCTGGCCATTGCTCAATGATTAAGGGGTGAAACACCCCCATTTACCTTCCTGGACAGCAACTTCTCTCTCTCTCTCAACCCCACCTCTCTCCCATTCGGTCACCAGGGCATCCAAGGCCACCACCCCTTTGTTTACTCCTACCCTGACCCCCTAGACACTAGTGGCCACGCCCTGGGTGCCAAAAAGATGCCAATGCCAGCCATATGCATGCTATAGAGCATGCTACAGTGCACCAGGGCACTGTAGCCGCGTCCTGCCCGAGGCTTCTGACCACCTAGGGCCTTCCCCTTGTGTTCCCCGAGGCCGCCTCGGCGTCCGGGACATGCAAGACGGTCGGCCTCCTCCTCCTTCTCTCTCCGGCGACCTCTGACATGCGTGCCCGAGCGCTGCTTGCGTCCGCCAGTCGCCGCACTCGTGCGGGACCTCCTGGAGCTCGCCCTGCTCCCTCTCTCCTCTCCTCTCGGCCTGGACCACGACCACGAGCACCCCAGGCACGCACTAGAACACCCTTTTGGCCTCTGACAAACTCCATGAGCCGTGGCCGTGCGCCCCGCCTACGGCACTTCCCGGCCGCGCCCGTATAAGGCCACCCCGAGCCTTCTCTCGTCTCCAACTTCTCTCTCTCCCTCCCGTGCACCCCCGGACCAACACACTCCTCCTCCCGTGCCTTCTCCCTCCTTGAAAGTGCAACTATCCCTAGGTGGTTTTGGTAATTCATAACAACATATAGCTCATTGAGCTAATGCTATTCCAAGACTATTATTTCAGGAAAGCTCAATGAATGGCATGGCATGGATGATGAAAGTGGATCCCTCTAAATGCTAATGACAAAGGATTGGCTCAAGCTCAAAAGCTCAAGACTCTTCATTTTATATTTTAGTGATCCAAGATCACATTGAGTCTATAGGAAAATCCAATACTATCAAGGAGGGATGAGGTGTTTCTTAATGAGCCTTTTGCTTCATGTGCTTAGTGATATGCTCCAAAACCCTCAGCTACTTTCTCACATCCTCATATGATCTAAACTAAAGCCAAAATCGGTCACACCGATTCTTCCTATCCGGCGCCACCGATTTCAAAAGTCATAGCCACTGCCACAAACCCTAGGCAAATTGGTTCTACGGATAGGGATCTCGGTCTCACCGAGATGGGAATGTAATCTCTCTGTTTCCTTTTTGTAACTTTTCGGTCTCACCGAAAGAGCGGATTGGTCCCACCGAGATTGCAATGTAAACTCTCTGTTTCCCTTTCGTAACTTTTCGGTCTCACCGAAAGAGCGAATCGGTCCCACCAAGTTTACCTAACCAACTCTCTGGTTAGCTAATTACCAAAATCGGTCTCACCGAGTTTGTGAAATCAGTCTCACCGAGATTACGTTATGCCCTAACCCTAACCATATTGGTCTTACCGAGATGCATGTCAGTCCCACCGAAAATCCTAACGGTCACTAGGTTTACTAAGATCGGTCTGACCGAGTTTGTTGACTCGGTCCAACCGAGATTGGTAAATTGTGTGTAACGGTTAGATTTTGTGTGGAGGCTATATATACCCCTCCACCTCCTCTTCATTCATGGAGAGAGCCATCAGAACAAACCTACACTTCCAACTTACCATTTCTGAGAGAGAACCACCTACTCATGTGTTGAGACCAAGATATTCCATTCCTACCATATGAATCTTGTTCTCTAGCCTTCCCCAAGTTACTTTCCACTCAAATCTTCTTTCCACTAGATCCAAAATCTATGAGAGAGAGTTGAGTGTTGGGGAGACAATCATTTGAAGCACAAGAGCAAGGAGTTCATCATCAACACACCATTTGTTACTTCTTAGAGAGTGGTCTCTCCTAGATTGGCTAGGTGTCACTTGGAAGCCTCCGACAAGATTGTGGAGTTGAACCAAGGAGTTTGTAAGGGAAAGGAGATCGCCTACTTCGTGAAGATCTACCGCTAGTGAGGCAAGTCCTTCGTGGGTGACGGCCATGGTGGGATAGACAAGGTTGCTACTTCGTCGACCCCTCGTGGGTGGAGCCCTCCGTGGACTCAGCAAGAACTGCTACCCTTCGTGGGTTGAAGTCTCCATCAACGTGGAGGTACGATAGCACCACCTATCGGAACCACGCCAAAAACATCCGTGTCTCCAATTGCGTTTGAATCCTCCAAACCCTTCCCCTTTACTTTCTTGAAAGTTGCATGCTTTAATTTCCGCTGCTCATATACTCTTTGCATGCTTGCTTGAATTGTCTGATGATTGCTTGACTTTCCCTAAGATAGCTAAAATCTGCCAAACTCTAAAACTGGGAAAAGGTTAAGTTTTTAATTGGTCAAGTAGTCTAATCACCCCCCCTCTAGACATACTTCAAGGTCCTACAAGTGGTATCAAAGCTTTGGTCTCCATTTGCTTTGATTTCCATAGCTTTTGGTGGTGATAGCATTGGCTTCACAACCTAGGAGAGTATGGCGTCTAGCGAGGGAAATTATCACCATAGAGGTCCTTACTTTGATGGTACTAATTTTGCTAGTTGGAAGCATAAGATGAAAATGCACATTCTCGGATATAACCCCGCCGTTTGGGCAATTATTTGTATTGGCTTGCAAGGTGAATTCTTTGATGGGAGAGAGCCGAACCGTGAAGCTAATGTGGAAGAATTGAAGATGCTGCAATACAACGCTCAAGCTTGTGATATCATCTTCAACGGATTGTGCCCCGAAGAATTCAACAAAATCAGCCGTTTTGAGAATGCAAAGGAAATTTGGGATACTTTGATTGATATGCATGAAGTTACCGAATCCGTCAAGGAATCCAAGTTGGATGTGCTCCAAAGTCAGCTTTGACAAGTTCAAAATGAAGGATGGTGAAGGTGTCGCTGAAATGTACTCTAGGCTTGCACTTATCACAAATGAGATTGCCGGCTTAGGAAGTGAAGAGATGACCGACAAATTCATCATCAAGAAGATCCTAAGAGCATTGGATGGAAAGTATGATACTGTGTGCACATTGATCCAAATGATGCCAAACTACAAATGATGCCAACGGAAGTCATTGGAAGAATTGTTGCTCATGAGATGTCACTTAAGGATAAGGAGGAACTTCACAACAAGTCAAGTGGTGCTTACAAAGCCTCAAGTGAAGCCCCCACATCATCAAGTGAGAAACAAACCTTCAATGAAGAATTGAGCTCAATGCTTAAGAACTTCAACAAATTCTACAAGAGTAGAAGCAAAGAGAGAAGCTCCAAGTCAAGGTCTTATCATGACAAAAGATCTTCTAGTCGAGAGCGCAATTGCTACAATTGTGGGAGACCCGAACACTATTCCAATGAGTGTACGACACCCTACAAAAGAAGAGAAGATTCTCCTAAAAGAAGAAGTAGAAGAGAAGAATCACCACCAAGAGAGAGAAGGAGTAGAGATGATTGTTATGAACGAAAACCCTCACGGAGAAGCAAGGACTCGGAAAGGAAGGACAAGTCATCAAAGAGCTACACAAAACGAAGACATCAAGCTCATGTTGGTGAATGGGTATCCGGCTCCGACTCCGACCATCACTCCGAGAGAAGCTATCACTCCGACTCCGAATATACTCAAGATGAAGGTGTTGCCGGTCTAGCACTTGTGTCAACCAACTCCTATGACATATTTGAATCACCAAATGAAGGAATTAGAAGTTGCTTCATGGACAAAGGTCCTAAGGTAACACACCCCGAGTATGTTGATTTTGATGTTGATGAAGATGACTTGCTAGGTGATGATGATTTACAACAACTCTAGTGATGAATACTATGATGAAACATCAATTAATCATGCTAATCAAGATGAAACGAATGACAATGATAAGGAGAAGATTGAGCGTCTAACTAAAGAACTAAACACTCTTAAGTTAGCTCATGAAACTATCTTCGAAGATCATCGAGAACTTTTAAGAGCTCATGAGAAGTTACGATTTGAAAAGCTCAATCTTGAGCAAGAGCATGAGTTCTTAAAAGCAATCAATGATGATCTCCGTAAGAAAAGTTCTTCTTACATTGCCAAGCGTTTACTCTTATCTACTTACATGCCTCAAGTCAAGTCTAGTAACAAGAACAAGAAGTATTCTTCCTCTAGTAGTAACAATAATAATGCTAAATCCAATATTGTTGCTTCTAGTAGTTCTCTTGATTCCACTAATGATCCTCTTAGCCAAGTTACACTTGAGCAAGAAAACGGCTTATTGAAGGGAATTATAGAGAAATGACCCGTGCATCTGCACGGGCTAGCACTTTTAAATTTAATATTGATACTCCTTCCTTGTCTGTTTAGGGGGCATATCTCAAAGGTTAAAGAATTTCCTATGTAAAGCTCTTTGTCTTGGAATATGAAAATATGGCTATGCCCTTCCTTCTTCACGGTGTTTATTAGGAACAGTAAGATGCAGTACAAACTCTAACTGGATTTAAATTTGAAAAAATACTTATGGAGGTGCAAGATCGATCTAAATTTTGTTCGATCACAGGGATATCTTTTGTTTTCCAATATAATGCAATTTTTTAATATTTAAAATGTTGTCACTTACATTTGTTATTATGTAGGAAACCCATAAAATAGTAGTACTACTGAGTATATATCAGAATAATGATGTGATGTGCTACTCATTACTGTGGACACTGATCGACAACCCCATGTGCTTTATATGCACAAATAAAATTCCGCCATTGAAAAGTAATTCATAAATTAAGTGGCCTAACATGTGCAATCCAAGAAATAAAAACTATAGTCCGATTCCTCAAAATACTTTTATTCCTCAAAATAAAATAATGAAAAAATATCTAACTTACATCTGATCCGATTTACTGGCTCTTCGTCTCATGTATTATATCAATTAGTCTTGAATCTTGACTCGATGCAAGTATTTCCTTGCCGCGCGCAACTGGTGTCATCTAGATGCCAATGTCGACAACCTCCACGCATCGCTAGCCATTGATAGGAGAGCAGATCCGGAGCAGAGAAGGAGGCAGCGGACATATAGAGTCTACAGAAGAATATTTGGTTGATGTAGGCTTATTTTTATTTCACAGGCAATCAGCCAGATTGTAGATTTTGTTTTGACCTTTTATGTTGGAGTTTTTAACGGGGGCTTTCCTCCTTAGTTTGTGGCTTTTTCCTTTTTTTACATGATATATTTTTTACAGTAACGCTGCCTTCGGGCGTGTCGATGTGTTTTTCTACTGAATGTGTTAGCTGTGTTTTTGTACCGAATGTAATAATCTGCACCACGCGATTTTTCCTTCTATACTGATCGTAAGTTTTACAATTGAACAGATGAAATATTTTGTATTTTTGTATGCATATGAATTTATTTTGATGCTGTGGATTAATGAGAGGTCATGTAAATTTTTAAAGGAAGATTCCTTCTTAATTTGTGGGAACTGGTGGCCGCTTTCCTTGTATTTTACGTGAGGCTTTCCTTTATCTTGTACGTGAGGCAAGTTTTTTTTTCACTAACATTGGACATGGACGTGTTGCATGCGTGTTCCAATAGGACCTTTTTTACGTGAGGCTAGCCCCTTTTTTTTAGGATCACGTGAAGCTTTCCTTATATTTTGTACGTGATGGTTTTTTTAACTAACGTTGGACTTGAACGTGAGGCTAGCCCCCCTTTTTTAGGATCACGTGAGGCTTTCCTTATATTTTGAGCGTGAAGCTTTTTTTAACTAATGTTGAACTTGAACGTGCCAGAGGCATTTTTCTCTAGGATGGCATCATCTGCGTTACAGTTGTTTTCCTTTTATCCTGATCGTAAATTTTACAATCTAACGGTTAAATTAATTTTGATGATGTGGATTAATGAGACGTCATGAATGGTGCCTCCAATTAGTAAATATAAGATGTGTATACAAGAGTCTTACCGGGAGTAAGCAATTCGAGGAAATTGTACGCAAGCAAGGAAGGCACCGGAAGAATCAAGGTGTTGGTTTTGAACGAAAGTTCAATGCCAATGGAGTTGAGTGGGAAGAAGATCAATACCCCAAGACGAAGTTTGTTCCTCAACAAGAGAAGTATGATCCTACTTCCTTCAAGGGAATACAAGCACAAGATGATCTTCCACCACAAGACCACAAGAACAAAGGCAAGGACAAGCTTCAAGAAGAGATTGATGCATTCGAAGAAGCACCTAAGGTCTCGGTCAAGTGGATTCCCAAGACTACGTCAAGTTCTACCTCATCAGGTACAACTACAAATCCAAGGATTCCCATCAAGATGATGTGGATCCCGAAGAAGAAGAACTAGAGAGTTCTTGAGGGTGACTTCGCCAACATTCTTCACTCATATCTTTATGGCAAGGACAAGTGCAATCAACTTCCATATCTTGCACTAGTTCAAGGAGTCACAAACCCTCATGTTGGTAAGGCAAGGGACAAGGTAACCTAATGATTTCATGGAAATCATCTTGTGTGTGCATCACTCTATGTCTATGTATATTCCTGTTTGTTCCTTGTGGGACTAACCCATGTAGGTAAGTTGAAAGTGCAACTCACTCCAACGGATTGCTCCGAAAGATCTACATCAACATTGAGCATCCACATCTTCAACACCTACATGAAGTCATCATCGACAAAACCCAAGGTTAGTTCATCCCTCTAAGGGGGGATCTCACATCTAGGGGAAGCTTAACTCTAAGAATTGAGTCAAAGCAACTCTAATGGTGTGAACACATTAATGCATTATGTAAAAGTGGTAACCCCACTTGAGCTTAAACGATGAGTATGACCTATGACCAAAATGTCTATCATTTGACTCATAAGTCAATATACTCATATATAGATGACCTAGTCATCGCCAATTGTTTGATAGATGCTAGAATTGGTTGTGCATGCTTTGCTACATATTTCATTTGCCATCTTACAGTGTGAGAAGGTTGGTTGCATACTTTACTCATTCGAGGACATCCACTTGTTGTTTTGATTGTTTGGTTTCTTCTCTTTTTGCCAAGTGGATGGACAAGAATGCCTAAGAACCTTCTCTAGCTATCTATGCTTTTCTCGTCTCAAACTCTATTCATGCTACATCACAAAATTTGATCAAGTCAGATTCGAACCACTCTGTGTGAGGAGCACTCGGAGTCCCCGATTCGTCATAGACTTAAACTTCCAAAATTTCTTTGTGATTCTCGGTCTGACCGATTCCTCCATTTCGGCCTTACCGAGATCACTAAGTCGATCTAGGTTTTCAATCTTGGTGCAACCGATTTGAACTTTTCGGTCACACCGAGTCGCAATAACAACACACAGTTTTGCATCTCGGTGCCACCGAGTTGTTCCACTCAGTCACACCGACACGGTCGGGCTATATATAGTCACGGGCAAAATTTTGGAAATTTCTCCGAACCTCTTCGCCCGCGCAATAGCACGCTCTGCCTCCATGGTCTCTGGATCGTCTCCTCGTCGCCAGCCGCCTCCTGTCGCTGGTTTCCGCCGTCGTCAACGGAATTCAACTCCGCCATTGCCGCCGTAGCGAGTCTCTGCCGAGCTAGGGTATGGACTCGATCACTGTGCTTTCCCCGTCTGATTCTCAGCACATTGTGATTCTTATTGATTCTATCCACGATTGAAACACTCCTATCCAGTCAATGCAATCCTTAGAATAGTTTTGATTCGAAAATTTAGGGTTAGGTTTCCGCCGAAACCATCTCGGACCCACCGAGTTGAAAAACTCGGTCCCACCGATTTGGCTTATGCCATTGCACTAGTGAGACTCGGTCTGACGGAGAATTGCTAATCGGTGAGACCAATTTTAGGACTTTGTGAAACCCTAGTTGTCTCGGTGCCACCGGACTGTGACTCGGTCCAACCGAGTTCATCAGTTTAGGTTCCAAAACAGCTTCAGTATCACCGAGTTTCAAAATCGGTTGATCCGAAATGCTTTCTGTGGAAAACTAAAACTGAATTTTTGAGTCATTCTTTTGCAAAAATCTCTGCATTTTGTGATGCTCATCCACTCTACCTCATCTATAACTCTTCACAGGTTCAGCAGTCGATGTTTGCAGCATGTCAGACCAGAGTGACAGTCAGAACAAGTCAGAAGCGCAGGTGAACATGAGTGAGGGAACTAGTCCCTCCAGCACTTCAGATGAAGGCAGTAGGAGCACCCCAAGCAACTTGCCTAAAGCTGCCACCAGGCAAAGGAAGAAGAAAACCTCAGATTGTGAAGATGAGGATTATAGGGCAGAAGAGGATGAGGCAACCTCCAAGAAGGCAGTGCTCAAAGGAGTATGGCTCTGCACAAAGCACAAAGCCTGGACTCAATAGGAAGGTTCCTGCCAAGAGGACACCTATGCCAAAGGTCAGAGCATCAACTCAAGTTCCTGAAAAGCCTGATCCCAAAGAGCCAGTTGCTGCTCAAGGGAAGAAAAGGAAAGAAAGGGTCAAGAAGACCACAGTCAGAGTTATTGGGAAGCCTTCCATGATGGAAGAGGAAGAAGAGGTTGCTGCACCAGCACCCAAGGCACCAAAGCTTATGGGTGATGCTATTAGATCAGGGGCTGCCACATCTAAGCCCAAGGAAGCACCCAAAGCTGCCCCCAAGGCCAAGTCTGCACCAAAGAGGAATACCAGGAGTATTCCAGCTGCTGAGAAGAACAAGGCCCCAGTGCCTGAGGCTGCTGATGAAGAAGATGAAGAAGGACAAGTTCTGAGGAAGCTCAAGCCCAAGATACCAGACCACAATGATGCCCATCTTGTGGCTGAGGACATGAATATCAGAAGAGACAATGGGTTGAGGCTATGGAGGATGACAGATCCATATTCCACAAGGAGAAGGACTGATGTGGATTATAGGTTCCACACCAAGGAACAGCAGGACTTCTATGAGACCATTCTGCTGGATAAGAAGCCTATAGTTTGTGATATGAGGTGGGTCGACTGGACCTACATGAAGGAAAATGTAGAGCACTATCCTGGAGTGCAAGACAGTTTTGTTGCTGTTGGAGTTGCAGACTTTGTTGGGCAAAAGCTCACCAACTGGAACGATGAACTTATCATGCAGTTCTACTCCACAGCACACTTTTATCCAGATGGCAGGATAGTGTGGATGTCTGAAGGTACAAGATACCAGTCAACTGTTGAGGAGTGGGCAAAGTTGATCAATGCCCCAGAGGAGAATGAAGATGACTTGGAGGTATATGCCAAGAATAAAATGGACCACAATTCCATGGCACACATGTACAAGGAGATCCCAGACACAGCCATTGAGACATTTAAGTTTGGATCAGTCCAGTTCCTTCTGTCAGGGCTGCCAACTATCAACTGCATCTTAAGGCACACTCTATTGCCTAAGTCTGGTGACCACAACATGATTAGAGGGCATGCAATCAACATGTTGCATTTGTTTGATGTGCCATAGAAATTCAAATTCATGATCCTTATGGTTGAAACCATTAAGAGGAATGCAATAGACCAGAAGAGGAGTTGTGGATATGCCCCTCAGATCCAGGGGTTAATTAACTCAAAGATGGGCACAGGCAAATATCTATTGGATAAGGAACATTTTCCACTTTATCCAAACTTTGAGGACAATGAGGTTGTCATGAATGAGAATGATCCATCGTCGATTCAAGCTCAAGAGAAGAAGGAGAAGGCAAGGAAGGAGAAGGCTGCCAGGATGCCAACTCAAGAGGAGGCATCTGAGTATTTCTTGAAGAACAAGCAGGAGCAGCTTGGTTACTTAATAGCATCAGCACTGAGGATTGAGAAGGGATTGGCCACCCTCACTCAAAATCAGGAGAGCTTGGAAAGAATCATGGAACAAAAGTTATGTGACTTAGATGTGAAAGTAACTGAGATTCAGTCAACAGTACAGCAACTACAGGATGACCTGCAGGAGAGGAAGGGAAAAACAACGACTGATGCATTTGCCAGAGTGCCAAGAGCTCAGAGGTCAGCTGCAGTGCCAACTCCAGACACCAGAGCCACCTCCTCAGCTCCAGCTACAGCACCAGCCCAACCAGCTCCAGCACCTACACCAGCTCCAGCTCCATCTACTTCAACTGAAGCTTTCGTCCTCGATGCTATCCGGACTCCACCACCTGAAGATCAAGCCTGAGAGTCGATCTAGCACTATGCATTTTCTAGGAACTTTTTGGTAACTTGTTGCCAAAGGGGGATAAAAATGTATAGATCATAGGCTTCGAGAGAGAGAGTGTTGCTTTTGTTCTCTCTTGATTTGGTGGTTTTTAAACTTGTTTGCTTTTGATTGCTTGAGATACTATGCTATTCTTGTGAGACATTGATGATCATGTGATTGATCATAAGCTACACTTATGCATGTTTGATGATATCATCTTATCTATCCTATGTGATCATTCACTTTGCTTGGTGATGAGTGCATGTATTCTCTATTTATCATTTTTGAGCGCTCCACCATGATGTATGTGACATGGAAGAGTAACCCGTGAGCCTAATTCCTTGTGCATTTGCAGTCCAAAGCAAATCTTAAACTATGCACAATTTTAGGGGGAGCTCTTGCTTATCACATACTTCTCAAAGCGACGATATTTTAAAATATTATTATCATTTGTCAAAGCTTTGATCTATATGTTGTCATCAATTACCAAAAAGGGGGAGATTGAAAGTGCAACTATCCCTAGGTGGTTTTGGTAATTCATAACAACATATAGCTGATTGAGCTAATGCTATTCCAAGACTATTATTTCAGGAAAGCTCAATGAATGGCATGGCATGGATGATGAAAGTGGATCCCTCAAAATGCTAATGACAAAGGATTGGCTCAAGCTCAAAAGCTCAAGACTCTTCATTTTATATTTTAGTGATCCAAGATCACATTGAGTCTATAGGAAAAGCCAATACTATCAAGGAGGGATGAGGTGTTGCTTAATGAGCCTTTTGCTTCATGTGCTTAGTGATATGATCCAAAACCCTCAGCTACTTTCTCACATCCTCATATGACCTAAACCTAAAGCCAAAATCAGTCACACCGATTCTTCCTATCCAGCGCCACCGAGTTCAAAAGTCATAGCCACTGCCACAAACCCTAGGCAAATCGGTTCTACCGATAGGGATCTCAGTCTCACCGAGATGGGATTGTAATCTCTCTGTTTCCTTTTCGTAACTTTTCGGTCTCACCGAAAGAGCGGATCGGTCCCACCGAGATTGCAATGTAAACCCTCTGTTTCCCTTTCGTAACTTTTCGGTCTCACCGAAAGAGCGAATCGGTCCCACCGAGTTTACCTGACCAACTCCCTGGTTAGCTAATTACCAAAATCGGTCTCACCGAGTTTGTGAAGTCGGTCCCACCGAGATTAGGTTATGCCCTAACCCTAACCATATCGGTCTTACCGAGATGCATGTCAGTCCCACCGAAAACCCTAACGGTCACTAGGTTTACTAAGATCGGTTTGACCGAGTTTGTTGACTCGGTCCCACCGAGATTGGTAAATTGTGTGTAACGGTTAGATTTTGTGTGGAGGCTATATATACCCCTCCACCTCCTCTTCATTCGTGGAGAGAGCCATCAGAACAAACCTACACTTCCAACTTACCATTTCTGATAGAGAACCACCTACTCATGTGTTGAGACCAAGATATTCCATTCCTACCATAAGAATCTTGATCTCTAGCCTTCCCCAAGTTGCTTTCCACTCAAATCTTCTTTCCACCAGATCCAAAACCTATGAGAGAGAGTTGAGTGTTGGGGAGACTATCATTTGAAGCACAAGAGCAAGGAGTTCATCATCAACACACCATTTGTTACTTCTTGGAGAGTGGTGTCTCCTAGATTGGCTAGGTGTCACTTGGGAGCCTCCGACAAGATTGTGGAGTTGAACCAAGGAGTTTGTAAGGGCAAGGAGATCGCCTACTTCATGAAGATCTACCGCTAGTGAGGCAAGTCCTTCGTGGGCGACAGCCATGGTGGGATAGACAAGGTTGCTACTTCATGGACCCTTCGTGGGTGGAGCCCTCCGTGGACTCGCGCAACCGTTACCCTTCGTGGGTTGAAGTCTCCATCAACGTGGAGGTACGATAGCACCACCTACCGGAACCACGCCAAAAATATCCGTGTCTCCAATTGCGTTTGAATCCTCCAAACCCTTCCCCTTTACTTTCTTGCAAGTTGCATGATTTTAATTTCCGCTGCTCATATACTCTTTGCATGCTTGCTTGAATTGTGTGATGATTGCTTGACTTGCCCTAAGATAGCTAAAATCTGCCAAACTCTAAAACTGGGAAAAGGTTAAGTTTTTAATTGGTCAAGTAGTCTAATCACCCCCCTCTAGACATACTTCAAGGTCCTACACTCCTCCTCTACCGCCATTACCGCCTCGGACCCCCGCTCAAATTCGAGCCGCCCTGGCCTCCCTTCCTCCTCTGAACCGGTCCGTGGCACCCCCCAAGCCTCCACTAACCTCCCCAACACCCTAGGACCCCTCCTCTGCAGCCAAAGCGGGCGCCACCACCAAGCCCGCCACCTCCATCCGCTGGACCCGAAGCCCTGCTCAATTCCGAGCATCGGCGCGTGCGTGCAGCACATGGACAGTTGTGCCTCGTCGCGCTGAGTCCGCCAGTGTGTCGGGCGCTTCCGGAGGTGGCCTGTGCTGCCCGTGAGAGCGCCGGCGCCCACTCGGCCTCCCCTCACCTGCCTCTGCCTTTGTTCGAAAGGGAGGTGGCGATGGCTCGAAAGGCCGGGCCCAGCGTCAGCGACCCAGCCGGGCCGGGCCCGCCGTTTAAGTGGAGACGGGCCGGGAGAAATGCGCCTCTGACGTCACCCCTCCTCACCCCGCGCGGCCGATCCACTGGGCCGGCCCACTGCTAAACTGCGCCCAGTGCGCTGGATAAGGGTAAAACCCTTTCTCTTTCCTTTTTCTTTTTCTGTAAATTTGTAAAATCCACAAATAAATCAAATGAACTCCAAATTTGATGATTCAAATTTCCAGAGACTCCATAAATCAAGTCCTATTTAATAGGCCACAGCGGAAATTTTTATTGTCCTTGGTTTTCACTGAACCTTTTAAAAAGGTCATTTATCCACATAAGTCCACTTCAAAAATCCATATTATATTCATTTCAACTCCAAATCCAGTGAAACCAATTTCTAAATGTTTCTAAAATCATGCCTGAATTAATGGGTACTTTTACTCATTTTTATATAATGGCATTATGTGGACAACTTGTGGATCCATCAAATCCATTGATTCCATCATATTGAAATGCTTAGAAATATCCATTGATCCACTTCCAATGAAATCACCTTGGTCATTCCTCATATGACCAGAGGTATCCTAGAAAAGTCCAACTCACATTTTTAGAGCACTTTTATTCTTGCCTTGTCGTGTTGCTTATTATGGTTGTTTTCGACGATAGTTGACGAAGTAGACGAAATGCCCGAAGTTGGACCAGAGATATTTGAAGACCTCGGAGACTTTGTTAAAACAGGCAAGAAGCCCTTTGACCATGTCTATGAAACCCTTTTTATGCATGCCATATAGCACTTTTATTGCTTGCATCGGAGACATGATATTGTGGTGACCACATGGGGTGGTTTGCCACCGTTACTTCCTCGTTGATACTTGCATTGTGCATGACCCTACCTTCTTATGAGGGTTATGCCGGTGGGAGTAGATAGGATGCTAAAGTAGTGCTACGCAAAAAGGGACGGGTATATGCATGGTGAAGGAGGCAAAGTATTTTCAAAGGACTTTTCGAAAACCTCGTCGGGTGCCACTTATGCCCGAGGGAGATGATGAGATGGGTAACCACTTGATGACGAAGTGGTGTACTGAGGCAAGTGTGTGTGGTTTTCGAAAACGGATTAGATTTAAGATTTGTCGACTGTCCCAACCTTACATGCGCAACCACTCTACCCTTGTATGGGAAAGGGCATTATTGATTACCTAGGCCGATATTAGCTTGGAGTCCGCATTACTAGTGACGGGGGAGAGTTGGTGCTCTCTCTCGGGACGGGGTCGTGCCAGGTAGGGCGGCCATGACTGTTTTTACAGGGCACCGGATACACTGTTGCGTCCCCTCTCGGATGTTACGATCTCGAGTGAGTCTCGTATGATGTACATCGTGAGGATACGGAACAACGAGTGGACTCCTTGTTAGTGTCGTCTAGGGAAAGGTAGTGATCGGGTGCTTACCCCGGGTACTTGAGGTATGCGGGTCGTGGATGACACGGAAGCTCCCCGGATCTTGTGGGTAAAGTGTGCAATCTCTGCAGAGTGTAAAACTATTCGAATAGCCGTGTCCACGGTCAAGGACAGTTGGGCGGTGCTGCTTAAACTACGTCCAGAGTTTTACAAACCGTGTGTGTGTGTGTTGATAAAACTACTTGGGTCAAGTCAAGCGACTAGACATGATTGAGTTGGGTTGGTGCCCACTCTATTTATGTTGATATCTGTAACCTGTCCTCATGGTTACTTTAATTCTCCTGATGCATGTCTTACAAGTTGTTGAACATGTCATTGCACTCAAAACTAGCTTTCTGCAAAAATTTACCTATAGCATGCATTGTTGTATCTTGAACCAAAACATGGGTTGCTTGCGAGTACATTCAAAGTACTCATTGGCTTGCCACTGGTTATTTTATTGGCCGGGCATGAAAGAACAGGATATAATGAAGAGTACCTTGGTGACGAACATGCGAGCTAGGACGCTTCCCAGTCAGAATGCCTGTAGGGTTAAGGCAGATGGCATGGGTCGAAGTCGTTATTGAAGATTTCCGCTGCGTTGATATACTCATGACTTGACCATAATGGTCCTACTTGTATTAAACGGTATGTATGTATGTAAGACTCTTGTTATTTAGCTTATGTGTGTTCAGTGAGCATTGATCTCTGGGATCACTGTACACGTGCATTCGGTGACCTTGACTTATGAGTCGAGGTCCCCACAGTATCTAGACATGTTTTAGTATATAGGTACATCCATTTTTGGACAAATGGACGTCAAGTATTTTGGAACGGAGGGAGTACACAATAAATTTTTTAAGTTAGCACAACTAGTCTAATCCGAGAGCACAACCGAAGATTTGGTCGGGTTCTTCCTCCTTTTTCCGACACGTGGGACATCCAGCATCCAGGTCGTGTCATGAAAGAAAATAGAGTGGTAGTTGAAGCCACGAGATGTGCATCTTGGGTTAAACTGTAAATAGAATCTTACTACTCTTGAGTAACTCCAAAAGCGGCCACCGAAGATCTTTCTTGGATTTGTTTTTCATCACCAGCACGTCGTGGTGAAAGATGTGCAGGTTCAGTGGGTCGCTTGCGTTTTCACTGACATGTGGAACCGCATGTGAGCAAACAGACGATGGGCTCCGCGCGTCCGCTGGCTGGCTGAGAAGAGAGATAGAGGAGGGCTGAGCATGGACTGCACGCATTTTGTTCTACGTACCTCGACATAGGCTCGATATAGTGGGGTGGCATGGGCCATAACTAGCATTCACGTCTAGGAGTACGGCACACGCCACCAACACGAGTCCCATCCGACACAAATTTTCTTGGAGTCCATGCTTCAACCATCTCTTCTCCCTCCTGCTTTCTCAGCCATCGCGCGGTGGGCGGGGTGGGGGTTTGCCGATAGTCGGTTTGCTCAACTGCGGTCCCACTTGTAAGTGAAAATGCAACACCGCACGCATTCCTGCTTGAGCAGCGTGCCGGACCAACCGTGTGGGGGTGCGACGCGAACACGGCAGGCTTTTCCTTTTGAACTCGTAACTTGTAAAATTTGGTTCTGCTCCATGGCGCGGTCGATAGATAGAAAATAACGATTTTGCCTAGAGTACTGAGAGTTTGGTTCAGGCGCCGTTCATGCATGGAGTACGTACGAAAATTATGAAGTTGATGCGAAAGGTAAGATAATTACTGTAGTATCATATACTACTACATGGATTTGACGGAAAGATAAAAATACATACGGATCCATCAACGACATCCTCAAGCCCTAGTGCGCCGGGTCACCAATCGACGTGTGAGGAGCAGCGGCGTTGGCGGGGAGCTCAACGTGCTTCTCAACAGTGCCGTCCAAGATTGCCCTGCGGTCCAAGAAGGCCAGCGTCCTATCGTCCTCCTCTTGCATGTAGTAGTCCTTGTGGACGATTTGCGCGTAGACGTGGGTGATTATGTCGATGGTGTCTTGCTGCGCCAGGCGCTGCGCGGCGAGCACGACCTCGAGGTGGACATTCTCCGGCGCGAAGGCGGGCAGCCGCAGGGCCACCAGTGCGTCGAAGAGGTTGTCACCATAGTGGCCGTTGAGGGTGGCGGGCATCGCAGAGCCTGGGCGCGTCGGCTGGAGGCTTACGTCAAAGTCGTCCGCGATCTTCTTGACGATGGTGAACTTGTCGAGGAAACCGACGAGGACCTCGTCGAATAAGGAGACAAAGCTGTCGTCCAAGCGGCCCCTCGCCCTGGCGGCCTCAAGCAATACTACCTGGAGAAGTTACTCCATTTCCGGGCCGCAGGCCGCGTCGTGGACCATCTGGCACAGCCGGCTGATGCTCGCACTAATCGCCTCCATGGGTCAACTGATCTTGCGATTCGAGTGATCACTCTTGCCCTTGGTTAGCGTGAGTAGATGCGTAGGATTTCGTACTACTCCTCAGCCCTCTACTGCACCTGCCTTTGGCTGTATGATAGGTGGGCCAGCCACCCCCTAGGCCCACGTGTCATTCACCCAAAGGCAGTTGCCATAAGTCAATGAAGCTGCATCCCCCTCCATGCTGGTGCAGTACAGTCATCTCACCGGACCTCTAGTTGGGGCCAAACGAGAGAAGTTTGATGTTTACTGGTTTACTGGCCCCCTTTGCATTTTGCGCCAAGTTTTGACCTTTGATTTAACTAATAAAATGTTAATGCATGTAAACAAAAATGTTGTGTAAGTCACATTACGAAAACCAAATAATCCCAAAACACTTAGGCACGGTGCATTAACTCCCTCCTTGTTTCTTGTTTCGTGACATATCAACCAATGAGAGATGTGGGCCGTGCATGCTTTCAATGACTTGAGACTACCAAACATGACATGCAGTGTTTAGTTCATTGCATGTAATCCTATTAGTAGTTAGCAAAAAACATTAAGTTCTCTCCGATAGGAATAAAACACCATGTATATATTTACAGAGGGAGTAGTACATTTTTTGTGACACGCATTACTAGATATTTCTAGTCAAATACTAAAATCCAGATGGACGTGGTAGTACTCCTAAATCCAGACGGTGGTGCTACTAGTACTAGTAGTAGTACTACCTCCGTCCGGGTTTATTGGTCCTCATTGTATTTCGTCTCAAATTTTGACCATAGATTAAACTAGCAAAATGTTTACGCGTGTTAACAAACATTATATTTTTGAAAACAATGTTAAAATACGAATCCAATGAGTTAATTTTTTTGACATGCATTAACATTTTATTAGTTAAATCCTTAGTCAAAATTTGACACAAACTACAAAGGGGACCTGTAAACCAGGACGGAGGTAGTACTACCAATGTAATAGTAGGAGTACTAGCACTATACTACCCGTTGGTCAAATTATTACATGCTGCTCCTCATAGTGAAGTGACAAGACCTGTTCCGCATACCATAGTCAGCCTCACCGTCTGCAGTCACTATCATCATGGCTGTAAAGCTAGCCTTCTTACAACTAGCCCTGTTCGACATAGTTTCCCGTGCGTAGATGCCCGTGCATTGCACGGAACACCAAGATTGGGGGTGGACGGCTCCGGCAGCGGCCATCGCGCCAGATTTTTCCACGGCCTTCTAGATGTGGTGGGGAGGAGAAAGGGCTGATTGTGAGAGACAAGGAGTTGTTTGTAAATAGGGAACAAGTACGGGCATCTTTTTGCAAAAATGGAGAAGCTTGGTTTGTATGCGTCAGATCTAGATCCGACGGCTATTGGTGAAAGATGGAAGGCACAACATCATCACCAACTCAGGACCTGCTTGATTCACAGGATTTTGAAAACGTAGGAATAGGACACGACAATATTACAAGTTTCAAACTGATATTACAAATGTTAGGAGTAATGCTGCACCTAGGAAGAGGGAATTACTAGGAAGTTTACGTAAGAACTTTCATTACTTTAGGTGGATGCAGCATTATCATACAAACTAAAATCCACCGCCCTGACAAGTTACTAATGGGCAAATAAGTTTTCGAGTCTCTGGCCACTTGATGTTTCAAAAACAAATTCAGCTTCTCTGGAGACTTTGTCATTTAGGCTTAGACGCTTGCGGTGATCACGGCATTCCTTGTTGCGCCGGAGAACGCCAAACCTCATTACCTTGAGCACACTTGCCTCCAGAACAAAGAACCTGGCCAATTTAATCTCAGATGTGCTGCCTCGGTAGTCAATCAAATCAATTTCTGTAAGATGGAGATCAAGGCATTCGATGAGATTGTTATAGTGCAGCACATTTTTCACTTTCGGGTCTTTTTTTATCTGCAAAAGAGGAGAACATATTAGAGCAGCTGGCTGCATAAGATTGCCGTGTCATTAAGAGGTACCAATATCATTCGCTCATACGATAGGGTTGGCTTGGCTGGCTAGTGATATTTTTTCACTCTCTCTCTCTCTCTCTCTCTTTCTGTTTCCTCTCATTTAACTAGGAGCACGTGAAGAGCTTGGGCATTTGTTGCCTTCCACTATGTGGCCGATGCCATATTTCGCAAAAGTATGCCACATAATACGCATCGATGTCAAATCAAAAGATTTTGGCACCGCTCTCGCGATGTGAGAGAGTTTGGCACCATTGTGCACAGAGACCCACATGTATAAACAAATCAATCAAACCAACTACACCAGCCTCTCACTCTCCCAAACTAGTGTTTTTTTATTGCCTCAGTCCTCTCTCTCTCCCACGCAGTGTTTTTTCATTGCGTGAGTTAATTTGGCACCATAGCAAAGTAGGTGATCCAGATTGGGGCACCAGGTGAGCAATGGAGGGGCATCGATGCCAAATGCATCACAAGTGAATTTGGCACATGTTTTGGCCTACATAGCCCACTTTTGTACTCCCTCCGTCCCAAAATTCTTGTCTTAAATTTGTCTAAATACGGATGTATCTAGTAACATTTTAGTGTTAGATACATCCGTACCTAAACAAATGCCAGACAAGAATTTTGGGATGGAGGGAATACTACCTCGTATTTAGTATAAAATTTTGACCACAGATTTACCTAAGAAAATGCCAATGCATGTCACTAAAATTTACACCATTTTAAATTATGTTCAAATACGAATTCAACGATATAGTTCTTAGTGACATGCATTAACATTTTGTGAGTTAAATCTATGGTCAAATTTTGATACTACAAAATTGGAAGAGTAAACCAAGACGGAGGTAGTACTTACTCTATGGTAACCAAGAGTAGTCTAAGTTACTTTCCACTATGACTAGCCTAGGCTACTATAGTAGTACATCATAACAATGATGCAGGTGATCACGTGAGAAAAAATACTAAAAACATTTCTTTCGGTGCAGTGCGTAGATGCAGTTTTGAACGCTACACTTGTCATCGTAATTTGGGAAAATTACGAAAAAATTGAGCTACGTTGTGATTACCATTTACTTATAGGAAAGAAGTTTCACCTCGATGAGTAGCTTCTCCGTTACGGAAAGCATGTAAGGAATCCAACAACTTGATCCAGTTGGGGCGATAGATTTTAGTGCTAAGATCTTCACCGTATGCGCATGGACTGGGTCAAGCTTGTGGAATCATTTTCTGAATACGGTCGTAAATACATGAAGAAGAAATTTAAAATGTGAATTTCAAGAAGACAGAGAAGAAGATGAGTGTTGTACCTGAACGATTACGGATCCAAAAAAGAGTTCAGAGAATTTGGCAGACGGGTACACCAACGCTGTCAATTTCGGCGCGTCAATGACCCTGATTTTTGTTGGACCTTCTAGATCCGATACAAGCAATCTCTCAAGGAAAGGCGCATTCTCAATGACCATAACGTGGAATAGCTGGAATGATCTCTTCCCAATTGATGTCTTGTTGCGGGGCCAGCAAGACACATAAATCCATCGGAGATTCGTCGAGGCGATGTGGAGGCTAATGAACCCGTGGATCTGCTCAAGACGAAGCTACTCGAGCGCAGTACAGCTGCGGAGCAGGTGCTCCATAGCCTTCTTGGAGATGATAATGTCGAAGAGGTCGAGCTGCTTGAGTTGAGGGAGAAGAAGGGCGGGCGTGGCATTAATCTGGGGAAGATAGGAGGAGCTGAAGCTGGCGCGGCGCAGCGTTGGCGTTAGGCAGAGCACGGACGGCGGCAGAGAGCGACATCGTCCAGCTTCAAAGCTGAGCTCCTCGAGCTGATCTAGGGTGGGGGATAAGAACCACTCGTCGAACTTGGGTTGGACCTTGCAGTTGGTACAGAACATGCGGATGTCAAGGCGTCTGGCTGGCCCAGGGTGCGATGAAAGGATTTTGCAGACTGCGGCCATGCGTTTGCAATCCCCGTCGCAGAGGCAGCTATCGACGGTGAGGTTGATAGGACGCAGCGCCAGAGGGGGTGCCACCGCCGGGAGAGCAGGGCGATCCGCACGATAGATTTGGTGGGGAGGAGGCCGATGATGATGAGCAGCATGTTATCGGGGAGGCTGCTGATGAAGTCCAGGCTCGCTGGATGCAGTTTTGGCTCGATCCGCCTCCGCTTGTTGGCTGCCTCGCCGTCCATCTCAACCGGCGGTGACGCTGGTGTACACGTGTGCTGGTGTGTGTTGTGTGCTGGGTGTGCTTGAAAGGTCCTTACATGCATGCCATTGTCGGCGTTAAGGGGAACGGGGTACCCAGACTTGCCTGCCTGCGGCGTGGCTCAAGGGGTGGCCCAGTATGGCCCATCTTCATCAACACAAGCTCAAGACCCTCGCGAGGGGCCAAGCCTCGCGGGGCGGACGATAGGAAGCTTCCTCAGGCACGGCCTCGTCAGGCTGGCTTGCAAGGAGGCGGAGAGATCAAGGCGGGGTACCTCACGAGGTGCCCATGACGTAAGCCATGACGACCGAGGGCGCCAGGAGGGTGCCAGCCCGCGCAGTGTCCTCATTTCCTCTTTGGTTCAAAGGAGGGAAGCGCAGGCGAGAGTATCAAGCAAAGGCAACCATTTCGGTGCAACAAGACCAAGACCAGCCCAACGACAGGAAGGAAGTCATCGTGGAGCCCAAGAAAGCGTCATCGGCGGAGCCTTTGGCAGGCGAGGACCAACTTTAGTCAGGATAAGTGTACTGGATGTTCCCCTTTAAAATGGCCAATTGTTGGCACCCTTCCCGCTCAATATTTGGGAAGAGGCCCAGGGCCTCTGCCTATAAGTAGGACTAGCCACCCACAGGGTAGAGGGACAGCGAATCGGATCAATCATCTTGGATCTGATCAAAAGAGGCATCCAAAGAGAGACAGAGAGAAGCGACTGAACTCCCCCTAGCAGTTCATCGCACCAGCCAAGAACAGACCCTCGCGAGGTTGTTCTTCCTTGTATTGTTCATCATCCGCCCCAGAGGCAATCCACCAACCACAAACTAGAGTAGGGTATTACACCACAACGGCGGCCCGAACTAGTATAAACCCTGTGTCCCTTGTGTTTTTCATTGTTCGTAGTTTAGATCCTTGCGAGGCGACGAAGTGTAGGTAGGTTGAAGGTGTGATCTCCGCGCGCACCCCAGAGTTCGAACCTAGTGGGTCCGCCGGAACCCGAAATCCGACAGCCGCTGCGCCGTGGTGAATTGTGCGCGAGTGCGTCCTTCGCGTGCAAGAAGTTTGTCCTCAATGTGCCCTCAATTTATTAGTGTGCGGGGTGGCTACCCCGAGTGGTTTCAACTTTGTTTAGTTCACCGCGTGTCAGATGGGCCTCTAGTTTACTTATTTTCACCCACTGCCACATGGGCCAGCACACCAAGATACAGAACATGAGCTGACAACGCAGCATGTGGATTGGTTGACTGGTCAACTAAACAATATACGGAGCTATACGCTGACACAGTGAGTGTATAATCCGTCGGTATAGAGAGTTCGAGTGAGAGGGGAGGCCCGTGAGAGATAGCAGAGAGAGAGAGAGAAAGAGCTACTCCCTCCGTTCGATAATTTAGTTACAACATTTTTAGTCAAACTTTTGGAACTTTGACCAAGTTTATAAAGAAATTACTTATATCTACAATACCAAAGATAAATGTTAGTATGAAGTAAGTACATGTTGTGATGAATCTAATGATTGTTCCAGATGTAAATGTTTTTCTCCACATATACCTGGTCCAACTTTTCTGAGGTTTGACTTTCTAATGATCTACAATGCTTATGGACGTGACAGAGTCCCTAATGAGAGAGAGAGAGAGAGAGTGAGTGAAAAAAGTGTATGTGTGTGTGTGTGAAAGAGACATGGACAACATACGATAAAAGTAGAGAAAAAGCGTGCGTGTCTTATGCAAACATATCACACATGCATCTTCGACAACGGAGGCAAGGTGAGGAGATAGTGTGGTGTTGTTTGGAACCGAGAGAGGAAGACCCCTAGCACGTGGCCAAGAGGGATCTGACAAACAAGGGAGAGAGGTCGAGAGAGACGTACGGAGAAAATGCAGACATGGGGAGGTGAGAGTATATGTTTGTCATAGAGAGATCCCCTGGAGATCGTGATGGGACTACATGGGTGGGAGATCGAGTGACAAGGTGTGTGCGCGATAGAAGATGCACCAAGAGATATCGACATAGACGTATGGATGGAAGGAGACAATATGTGTGTTCCTGATGGCTAGTAAGAGGTAATGATACTTAGGAGGGGGGGGGGGAGTGCTTGCGCCTATGGCCCTGTTTGGATACTCTAACTCAGTTAGAGGTTAGAGTTAGATTCATACCTTGAACTAACCCTGAACTAACTCTAAGTAAAGAGGTATTTGGATGTCAGGGTTAGATGGAGCGCGGATACGGCGAGGCACCTTCACAGGCGGTGCGAGAGGGAGGGAGGAGAGGAGGAGAAGCTTGGGGAAGTGGGAGGATCTGCTGCGGGGAGAGCGAGAGAAAAAGTGTTTATTAGTGGTCCCGAGAAGAACTAACCCAAATAAGCACCTCTTGGATGGGTTAGTTTTTTGGATGGGTTAGATACATCTAACCTAAACTAACCCTCTGTTTGGATCTTTTGGGTTAGTTGACTCCAAACTAACCCAAACTAACTCTAACCCATGGATCCAAACAGAGCCTATGATGGAGTGAGGGATTATGGTACTTAGGGGGGTGCGTGTCACATGGAGAGAGAACAAGGACGTCGAGTGTTGGATGGGTCTATATGTATAGCGCAAGCGAGACATGTGTATGTGTGAACCAGGGAGATATAAGGCCAGTTTGGCTTGCATCGTGAGCATCTTTTGCATGGCCTGGGGTTGTGGCTGGATTTCATGCACGCTTGTTTGGTTGCTACCACAGTGAAAAAGAAAGCCGCTTTGGCTAGGTTCCTTGCACTTTAATTAGCTTTGGCTGAACTCCAGACATTGCAAGTAGCCTGGCCCAAGCGGCCGATTTGAGCGCTGGTCGTGCGGCCACGAGGCTAACAGCAACATGGATGGATATTAGCATTAAATAATTGATGCATGGATTGATTGATGGGACGTTGATGCTTCGCCTGGCCCAAGCATGAACCAAACGCTTCAGCACCACACAAGCCTGGCCAGGCAGAAATATTTTACATCTCACCTCCACACCAGGCAGTACCGGCCATCAAGGCATGAGGGTCAAGTCACGAACCAAACTGACCAATAAAGTTTGAGATAGATTGAGGAGCCCCGATAAGGCTGAGTGGTGCGTCAGATAGCTGAGAGGGGGAAAGAGATATTCCATCTGCTCGATAAATGAAGTGCATGTAAATTTTTAGAAGTCAAACTTTGGAAACTTTGATCAGGTTAACGCAAATGTTATTTATATCTACAATACCAAAGATACATCATACAAAACTACATCTCATGGTGAATCTAATGGTATATGTTTGCCGTACTAGATGTAATTGTTTTTCTCCACGTACCTGGTCAAACTTTGTGATGTTTGACTTTTCAATAAATCTATATGATATGGACGGAGGAGAGTGCCTCAGTCAAGACAGATCAAGTGCGTGTGAAGGAGAATGAGTAAGTGTGCAAAAAGAGTATGTGTGTGAAAGAGAAAGTGACAACAAACGATAAATTATAGAAAGAGTGTGTTTTTTCGTTTCTTATGCGAACATATCACGCATGCATCTCCGAGATGGAAAAGCGAGGCGAGGAGATACACGAAGATAGCTAGTGTGCGATTGTTTGCAACGGAGAGAGACACCCCTGTAGCACATGTCCAATAGAGGTCTTGGCAACAAGTAAAAAAGGCCGAGAGGGACACATGGATGGCATGGACGCATGGGGAGAGAGAGAGGGTGTGTTTGTGATAGAGAGACCCCCTCGAGATCGTGAGGGGACTATATGGGTGGGAGATCAAGGGAGTGCGTGTGTGATAGAAAGATGCCCCAAGAGAAATCGAGATAGACCATGCACATGTTTGTGATGGAGACTAAGATTAGCTAGTCATATACATATAGGGGGGACTGCGTGTGCCTACAATTGAGTGAGAGACCATCATACTTGGCTAGCTGGGCATGAGATTGTGTGTGTGTGTGCGTGTGAGATGGAGAGAGAACGAGGGAGAGAGATAGAGTTTTAGATGGGCCTATCGTGTGCGAGTGAGATATGCATGTGTATGTGTGACCCAGGTGGATGGAGAGTTTGAGAGAGGGGGGAAGAGATCCGGGACGACATAGTGGTGCGTGAGAGAGTTACAGGCAAAGAGCCAAGGAATTTGTGCGCTTATGATGAGTTCACCCAAGATATATAGCTTGGACTAGCTAGAGTATCATACATAGTGTGCGAGAGAGACCTATAGATGGTGTATATATGAATGCGAACTAGAAAGACCCCTGTCAGATTTCGGGTTCCGGCAAACCCTCTAGGTTCGAACTCTGGGGTGCATGCGGAGATCACACCTCCAGCCTACCTATGCCTCGTCGCCTCGCAAGGATCTAAACTACATAAAGAGCAACACAAGGGACAAAAGGTTTATACTGGTTCGGGCCACCATTGTGGTGTAATACCCTACTCCAGTGTGTGGTGTGGTGGATTGCCTTAGGGGCTGATGATGAACAGTACAAGGAAGAACAGCCTCGCGAGGGTCTGTTCTTCGCCGGTGCGATGAACTGCTAGGGGGAGTTCAGTCGCTTCTCTCTCTCGCTCCCTCTCTTTCTCCAAGATGCCTCTACCCTCTGGGTGGCTAGTCCTATTTATATGCAGAGGCCCTGGGCCTCTTCCCAAATATTGAGCAGAAGGGTGCCAACAATTGGCCATTTTGAAGGGGAACATCTAGTACACTTATCCTGACTAAAGTCGGTCCTCGCCTGCCAAAGGCTCTGATGGTGATGCCGGCTTGGGCTCCACGATGACCTCCTTCCTGCCGTTCTGCTGGTCTTGGTCTTGTTGCACCGAAATGGTTGCCTTTGCTTGATACTCTTGGCCTGCGCTTGCCTCCTTTGCACCAAAGGGGAAATGAGGACACTGCGCGGGCTGGCGCCCGCCTGGCGCCCTCGGTCGTCATGGCTTGCGTCATGGGCACCTCATGAGGTACCCCGCCTTGATCTCTTCGCCTCCTCGCGAGCCAGCCTGACGAGGCCGTGCCTGAGGAAGCTTCCTGTCGTCCACCCCGCGAGGCTTGGCGCCTCGCGAGGGTCTTGAGCTTGTGCTGACAAAGATGGGCCGTGCTGGGCCACCCCTTGAGCCACGCCACAGGCCGCAGGCAGGCAAGTCTGGGTACCCCCATTCCCAGAACGCCGACAGTAGCCCCCGGGCCCAAGGCGCGCCTGGACTTGGCTTAGCAGAGGAGCGAAGGAGCAAGTGCGAAGCGCCGCGGGCCCCAATAGCCTGCAGCCTTGGGCGCCGCGTGGAGGTTGATTGGACATAGGCGTCCCTGCTTCCCTGCGACACCTTGGCAATTGGACGGATCGACAAGAGTGCAATACCCGTCTGGGCTTTACCTCCTTTGCCTTCTCCAGTCATTTCCTAGATCCCCTTTCTCGCTCCTATCCTTCCCCTTACAAATCCCAGATCTACCCGACCCGTGCCCTAGCAGCGTATGGCGCCTCGCCGGACCCGGCGGAGGTTGGTACTCGCTTTGCTGGACTCCCGAACGTGTCGGAGAAGAGCCTTGCCCGGGTGCACCGGATGATGGCGGCACAAGGCAACGACGGGGCGGCGGTGCTCAAGGTTGGCTCTGCCCTTCCTGAAGACCAAGGAAGCACCTTATATCCGCTCTTCGTGAGCGCCATTGCCACCGGTCTGGTGCCTCCCTTCTCTGAGTTCTTCTTTTTTGTCCTCCGTCATTACAAACTGCAAGCTCTGCACCTCCACCCCAACTCTGTTCTTCTCCTGGCGATCTTCGCCTACTACTGTGAGGCTCATGTCGGGGTGCAGCCCTCAGTGGCCTTGCTGCGCCACTACTTCTACCTCCGGGCCTCTCACGGACCCATCACCGCGTGTGCGAGCTTTGTCGCGTACGGCAGCTCCAACGCCATCTCGAAGCCCGGGAAAGAGATTGAAGGCTTCTGGAGCAAGTGGGTCATGGTAGATGTTGGGCGCATCCATCCTCGGCTGATTATGCCGACGGAGCAGCCCAAGCCCATCGACGCTTGGTCTCGCCTGGAACTCGTGGATTCCCGCGCATAGCCAGTGCTGGAGAAGATGGACGCGGACCTGTGGCCGGGCAACATGGTGACAGCGAAGATGACCGAGGCATCGCTCTTGAGGGAGTTCCTGGAGCACCGGGTGGCCCGCTTGGCAATACTAAACCTGCTTGTGGAGGCCTCGCCCGAGCCCGTAGTCTTGGCCGATGAAGATCTGGCCGCGGTCCTCCAATCTTTGGTCGGGGGAGACGTGGCGAGGCTGGACGGCGCTCCTGTACCCCTGTTCCTACGAGATGATTGGGAGCAGTTCGTGGACTCCATGCCGTCTTTCAATGGGGACGGGCCTGTGCCCGCGGAGGTTCTCGAGGACACGGCGGCCCTGGCCACGGTGAACGTGTCCTCCAGCGACTCCAGCAAAGAGGAGGAAGAAGAGGAGCGGGAAGAGGGGCCCGACTCTGAGGCGACCGACGAGGAGTCGAGGCGCCCTCCTGGCGCAGGTCGCGCTCTCCCCTCTTACAGGGCGGCGATGAGGATGGCGGCAGGCGAGGTGGCGAGCTTCGCCCTGATCTGAAGAAGGACAGGACGGGGCTGGTTCCCCGCGGGCCTGCTCCGGCTCCGAGGCGATCTGCAGACGCGCCTCCTGCTCCCGAGCCTCTTGAGGTTGGTCCCAGCAGCGGCTCTCGGGCTTCAAGTTCGGCGGAGGTTGCTCGAGCCTGGCGATGACCAGATAAGTGCTTGATTCTCGTTTTGCTTCTTGCTTCGTCGTTGAGGCTTGATATCCGTATTCCTTGGCTAGGCGGTGCTGCTGCGCGAAAAAGCTGAAGGGGCTCTGAGGCTTCGTCCGGGCAGCGCCTCCAAGTGGAGCTGCAAGGCAGGCCTCTCTGCCCGGTCATCCTCGCGAGGCCTGGTGGGGAGTAGCTGGGCAAGCTCAGCCCCCATAGCCCAGCGACTCCAGTATCCTTGCACGATCATTGCCCTTGATCGTCGGGGCGCAGAAGGTCCCGACTCATGATGCTGTGATTACGCTGCCGTCCTCTCCTCCTACTCCGCCAACTGCCGTTTCTCCGACTCCTACTGTCCTGGATCGTGCTGCTGCTAAACTGGACCGGCTGCGGAAAGATCTTCTGGGCGCCGACCCTCCCTTGGTGGCCGGACGCCTGGAGCTAGCCTCCGGCTGGGTTCGCTCTGATGCTTCAATTTGAGCGGCGCTGGTTCAGGCATGACGGCCTCTGACGAGAGAGAAGCAGGCCATCCTCGGCGAGGCCGCTCGACGGCCGGCTTGGGGAGGTAGCCGATGTCGAGGTCGCTGCAAAGGCGCTGGAGAGCGAGCTGCGGGGCCTCTTGTGACCAGCTTGCCAAGGAGGCCAGCGTCCGCCAAGAGAAGGAGGAAGACATGAAGGCTCGTGGTGGCCGCCAGGGACCGGGATGCCAAGCTTGATGGCGCCATGGCGCTTAGGAGCGCTGGAGCAGGAGTTGGAGGCAAAGAGGATCGAGCTAGACGACAAGGCGCGGGTCCTGGCCGAGGACCGCGTGGCCTTCGCGAAGCTGGAGGTGAAGGCTCGCACCTTGCTGAGGTCGCTTTATGACAGCGGCCTGGAAAGACCGCTGGCCGGCGCCGAGGATGGCCCCGCCAAGCTGCTTCCCTTCCTGGTCCGCGCCCTTGAAGATGTCACCCTTGGCCTCGGCCCCATGGCTGAGGCCAAGGCGCGTGTCCTGTCTTCTGTAGCGCTGACGCGCGTCTTCACCCACGTCTACCTTCGCGACCCCAACGTTGACCTTGACAGCCTGTTGGAGCCCGTGAGCGGCGAGCTTGCCGCTGTCGCTGCTGAGGCCGTGAATGGTCGAGCGGAGGCTCTGCTAGCGAAGTTCCGTGCTTTTAGCACCAAGCCGAAGCGAGGCGCTGCCGATCCTGAGGCTTCACGAGGTGAACCCGCCCAGCAAAGCTCCGCCGCCAGCGACGGTGCTGCCGACAAGTGACTCCTTCGTGGCTCTGTCACCTTTCAGCTCCTGCAACATGCATCATGCCTCGTGGGCGTTTAAACTTCGTTTGGCGTTGTGAAACAGTTATGGACTGTAATATTTGCTTTTAAATTCCTTGAGATTTGCGGTTTCCTTCCTACTTGCTTATGTTCTCGTCGGCGAGCCATTTACGCATACCTCAGCCGCCGTTAGCCCCGACCGAAAACCAGGACGGGACCAAGGAGTGAGGGGCTACGTGACAAGTTAGGCTCCTAAGTCGCGATGCTCAGAAGTCCCCCTTGACGCACGAATCAGCAAGTAGGGAGGTGAGATGTATGGGTGAATTTACCATTCTACATTGGCAGAGCCCGGCCCCGCGCATACCTCAACCGCTGTTAGCCTTTCAGAACTAAGGGGTGAGGGGCTACGTGACCAGTTAGGCTCCTAAGTCGCGATGCTCAGGAGTCCCCCTTGACATTCAAATGGCCTTCGTACCTTGGCTCCGCTCGGGGAGAGATGAGCGACGAACCAGGCCCGAGGGGCCTGGCTGGGTGGCGTGTGTCTGGGTGTGACCCAGGCATAGCCCCCGTGCCCAGCCCCCTCGCTCGGCACTCCCGAGGGGAGGCGTTAAGATGAGGCCAGACATTGAGCTCTGGGCTCCCTAAGGTTGATGCGGCCGGGGGCCACCCTCAGTTGTTTATCACCAGCGCGGAGCATAGCGCTTCCTTATGTGTACGGGCATAGCCGCTCCTCGGCGATGTCGTCGGCCAGCGCGAACATGGTGCTTCCAGCAGTGCGTGGGAGGGCTCCCCTCGGGAGGAGCCCGGGGCCTTGCTCAGCCCATACGACACGTGGCTGCACGGTAGGGCCTGGCGAGGTGTATCTAGGCACCCGTGAGCCAGCGCGGGACTCACGGGGCCCTACCTCAAGGCGGGTTGCGCCTGGCTCAGGCCTTTTCTTATAATGTGTTCCTGCAAATTTGGTTAGATGTCGGCGCTCTCGTCCTCGGGTCCCGGCCCTCGGCGGGCTCGGCCGTCGCTGGTATGCCAGTCGCGATGCCGTGGACAAGGCCGAGGTGAGGCTGGAGAGCGATGAGGGCCCATAGTGGCGATGCTCGGTACCCCCCTTTAACGAGCAAGCGGTCGACATGACGGAAGAGGGGTGCCGCGGACAGGAATCAAATAACGATCATCATGGGTCAAACGCACGAACCGAATAAATGCAAGAGGGATACATGCCATTGGGTCTGGCCCGGGTGGCTTCGGGATGATGCAGCCCGAGGGGCGCCCCCAATAAAGTAAACTAGAAACATGAACCAAAGGGATACATGCATGAGGGCGGACCCACGCGGCCTGGGATGCAGCCACAGGGCGCTCAGCTGAAAATGAAACTTCGAAGGATGTCACTGATAATGTTCAAGATGAAGGATGCTGAAGTAGCGGACGCCGTGCTTGGCTGCGAAGCCGATCTTCTAAGCCCCGAGCCCAAGAGCCTCGGGAGGCTCGGGCGCTAGTGGCTCCTCGCGGACCATCTCCATATCCGCCCGGGACTCGGAACCCCTGGCCACTTGAGCCTCAGGATGCTCCTCATGGGCGGCGTGTGGCAGCCGCGTTCGGCAAGCCGTAAGGCATGAGAACGTAGTTGTGGGGTGGAACTTCACAGCGCCCCGAGCGTGAGGGCCAGAGGCGCTCCTGAGAGGTGGCTCGGTTGAGCCCTGGTATGTCGATGCAGACGCGTAGTCCACCATCCTCGCCTGGATGGGGAGCTACGGCGGGTAAGCGGCGGCTGCCACTCATGAATCTTAACTCCTGCAGCTCCTGAGTGGCCTTGCTGACGAACTCCTGAGGGTTCGGCCCTCCTTGCCTTGCTCCTTCCTGAGGGAAATGTGCTTTGAAACACGCCTCCAAGTGGTGGCCGAGCACCTCCCTCGTGATCTTAGCAAAGTCAGTGGCCCTCCAGGAGAGAGCCCTCGAGCCTTGCTCGAGGAGGGCGCCGGGCGCTCCTTCCTATGCGACAGGAGGAGGTGCCCCTTGGATAGGCGCGGACCCTGAGGGGCTTGCCTCCCGAGGGGTCGGGCTAGGCGATGTCTTCTTCTTCTTAAGAGCAGCCTCGGGAGGCCTCCCGATCCTGTGATCTGGGTCTTCAATTGATGCGGCTTGGAAAGCACGCTCCAGAGAACACACTGTGTCTCTTTCTTCGCAAGGCACCATGATGACTCCACCGCTTCCTGGCATCTTGAGGACATTGTAGCCGTGATGAGTCACGGCCCTGAATTTGGCCAGAGCTGGGTACTCGAGGATGGCATTGTGTGGCAGGCGAATGTGGGCGACGTCGAAGTCAATGAGCTCGGTGCGGTAGTTGTCGCTCGTCCCGAAGGTGACAGGGAGGCGGACCTGCCCAATCGGAACTGTGGAGCCATCAGTGAATCCGGAGAAAGGCTTGGTTGGGTGAAGCTGATTGTATGGCACTTGGAGATTGTTGAATGTCTCGACGGACAGGACATTGAGCCCTGCTCCGCCATCGATGAGGTTCCTGGTGACTTGCATGTTCTTGATGATTGGGAACAAAGCATCGGAGGACTCCGGCTGTGGCTGCGCGCTTGAGCTGATCCGCTGAGCTGAGCGTGATGGCGCCGCTGACCACTGAGAGGCGTGGCCCGAGCTTGGGAGGACTGCATTCGCTTGCGGGTGAACTGCTTGAAGATCTGTTGAGAGGCTGGGGCTTGAGCTCCGCCCGGGATGAAAGCGATTGCGCGGCGGCTCTGGAAGCCCCAGCCCCTCGTCCCGATGATGGTCTTCATTTCTCCTTGGCTGCGGTGGCGGAGGAGGCAGGCCTGCGTTGCCTTGCGGGCAATCCTTGCAGGCCAGTCCCTCCGGCCTCCCTCGCGGCGGGTCCCTCAACCTCCCTCGCGAGGCTGATCCTGCCAGCGGTCCTCGCGAGGTCGGTCACGCCACCCTTGGCGAGGGCCACGGTCTTCCCAATGTCCTATGCTTCATCCTCCTCCTCGGCCGTAGCCTCGATCACTGCGGCAGAGCGTCGACCGATTCGCCCTTCTTGAATGGCCCTGAGCTCTTGGCATTCGTTGGTGTTGTTGGTGTGGAGGTCATGGTACACGCAGTATCGGCTGCCCTTGGAAGACTTGGGCTGATCCCTGCCTCGCTTGGTGTATGATTACTGCATGAGCACGGCAGCCCCTTAGCTTCCGTCCTTGACCTTGGGCTTCTTCTCTTACAGGTCGGTTGCGGCAGCTCGAGGAGGAGGCGTCCTTCCTCAGCCTGGTGCACTTGGTCGCCAAGTTGAATAGCTCGAGGATGTGCACAGTCTTCATGCATCCCCAGCTCCTCCTTCATCTTGGCGTCACGCACACCGTCGGAGAAAGGCTGAGATGATGGCCTCCTCGGTCACCTTAGGAATCTTGAGGCGTGCGTTGTTGAAGCGCTGGATGTACTTCTGCGGGGTCTCTCACAGGCTGCTGCTTGATCGGCGCATGTCGCTCCTGGCGGGAGGCAGTCCGCAGTGCCTTGAAGTGCGCATCTCGTCGAGGAAGAGATCGTGCAAGGAGCCAGGTTCAGAGGCAGGTGTGGGCACCGTCCTTGGCGCCATGGGAAACCAGTTAGCCATGAACTTCCGTCCCGTTAGCGGCTTGATGCCAGCTCGTGAAGCTGGAGAACTCCACATGGTCGGCCGTGCCGTCGTGGCGAGGCAGGTCGGCTTGAACTTGCCGGGCCATGCGGCGCTGCGTGCTTCGGTGGTGAAAGCGCAGCAACTGCGATGTACAGAGAGGCCTTCGGTGACGGAGAGCTTGATCTTGCGGGTCCCGTCACGCTGCCGGCTGGGAGCAGCGAGGTCTTAGCGTCTTTGGAGCGAGGCCTTGATCGTGGCGGGCGGTCGCGGGAGCACTCGGGCAGCTTCTTGAGGCGAGGACCTCTTGGCAGCTCTGCTCTTGCTGCACTAGTGCGGACGGAGTGGGTTCTACCAGGGGCCCGCGCCTTGGGGCCAAAGCGCCTTCTTGAGGGAGGCGGTGAGGTGCCCTGGAGCTTCATCGCCGCCCAAAGGCGGGCGCAGATCTGATGAGAAGGGCGGCGAGGCCCCCAGCAGCCTTGAACGAACTTCAGCGATGCGGTCGAGCCACTCCTCGTAAACGTCGTCGATGGGGCGATAGCGCAGGAGCTCATTGCCGTGATGGCGCGGCTCGAGCCTCCATGGGCGCAGCGGGCCTTGGAATGAAAGAACCAGGTAGGGCGAGCAAAGGAGTAGTGGTGCGGCCATCTCGCCTCACGGATGGATCTTTGGGGCGGCGCCTGCTGCTCGTTCCCGCCGGGCGATGGCGGCGTTGTGGCGAGCAGCGAGAGCAGCGAGGGCAACCGCCCGGCAGAGGGCCATCTGGCGGCAGCAGTGGCAGGCGGCCCGGCGCTTCAGCGGGCCCGATGGCGTCTTACATGGATGCGAGGGGCAGCGAAGAGTAGCGTGGCGGAAGGCGGATTCCGGTGCACCCCTACCTGGCGCGCCAAATGTCGGATTTCGGGTTCCGGCAAACCCTCTAGGTTCTAACTCTAGGGTGCACGCGGAAATCACACCTCCAGCCTACCTACACCTTGTCGCCTCGCAAGGACACAAAGAGCAACACAAGGGACACAAGGTTTATACTGGTTCGGGGCACCATTGTGGTGCAATACCCTACTCTAGTGTGTGGTGTTGTGGATTGCCTTAGGGGCTGACGATGAATAGTACAAGGAAGAACAGCCTCGCGAGGGTCTGTTCTTGGCCAGTGTGATGAACTGCTAGGGGGAGTTCAGTCGCTTCTCTCTCTTCTCTCTCTCTTCTAGATGCCGATACTCTCGCTCCCTTTCTTTCTCCAAGATGCCTCTACCCTGTGGGTGGCTAGTCCTATTTATAGGTAGAGGCCCTGGGCCTCTTCCCAAATATTGAGCGGGAAGGGCGCCAACAATTGGCCATTTTGAAGGGGAACATCTAGTCCACTTATCTGACTAAAGTCGGTCCTCGCTGCCAAAGGCTCTGATGGTGTGTTGGCTTGGGCTCCGATGACCTCCTTCCTGCCGTTATGCTGGTCTTGGTCTTGTTGCACGAAATGGTTGCCTTTCCTTGATACTCTTGGCCTCGCTTGCCTCCTTTGCACCAAAGGGAAATGATGACAACTTCTTGCGCAGGCTGGCGCCCGCTTGGCGCCCTCGGTCGTCATGGCTTGCGTCATGGGCACCTCGTGAGTACCCGCCTTGATCTCTCCGCCTCCTCATGAGCCAGCTGTGAGGCCGTGCCTAAGGCTTCTTCTCTTCCATCCAGTGAAGCTTGGCCCCTCGGGAGGTCTTGAGATTGTCTTGTGAAGATGGGCGTCTTGGGCCACCCTTGAGCCACGCCCGAGGCCGCAGGCGAGCAAGTCTGGGTACCGCGTTCCCGAGCGCCGACAACACCCCACACACACACAAGAGAGAGAGAGAGAGAGAGAGAGAAGAAAGGCGGAGGGACCAACAAGGTTTTTGTGTCGGATCGTCGACAGAATTGAAGATTGTCGGCGAGAGAGTGAGAGAGAGAGAGAACAGGAGTCCGGAGAGGGGAGATCGCGTTTTATGCATCAAAGACTGATATAAACCATGTTTCGACATAAACTTGCATTCAAATATTTAAATTGGAGAACATGTTATCGCAATCCACACATGAGCGGATATATGCATATATCAAACAAGTTCATTAATTTGACTTTAAACATGTTCATGGAGTACTATAATCTTGTACAACATCCTACTCGATTGAGGGTTCAATTTTGGATTTAGTTTACTATTTTGACCTCTTGAGCGAGCTAGTTCATTGAATCGAGATATTTCATTTTGGGTTTGATTCGGCGTTTTTGAGTGGGTCAACTATTTGTCATATAGTAAATCGCTAGCAGCGAGCATGTAAAACACATTACTCGAGCATCATCTCTCCATCTAAAAAGAAGTGCCAAGCTAATATTTCAAAGTTTTATTTGAATCGACTTGGTATGGTAGGCGTGGATGCTCGTTCTCCCCAAATTTGAGCGAACGTTAAACATCCTCTCTGCTTTCGGTGGAATTAGCCGAGCAAATAAATGGGAGGCAGCGAAATTACCGTCCTATGTGGGACCGCATCAATTGGCCCGTTGTACATCGAGGTAGGTTCATAACTTCATCCAAGCGCCTTCTCCTCGGCGAAATGACATGTGCGAATAATTCATAAACCATGGTCAGCAAAACACGCTCTCCTCGTCAAAATAGCTCCGCCCACTATTTCAAAACACGCTCTCCTACTTGAAATCGCTCGCGCCCACTATAGTTCAAAACCGCCCTCCTTACCGAAATCGCTCCGCCCACTATTTGGGGAGAAGCAAAGTTACTCTACTATCCCGACCCTCGTTACACGGACCCAAGTCGAAAGCCTATAGGACAGGGTAGGTGTAACTCCCCTCACATTTCGAGAAATGCGTCATGAAGACATGGTTCCCTCCTCCCAATTCCCCCCCCCCCCCCCCCCCATTCATACCTCGTGGGCTCAAATCACCTTCTACCAGGAAGCTCCCTTCTCCCGAGCATAAAACCTTAGCCCCACCTCCATGGCGCCCCCCGCACCAATTTCACAGCCGCCCTCCTCCCTTATGCCGGAGACGTTGTCAAATTGCCATCGTGCACTGGGCCGTCTGCCTCTAACTCCATGCTGCTGGTGCTGCCTCGATGACGGCCACATGAACCGTACCGGAGCCGACCCACCCCCGCCATTGTTCCCGGCGCCGGAGCGGCTCCAACTTCAGATCTGTCCAGAGTCCTGGTGCTGCTTCCGCGTAGCCGCCGACCGTCGCGACATTGCTCTTTCCCTGCCGCCGGTCGCCACGGCAACCGCGCTGGCCTCACCGACTCGGCAGCTGGACCTGCCTACTTCACCATGCCGCCCGGATAGGTCGCACCCTCATCTCAAATCACATTATTTAGGCGTCGGTTGTCTGAATTTTATTCTAGGCCAATCGATTCCCAATGGGAAGCAGCACCCCTCGGTAGGCGGAGCTCCTAGGCTGCGGTTGGCTGGTGTCTAACATAAGGTGCGAACCGCAAGTTCACCTTGAGCAGTGCTTAGATGGCTATCTTTTAGAGTTGCGTGGGTTGAAGGTACTGCCGCCGCGGATCTGGATGACGAAGTCTTTGAGAATTGGCCGGTGGCGCAACCACAGCGGTCTTGGTGGGGCGCGGAGGCGGGGTTTTGGCGGGAGCCCGCAGACGGCGGAGGCAGGCTGCTATGCCGTTGGTCGCTGGCTCTTGAGGAAGATTCGAGCAGTGTCGGCCGGGAGGCACAAGGCGGCCCATCAAGCCATCCGGCGTAGATAGAGACGATACCAAAATAAAATAAAATCGTGTGACCCCAATTTAGTCTTGATCCACATCGTGTGACCACTCTCATACCTTCTTTGTTGATCTGTTAGTGTATTTCTTGGATGAAAGAGATATATCGTTCTTAACATTATCGTTATCTGCATCTTGAGACACACGTCTTCGACTCACATAGCTGCTCCAACAAGGGAAGCATACACGGAAGGAGCTACTGAGTCCCCACTCAACAGTTCCACATCGAATCGCGCGTGCCCGACATGGAAAACCACAACAAGCTGCGGGGCCATCGACAAGTCGGCACATGATGCTCACTCCTACGGATGGCAGCGGATAGGTTGTACCCTCATCTTACTTGTGTGCAACATTTGTAAGCAGTTATTCATCTAAGCACGGAAAATAGATCATCACATTTCCTTTGTATGTTCATGCTGATCTCTTATGGGTCTTGTTAGGAGTTCATGATGTTCCATAGTTTAGCTAAGATACTTGTTCTTTGGGTAGCAGCTGTTCCATAGTTATCATCCATCAGCCAATGCTATCCCACAGGCTGGTGATTATAGTATTATACCACTTCTAGTATTACCTATGTTGTTCTTTAATACTTTTGTGTGCCATCTAGTAAATCTAAGTACAAACGATACATATTACTGTAGCTTTCATCTTTGTTCTCCTTTAGTTTATGAGACCTGTTGCTGCTAGTTAACCCCAGTCCTACTATTTATGTAAGTCTCCTCAGGCACTCATTTACATAAATCTAACTACTAGTTGTCTTCCATGCATGTCAGATATAATTGCACACACTCATATATCCACAAGAACCTCACGGAGCAATGTAAAGGCCAATAAACTTGATGTCAATGATACCAATATGATGGAACATGTAAAGGCAGTTCTTCAGAAGACTTGCAGAAATATGATGAATCCTCTTCACCCCACAAGGTCCTTGCTCTAACTTGTCCTGTGATATGGGTACAACATGCATATAATGTCCTGGAGTGTATCTACTCTGTTGCAATGCCATGTGCTTAGCATGTGCTGATCATGCATGTAAATATGTCATGCCTTCCTATTTTTCAGTACCTATTCCATTCATGATAACATGTTTTCAAATTGAAGTACTGTCATTCTACTCTATCACAATGCCATCTTCTTAATTTGGACATCATGCTTCTGAATATCTTATGCATTGTTATTCATCATTATGTACTTCATATGTCTGCCATACCATGTTTTTTTACATTGAAGTGCTGTTCTAGTGCTCTGTTGCAATGCCATCTTATTTTCCCAATCATACATGTGTATGTTGCCTTAGTTATTTCTGTACGTATTCCGCTAGCATATAGTTTTGCATTCAACTAGTGTTTTTTTTTTGTGCTTCACTGTCGTATCCTAGCTCTTACACCATACTCCCTCCGTCCGGATTACATGTTGCGAAATGGATAAAAGGATGTATCTAGAACTCAAATCGCCTAGACCCATCCATTTTTTTCCGAATGGAGGAATACATATCAATATGTCATGCCTTTCTATTCTTGATACCTATTCCATCTCTCTGCTTTGTTAAAGCACCATTCTTCTATCTGAGGCATGCAAGGGAAGACAACTATGTTAGAATCGAAGGGTTACAAAGAAGGCCTTTGCAAAAGATCCAAGCGCCGGAGATAATAAACCAACTCCAGTTTTATAGATCTTGCTAAAGCAGAGAAACCCAACTCCTCACGATAATAAGCGATTCGGTGGCCAAAGAACTAGTCGCTCGATCCAGCAAAATATGTCAACTCAATTCTAAGAAGCGTGTGCGTATCCTTGCATCATGAAATTTTATAGCATGTTGATCATATTTTCTACATGTTTCTTACCCATCTCTCTTTAAGAAAATAAACTTACAGATAGAAGAATTTCTGCAATGGTATCGTTTATGAGGAAAGATTCTTGCGAGAATTCTCGTGCTCAATGTAGATGTAAGTACCTGTTGTATATCACTATATTTTTACATCAGCATGTATTTTGTTAATCGGCGTGAATCCAACCTTTATCGATCTAAATTTAGTTGTAGCAAAATGTATGATTAAAGGCCACAATGTTGATTTTTGTAAGGAAAAGCTGGCTGGTAGTTTTGCATCCTTAGCTGCATGAGTGTACTATCTCATATCGATTGGTTTTGAATACTTTGGTTACTGTAGTGGGTTTTCAGTGTTTTTTCTTGTATTGTCTGTCGTATCCTAGCTCTTACATCATCTGCCTCCGTCCGGATTAAATGTCGCAAAATGCATAAAACTGGATGTATCTAGAACTGAAATCGCCTAGACCGTCCATTTATTTCGGATGGAGGAATACATGTCAATATGTCATGCGTTTCTATTCTTGATACCTATTCCATCTCTGCTGTAGCATGTTTTATAACTGAATCACCATTCTTCTATATAAGGCATGCAAGGGAAGCTGCTATGTTAGAATCGAAGGGTTACAAACCAGGTCTTTGCAAAAGATCCAAATGCCGGAGATAATAAACCAACTCCATTTTCATAGATCTTGCTCCAAACGGAGAAACCCAACTCCCGCGATAATAAGCAGATTCGGTGGCCAAAGAACAAGTCTGCTCCAGTCCGGAAAAGAATGTCAACTCCATTCTAAGAAGCGTGTGCGTATCCTCGCATCATGAAATTTTTAGCATTCGATCATATTTTCTACATGTTTCTTACCCATCTCTCTTTTAGAAAATAAGGTTAAGCGATAGAAGACTTCCTCCATTGGGATCGTATTGAGGAAAATATCTTGCGAGAATTCTCAGTGCTCCAATGCTGATGTAAGTACCTGTTGTATATCACTAGATTGTGACGTTGTAGATGGTTAGGTTCTGCTCATTTATTTGCACTGGCATCAATCTTTGATTGCCCAGTGGATGTAATTTCCTGTAATATATGCTGGATGTGCAGCGTTATTCCCGTATGCCGTACCTTTGCTTGATCGGTTTTGGTCACATGCATAATTGCTCGTCGTAATGGGCTCAAATTATCTAATTTGGCCTAAAGACATGTCTGACGTTAGTGGGCCCATTAAGTTAATGGGCCATTACTAAACCAAAAGTTAATGGTGGCCCTCTTACCTCCCGGTCGTTAACGAGCCGACATCGAAGGCAACAGGTGGCCCCAATTTATTTCACGGGCGTTAACGGGCCGTTACTAAGTTTGGGCTACATATGGCCCGACTATCTTTAGAGCCTTTAGCAGGCGAAAGAGACAGCGAGCTTGTACTAGACCATGAAGACCATGGGCGCTAAGAGGCGAAAGTCGAATCGTATTATAAGCAGCCCAAGCGTGTTGTGGGCCTTAAGCGAGCGAAGAGAAACCGGGCTGGTATTGGACCATGAAGGGATGTGCGTTAAAGGCCAAAACTAAGGTCCATTGCAAATGGCCCAACTCATTTATGGTCCGTCAACAGGCGAAAGGCACCTTTGGGCGAGAATTGGCCCAACACTTAAATGGGTAGCTAAAGGCCAAAACTCAGGTCCGACTACAAATGGCCCAACTGATTTATGGGCCGTCAACAGTGAAAATGACACCGGGCGAAATTGGCCCAACACTTAAATGGGTCGCTAAAGGCGAAACTCAGGTCCGACAACAAATGACCCATCAGATTTATGGGCCGTCAACAGTGAAAGACACACCGGGCGAAAATTAGCCCAACATATAAATGGGTGGCTAAAAGGCGAAAGATGTACATCTGAAAATTGGCCCATCCATTAAATGGGCGTTAACGAACGAAATCTCATCGGGCGATATTGAGCCCAAATATATAGCGGGCTGTTAGCGGGCTCGAGCGGCGATGGGCTGCAATGGTGTCAAATCTTTAGCGGGCGTTGGCGGGCTGAACTAGCACATCTCGTATGGGCCGTGGGCTAAATGGACTGACACAAGTAGGCCTTATATGGGCTGGCACGCTAATTTTCTTTGGGTCAGCCTTTTTAGCGAGAATGGGCCTCTGTTGCACCGTGCCACGTGTCGGCGTATCATAGGCGCCTTCCGTCCAATGAGTGGATGACATCTGTCCCAACGATGAGCCGACACGTGTTTCCTCCAGCCAATGATGATTTTACACGTGGAAAATCCCCATTGGTCGGGGCTGTTAATGGGTTATCGGATTCAAAACCTGACCCGATAGCTTAAAGGGGTTCCGTTACGGTGACGTGCGATTTATCGTCATGGAAGTGGACACTTCCATGATGATAATTTTGGTAATGTCATGGAACACTTCTACGACAGCACAGGTATGACTATCTTGATTCTGTCATAAATTTTTCATGGTTGTATATGCATGACAAAAAACGCGACCTACTATGACAAACACGTATCATCACGAAAGTGTATTTTTTTTGTAGTGCAAGCAGGAAGTAGGGTATTACCTCCATAGAGAGGGCCCGAACCTGGGTAAACATTGTGTCCCCTTCCTCCTGTTACCATCCGCCTTAGACGCACAGTTCAGGACCCCCTACCCGAGATCCGCCGGCTTTGACACCGACAGTATCAACCTTTAACAACTACCAGGAGTTGGTAGATAAGGCTCTTATGATTGAAGGGAAGCAGCAGCAGATTGAGAGCCGTAAGAGGAAGTATGGACAAGGGAGGTATAACTCAGGAGCTCAGCAGAAGCCTCGCCTAACCCCGAACTCAGGAGGACTTGTCCATAACCATGGAGGTCATAACCACACCGGAGGAGGTTCACACAACAACAATGGTTCTAAGAACGGAAATGGGAACGGAACAAACAACAATCAAAACTGCCCCAATCCAGCCACACCCGCCAAAAGAGATCTAAGTCACATTACTTGCTATAAGTGCGGGAAGACTGGACACTATGCCACGGAATGCCCTGAAGGGAAGAATGGAAACGGAAATGGGAGCGCTGGGAAGAAGGCCAATCCATTCAACAAAGGACAAGTGAACCACGTTAACGTGGAGGAGGTTGAAGAGCAGCCAGACGCGGTTATAGGTAAGTTTTTGGTTAAGTCATTTACCGCTCTTGTTCTTTTTGATACTGGTGCATCACATTCATACATACCAAGGGGATTCATGGATAAGTTTAGACTATCAACCCAAACCCTTAGGACCCCTCTGTTAGTGAGTTCACCTGGAGCAGAATATATGGCTAGTCGATGGTGTGACCAGATACCCCTAACCATTGGCAACCATGTTTTTTCGTCGGACCTAATAATCTTGGAGTCACAAGGATTGGATGTGATATTAGGCATGGACTGGATGTCAAAGTATGGAGGAAACATTGACTGTGCTAGTAAGTAGATTTATCTCACCACCCTGGAGGGAAAAAGGATCAAGTATGTATCTAGGCATGTGCCTAGGAAGAGCCAAGTGAATACCCTCATGGGAGTTGTTCAGGAGGAAGTGCCTGTAGTGAAGGATTACCCGGATGTTTTCCCAGACGAGTTACCAGGCATGCCACCGGATCAAGACATTGAGTTCTTAATAGAGCTATTGCTAGGTACAGGGCCAATATCCAAGAGACCCTATCGGATGCCCGCGAATGATCTGGAGGAGATTAAGAAACAAATCAAGGAGTTATTGGAGAAAGGTTACATTCGACAGAGTTCATCACCATGGGGAGCCCCAGTGCTTTTGGTTGAGAAGAAGGATAAGTCTCTAAGAATGGTTGTTGATTATCGGGCCTTGAATGAGGTGACGATCAAGAACAAGCACCCACTGCCGATGATCAATGATTTGTTTGACCAACTGCAAGGAGCTAAGGTGTTTTCGAAGATCGGCCTGCGATCAGGATATCATCAGTTGAAGAATCGAGAGAAGGATATACCCAAGACAGCATTCACCGCCCGGTACGGGTTGTATGAATCACTACAAAAAAATACACTTTCGTGATGATACGTGTTTGTCACAGTAGGTCGCGTTTTTTGTCATGCATGTACATCCATGATAAATTTATGACAGAATCAAGATTGTCATACATGTGCTGTCGTAGAAGTATTCCATGACCTTACCAAAATTATCATCACGGAAGTGTCCACTTCCATGACGATAAATCGCGCGTCACAGAAGTGCTTTCGTCAAGGGTGACCGACACGTGGCATCCTTTATGTACGGGGCGCCGTTAAGCTATCGGGTTGGATTTTGGATCCGATAACCCGTTAACAGCCACGACCAATGGGAAATTTCCGTGTAAAATTCTGATTGGCGAAGGAACACTGTCGGCTCGTCGATGGGCGGATGTCGCCCGTCCATTGGAGAGACATGCCTATGATACGTCGACACGTGGCTAGGCCCAACGAGGCCCATATAGGTTAATAAGGCGGCCCGATCAAAGGCCCGTAGAACTTAATCGGTACTAGTGGGCCAGCCCAATAACGGCCTTCTTAATAAAGGCCCATTTACGGCGAAGCGGATCGGCACATTAATTGTTAAGCCCAATATTTGGGCCCATTTATGGCCCGAAGCCAGATCTGGCCCATTAATTGTTCGCCCAATATTTGGGCCCATTTGCGGCCCGAAGCCAGATCTGGCCCGTTAATTGTTCGCCGAATATTTGGGCCCAACTACAGCCCATTGACTTTCGGCCTTTAGAGGCCTGAAGTAGACATGGGCCCATTTCAGCCAGGTCTGACTTTCGGCCTGGGAATGGCCCGTGCTGCCCATGGGCCATATATAGTCCGACGGGACATCGGGCCCACTAATGGCCCGTGCTAAAGGTGGCAACAGTTAAGCCCAACGTGACTTTGGGCCTGTTAAAGGCCTGTCGCGTAATTGGCCCGTTGATGCCTGTACTAAGCTTCGACCTCTTAAAGGCCCATGATATCGATGGGCCAACTAAGGCCGAGATATGTTCGGCTGGTAACGGCCCGTGAGCTAACTGGGCCCAAAGCGGCCGGTCTACATTTAAATCCTGCTGAAGGCCGGGAAGCGGTGATGCTGTTGGGGCGTGGCTCTGGCCTCTTATTAGTCCGGCGTCTCCTCCACAGAGTCATGTCGTCCGGGGCGACAAGTCGCCCGGCGAGGCAAGGTGACTTAGAGGCGAGTAGAGATCGAGCCTTGCGAAACGAGAGAAATCAAGGATGGGGCGACCCAAAATCCCGGGTGGGCGGCACACCGTGGGCACCTCATGAGAGATACACACCGGCGGCGAACATGCATTTTGAACTAATTTAGGAACATTTAGCTGACCAATTAAACAACTCTGTTTTAATAATATCAGACTCGTATTTGAACAACTAAGCTTGTTTAGCTTGATGGGTGGAGCAGTGTTATTATGACACGAAGCACGTATTCTGATCGTATAGTGATCATAAATGGGGGAAACTCTAAGCATATTTTTTTAGCAAAAGAGGGTTTCCCCTCTGATTTCAATTAAAGAAACCACCACGGAACCAACATGATCAATTAAACCCTAAGCATGATCAATTAAACCGTATTATGGCTGTGCCATGGCAGATTTGAAGCTGCAAACCGGAGAAATGATATTTAGCATCATTTGTTTGCTTCGAACTAAGAACTAAATTCTAAGAGCTGAAAAGAAAGTAGAGTAACCAAGTTAAGATCTATTTTCTATTTGAGATCAAAAAGTTGAGGAGATATGAAGTACCCCCTCTCTTGCGGTGCCATGTTGGAATCGGGGGTGCGATGGCTGTCCGTGACGTTGAAGCAGATCTGCGACGGTAGACGGGTGCATCGGGGGATAAGTCTCGTTGCGGTGGAAGAGAAGGTCGTGTCAGCGGCCCCGGCAAAGAGGACGACAGCGCCGATGAAAAGAGAGGACGCGATGCAATGCTATTGGTCCGTCGCCGTGGATGAGAAACGTCCATCTCTAGCGATGGGCAGCGCGGTCTTGGTAGGCGCTCCGGCATGGTGGAGGGCGGTGGCGATGGATGTGGTGGAGGGCGGCGGCGATGGATGGGGTGGCGGGCGGAGGTTGGTGTGAGGATGGGGTGTTCTAAGCGGACGGTGTATGAATGGGAAAATGGAGGAGAGGTGCGGGGAACCATGTTTTGGGGCGCGCCTATCTAAAATATGGGAAAATTCTGAACATAGCCCCGTTTAAAATTTGGGCGTCTAAATCGGTTGGGGATAGGGCGATAATCTCGCATCTCGCCAATATTTGCCCAGGCGATTTGGGTGAGGAGAGGTGGTTGGCGCCCATGGTTGGCACCATGGTGTATGAGCAGGGCTGACAGGTAGAGGCGGTTGTGTCACGTCTGAATGAATTTACAAACCTGCCCTATTGAAAATATTTGCCTACATCGATTTGGCCGAGTCGAGTTTGTTTTGCCACCCACCGTGTATGAATGGGGAATGGAGGGAGAAACAGAGGTCTTTCGGACGAGCTTGAATCAAATGTGTTTTGGCGCCCATGTTTGGCGCCCACCGTCGGAATGGGCTCAGAGGCGGTCATGTCACGTCTAATTGAAGTTAGTAACCTACCCTATTTAGAGCAGTGGAAATCGGGCGATGGATTGTCCGTGTAATGGGTAGACAGTAATTTCCATCTCCCAAACACTTGGCAGACGTAGCGTGGGTGTGGACATTTTGCTGCTTCTTTCGGATTTTGGTACAATAAGCATCCACGTTTACCCTGGCAACTAAATTCGAATCCATTTTGTATTCCTATATGAATCTTTATAAATCATTCTATGTGTTTTTTATATATCTTCAAAAGGACGACAAAGATGTATTCCACTGTCATATATGAATATGGTTTACAAATGCCGATACTCAAATTCATAAACTAGAATCCAGTTTAAGGTGAATTCGAATATTTGGAACACTTCATGTCCAACTCAAATGTCACACGCAGCATAATGTGTACTCCCATTTAGATATGTACACAAGCAATGTATCAAGATTCAAATACCGAGTCAATCAACCAAGAATGTATAGAACTAACAGACATATAAACACTTATAGAGTATATGGATCAATAATATCAACTAACATACATAAGCCAGGCCGCTGTACTTTTTTAGGCTACAACATCATCCTTTTTTTTAGCCAGCATCTTGGCCCTTTCCGATGCGTGCCACTTATGGTCCATCTATACTACTACTATTGTTGAATGCACATTCAGCCCGATTGGCGTATTTGTAGGTGCAGCACAACAATCCAAATGTAATGTCTCCGAGTCTTATTAATTAATACAGACTTGTGCTCAAATAAAATTACAAACCAAAAACAAAAAAACAATTATTACATGATCTCTAAAACAAATGGTTTGATTGATTACATGAGCAGACAACACAAAGGTTATTCAACTATGGAAAGAACATTTCACCTATGATTTACCAAGTAGGAATTTAATTTCCTTTTATCCTTGGGACCTTAATAATCTGGTGGGTCTCGACTTGCTTCGTTTTGAAATCCACCAAATATTTAATGGTTGTCTTGAGTACTGCTTGTGATTGTGCTGTTTGCTTCCTCAACATGTCAACTTCATCTCTAAGTGCAGAAGTAGAATCTCTTTCTACCACTTGTTTAGCCTCTAGAGCATCAGTAGTTGGCAATTCATAATGCACGATTGGGCCGGTGCCACTGCTGTGGGATGATGCAATGTCCATGGGGACCTCGCTCTTTGATCCTGGGCTAACCTGTTTTGCCATTAAAGTTCCGATTGGATTCAGAAAAGTTGAAGTTATTAACATCATTGGATGCTGAAAAGTAGTTATTAACATCATTGTAACCCGCTGTTGCAGCAGCAATGCAGTTAAACAAACAAGTAGATATTTAAGTTAAGGCAAACAGGTAATTCTTAACAGTAAGTATCAAACACATAGATAGGCGCAGTCTACAATATGATTAACGGGCTGTGCCATTATGTAATCAGTAGCAAACTAAATTAAGCCAAGCAACATAATTGAACAATTTTGCAATAAGTGGCTAACTAAAATTCTGAGAAGCAGGTAACTGAACTTACACTAGTTCTTTGTACAGGCACACTTCAACGTCTTTTTCGCTTACAAGGTTGTTCGAAGGAGTCCATGGCATCAATTGCTTGGATACGCGGTCCCAATACTTCTTTCTTCCCACACTGCATGGGTAAGTCGAATGGTTACTCTGGTAAGATGGTGAGTCCTTGATATGTTATATGAGGACGTGTAGTCAGACTAGTTGTAGCGAAACACATCACAATGGATTTTACTGTATATTTCATGCGATTACTTTTGGCATATCGAGATCTAAGCAATCTACAATAGGATGAAAAGACTGGCATCCTTCACATTATTGGCGAACTCAGTTCATATAAACAAGAAATTCAACCATTCTGTGGGTAAATCAAAAGCGCCAATGGAATATTTTTCACTATCCAATCATACACGCAAAAAGGGGCGATGCCACCATAGGGGCTGGTATGGGCGGCCACCTCAGGTGGCTGGAAAGTGTGCACCTAGTTTGAGTCGTCCAGGTTGGCCCACGCTAGTTTTGTTCATCCCAACGCACGAGTAGGCAATGTAAAAAATGAAGAAAAATGTTTCAATTTGGATGGGCCAATAACATAAGTGCAAGGCAGGCCCTGTAGCAGGCTCGCGGTCCAAACGAGCGTCTCCCATATTGATCGATAGCAGGAAAAATCCCAATTCATTCGCTCCAGCCTCCAGTATGGTTCGCTCCTAACCTAGCCGCCGCTGGACAGATCGACCCAACACTTCCTCGCGCCCTTGTTGGAGGGCGGTCGCCGGGATTCAGGTGAATGGAAGGACAAGAAGATGAAGCTCCAACCCTGGGTGTAGCCTGCGTGGGAGGCAGCGGCGGCAGCACGGGCATGGCATCGATCTTGCATGCCGAGACAGTCCTGACTTGCAAGAGTAGCATGCGCAACGAGCAGGTACATCACATCCCTGATTATATCTAATTCAACTCTTCAATTTCTCACCAATAGTTAAACCTGACGGTGTTGTAAAACTGCTTGTATGTAGGGAATCTATGAGAAAATGAAACCAATTTCTACTTATTTTATAACTCGCCCAATCAATACTGAGCTGACTGAATCTGATGTATCTAATCAAGTTTCCGGTGCAAAGATACAAGCTCATGTTGTTCTTGAGCCTGAAGTGTCTAATGAACAGACTGCTAATGAAGGATTTGATGCAAACATTTTACATGCTCCTGGTGATGAACATATAGTGTCTAATGAGGGATCTAATGCAAGAATTTTGCAAGCTCATTGAAGGATTTAGTGTCTAATGATGATCTACTATGTTGAGAGAGATAGAGACAAGCAAATTATAGTGCATTATCATAGCTTGAGGAAACGTCGAGGCCATCTACCAGAAAGTCCCCGTATCATGACAACATAGCATAAATAGTTTTCCAATCTGTTGTTCGAAACTATTGGCATACTTGTGCAAGATAGATATATTGATATGCAGTTTACGCACTGGTTATACGGGCAATTACACTTCGATATTTTTAGCTAGAGAACGAATAATTCAAGCAGGTAGAGACCATGTTTGTAGTCCTTGTACACCATGTTGGATTTTGTGTTTTTTGGTGCTTGCATCATTTAGTGTTTATTATCTGAACTACTTTGGATCATTAGCTGGTTTTCAAAGTGCATGTAGCTTCACATTTCTCAAGTTATGTTGATTTCCGGAGTGCAAGTGCGTTCGTATATTTTAAGTTAAATGTTCGCTCCTGGTAAGTTGAATTCGTGGATCCGCCATTGCACACAAATCATACATGAATGCCAGTGTGAATTAAAGGAAATGCAGGGACTTACGCTAGCTCGTTGTACAGGCTCATATCAGCTCTGTTTGTGCTTGGGATGTTCAATGTACAAGTCCATGTTACCACTTGCTTCGATGTGCAGGCCTTGTGCTCCTTGCATCCCCCTCTGCATTTTTGAAACGGCGAATGGTTGATCAAATAAGTGGAATCGACCTTGATGTTGTATCGGAGGACATATACTTACAAGGTTATACGGGTGTGCAGGATGCGTACCAGATCCCGTAGCGCCTTCATGCTTCGATAAAAAATGGATTTGCTTGTTTCAGATGATATCTCCAGAAGAAATAAGAGTTAAAGTCAGAGTTTCATAGGCGTGTAAGTAAGAGAGCAGTGAAAGGATAACCAAACATCGTCCGAACAGTTCACAAGGGTGTGATGTGTGGATACCTAGTTCGGGCCGGCGTTTGGGCATGCTCGCCTAGCTTGAGTGCGGATCACTTCAGAGCCATTGGACACCTGTCCAACCAGCACCACCACACGACTCCCCTCGGATCTCGCGGAGCCACCCAACACCTCAAACCCGCTCGAGAGCCACCGTAGCCAGGACCCCCAATTCACCCGAAGCTGTCGTCCGCCGCGGAGCTCGCCGCCGGCGACTCCCTCCATCCCCGCCACCCCCTTGACCACCGGGAGGACCGCCCTAGACTGGCGGATCCATCCTTGCCCTCCGGAGCCCGCGGGGAGCCGCCGTTCACCGGCGTTGATCGCTGGAGCCCCGCCTCTGTTCGGCTAGAGGAGGAAGGAGGCGGGGGCGACCTGTCAAACCTTACCAGTGGGCCCCCTGGACCCATTGTCAGTGACCCAGAGCCCGTCCACGCTGGCTAAGTGGAAACGTAAAGCGCAAAGTGCGCTTTCCCTCGCGAACCGTTTTTCTTTTTCTGTTTCTTTTATTTATTTATTTAAAAAACAGAGAATTGACCAAACTTTGACTGGCTATAACTTTTTAAATATAACTCCAAATGAGTTGATTCTTCTTCCTACCTTTCTCAAATTTTGTCTAATTTATTTTCATGTTTATTTGAAAAAAATTCAGACAACTTTTTTGTACTGTGTGTTAATTCGATTATTTTCAAAAATAGGATTTGTTGGAGACAGAAGAAGACTTTCAAAAGCTTTGGGAATGCACCCTGGCTTTCCACAACCTGAAGGCAAGCATTCTGAACCCTGGCATAAAATTTTTGTGTGTTGTTTGATACGGTTACAACACCACTTTGACATGGAGCATTCGATATTTTTATGTGATGATTCAATCATACGCATGAGTGCATAAAGAAGAGTCTTTGCTGCTGAAAATGGACATGCTTGTGATAGTAATCATCCTCATATGCCTCTCGTTCCTACCGGAAGGAAACCTGGGAAGTCTCTGTCTTGGGTAGACCTGAGCTTGTCCCTAGTTCCTCATCGAGACGAGTGTGTCCGGTATGGCATGATGAGGTATGATGAGTGGTGATTCTGTCTGTTGGATGAAATATATCTGTTATGCTAGTCACGCAGGGAATACTTAAACCTCCTGAGTCGAGCATAGATCGAGTCTTGTTCCAGTAGCCCCCATACTTGTTTCGTACTACCACTTGTCCCTGCAGCAGGTAGGGTACGGTTCAGTAATTTGTCAACCCATTTCTAGCACACACCGTACAGAGAGGCCATGGTGGAAGATACCGACTGCAACTGGTAGGCATGCCACCTGTTCTGGGGGCATGGGTGTTTCCGGTTGGGACCCAGAGGGGGCACCCCTTAGTAGCGCGCGATATAAATTTGATCCCATGGTAATCGAGGTTTTAGCCTCCCCAATTAGAGTTTTGCTTGACAGGTGTCGTGGGTGATTCGAGACATCGGTAAGTTAAGCTGTTGTGTGCGCGTCAGGTGCGTTTTCAATTCAAAGACCGTAGACAGAATTAGTCCCGATGGACTGAAGGAATCCGTTACTTGTGGGTAGAGAGTGCACCCTCTGTAGAGGTTAAATCTATTAGAATAGCCGTGTCCATGGTTAAGGACTACTGTCTGGGATGGGTCAAGTGTCGGTCTTAGTGTCGGTCTTTGGAGGAGAAACTGCTAAACTAGAACATGGATCATGACTTGTGGCTTATCATGATTATAATTAATATTATTATGGACTAACCCTTTATATTATTTGGATTATTGAGTATCCCTGGGACGGTTCTACCTCCTGGATATTCACTGTGATTATTTTTCTTATAAGCCCTTTTGGTGGTGTTGCTCAGACGCCCGATTGTGGCATGCTTGTTATTTATTTACTTTATAAGCCCTTTATGTGGTGTCGCTCAGACGCCCGACTGTGGCATGCTGTTATATATTTACTTTATAAGCCCTTTATGTGGTGTCGCTCAAACGCCCGACTGTGGCATGTTGTTATTTATTTACTTTATAAGCCCTTTATGTGGTGTCGCTGAGACGCCCGACTATGGCATGCTGTTATTTATTTACTTTATAAGCCCTTTATGTGGTGTCGCTCAGACGCTAGACTTTGGCATGCTCGTTATTTACTGTCCTTTCGAGGCGTCGCTTCAGACACCCGATCGGTGCATTTTATTACTACTCTGTATTGCATATTCATGTTGTATATAAATAACCTGCTTGCATGCATCAGGGATTTTATTTTTATGACTGACGTTGTGATCATAGAACATTTCGGAGCATGATTATCATTTGTTATGTTATACCCGGGTTCATAATGTTTGCAAGTACATTCAAAGTACTCACTGGCTTGTCCCTGGCTATTGTCTTGGCCAGATTTCTTGCATGGTGAGGAGCGTTGCGATGTCAGCCCCCGGAACCTAAGCAATGATGATAGCAGCCTCGCAAAGATAGGAGTTATCCAGGTCAGTTGTTCCTGTGGGAAATGGAGTCCCATAGACGCTGAAAGACCACAAACCGCTTCCGCCATCAGCCACTAGAAACCAATTGTTGTACTCATAGGCCAGAATGGTCTTGTACTACTTATTTTGTATTTTTCTTGGAATGTCTGTATCAAGTTGGTGCCTCATCAGCTAACAGTAATCCCGGGGCTGGTGAGCACAAGGACCATTTTTTGGGAAATTAATATCTCGAAAATCCGGTCCTGACAAACTTGGTATCAGAGCCAGGCTGACCATTGTCTAATCCTATCTTAGCCAGGTCGATAAACCTAGGTTAACCAACCCGCCAGACCTTAACCTAACCCCAGCCAAGCTTCTTGTACAAGATAGCCACACAGTGAGCTGACACCTTTTGGCAGTCGGTGCCCAACCTATCAACCTAGACTGTCGATCACACGCCAATGACCGACACCTAAATTCTCCCATTCACAAGCGTGCGAAGGAAGACTCTGTCCCCTTTGTCTATAAAAGGGGCACGCTAGCCTCAACACAACACAGCCCAGCCTCTTCCTCAAACCGAGCTATAATGCCTGGCCCCGTCGTACACAATGAGACCACAACAACCAACCTTGGATGTTTTGTGACCGTGCACGCAAACCTCACCCGCCGTGCCTATGCATTAGAAGAGCCCCCAGAATATGTTGTGTACCAAGGACCCATGAGCAGTGAGAGCCGTCAATTTTGGGCCACTGTGCACATCTATGGTAGGGTGCATGCGGGAACGCCCTCTGAGTTCACCGGAAGGACAACTTCCTTTGAGCCACAAGCCATCCAACTAGCTGCTCGAGAGGCTATAGTTCAACTCCGGCACTTGTCGCCCAGAGTTAAATGCCGCTCGTTCTACTACTACCCCAGCCGTGACGGGTATGGTAGGCCACCCCAAGTTGCCAACGGAGATCAAGAGACGGATCCTGCTTTGTTGCATCTGGTGCGTTATGTAAGTGCACTAGAGGGACTGTTCGATCAAATCACCCTTGATCTGATTGCAGATCGTGGAGAACTGACACGCCGAGCCCCGGCAAGAGGAAAAGATGAGCCCGACGCTGAAAACCCAGTCGTGCTGTTCGGACAACCGATCGAGTCCTTGAGGTCTGCCCCGGCCATCGACCAAAATACCTTGATGTCCCCAGAAGTGCTTCGTCGCCTTTTGGGAACACGCTCCAATGGGATTGTGGCCAACAATCCCCGGGATGGTCATCATCTCTACCCCGACTCTGCAGCCCCTCAACCCCCTCCAGCTAATCCCGACGGTAAAAACCGTGGAGAAGCCTCGACGTCCACAAGGCACGCCCGCTTAGATATTAACGAGGTAGACTGAGTCGCTCGAGTAGTACCAAGTCTTTGTATGTCCTCGCCTTGTAACTGTGTGATCCTATACCACCATAATAAAATGATGTTTGCTTGTGCGCCCCTATTTTAATTAAAGGCCATGCATAAGTATGTTGGTGCGCGGTTGCATTTTAATTCCGGACGTAGCTACCAAAAACCAACCCCGACGACGCAAAGTTTGCGCTATGAGTAAACCATTTGATTTCAGCTAATAGCAGTAATATTTTCAAAACAACCCTTAGCAAATCTCGAGGACGAGATTTTTCTTAAGGGGGGTAGTGTTGTAACACCCCAAAAATTTAACCATGTTTTGTTTTTCAAAATTTTGCCAGGAAATTAAATTTTTTATTTTCTGGGTTTATCTTTGATTTCAGAACCTTTCTTTTCCTTGATATTGTGGAGTTTTTGCCCCAAGTAAAAAAATTTCAAAAATATTGTTGGGCTTGTATACCCTCTCTTGAAACATTTCTTTTATTAGTAGGATTATTTATATAATTATTTTTCCCTAAGCTTTACTTCTCTAAAATGGTTTTTCATAAGTTTTAGGGTCCCATTTGCACTGCAACCCTTTTATAAATTCATTTAAAAATCCGACCAAAATTTGGGGATGACATATGATGTCCGTAAATCACTTTTATGCAAAAAGATCTTTTAGTATTTGGTGAATTTGAGCTCTACACCAAGTTTTCAAATCTGGTCCAGATTGCACTTTTGCACTACAACCTATTTAAATATTATTTAAAAACTTCCACCAAAATTAGGGGAGTTCAGTAGGAGTATATAATTCAACTTTGTGCAAAAGTCCACTGGGGTTATTTGAAAAATTTGAGCAAAACATCCTCTTTTGCTCTCTTGTCCAGTTTGGCTTTTTCTACAGCAACTCTAATTTTTGTTGCTCTAATACCCATGATCTTTCTCCTGCTTATTAACCACCCTGCAAAACCCTTAAGTCCAGGAGAGTGGACCTATTGGAATATTTTTGGTCCATGGAATGATAGCTTTTAGTTTCTGTCCAGAAATGGTTTTCTCAAAAACTTCCACTAGAAAGTTTCTGTTTTTGCCAAACTAACCTTACCACACTCTTCTTCATCTAAAGAGACACTAGTCTGGAGTTTTTGGCCACCCCAAGAGTTGCCTAGATGCCTCTGTCATTCTGTCAAACACCTTGAGTGCATGGACAGATCTGGCATGATTATTAGTTTGCATTGTGAAATTGACCCCCTGACCAAGCCAGCTTGTCCACAAATCTCCTAGATGACCCTAGCCTAGACCTGCTAAACCTCATGTGATCTGGAGCCTCCTGGCAAGCGTTGGCATTTTGCCGAACATGCAGCGTGCGTGCTCTAGGCGCGCCCAGAACGCATGTTTTGCACGCGCGCGTGCAACCGAGCCGCCGCATTCGCTCGCCCCGCGTCCCTGGCCTTTGCTTGCCCGCAAAGCCACGCCCATCCCCATCCGCTCGCCAGAACCATCCAAGCCCCCCTGGCACCCTACAGCGCCACCGTCAGGTTGGCCATGGCAGCGAGCGGGCAGCCGCAGCGGTCTCTGCCATGGACGACACCGCCCGAGCCACTCCAGCGCGCCAGCTCGCCCCTGGAGCAGCTCAAGCTCATCCACTCTCCCTGCCAGACCCCGCCAGCCATCGCCACGCGCACCCGCGGCTACAGAACGACGGTTCACCATTCTTATCCACGGCCGCCGTCGGAACCGACCTCGACCGCCTATATAAGGAGCCCCGAGCCCGTCCAGTCCCTCAGGCGACCTCAAGCCACCCCACCTAGCATTCCCATAGCCGGCAATCGACCAGGGAAGGTCTTCTTCCTCGTCTTCGGCCAGTCCGGCCGCCGCCATGTTCCGGTCCCGCTCGTCGCACCCAGAGCCTCCCCTGTCCAACCAGCACCACCACACGACTCCCCTCGATCTCGCGGAGCCACCCAACACCTCAAACCCGCTCGAGAGCCACCGTAGCCCAGACCCCCAAATTCACCCGAAGCTGCCGTCCGCCACGGAGCTCGCCGCCAGCGACTCCCTCCATCCCCGCCACCCCCTCGACCACCGAGAGGACCGCCCTAGAGTGGGAAATATATCTGTGATGATTCAATCATACGCATGAGTGCATAAAGAAGAGTCTTTGCTGCTGAAAATGGACATGCTTGTGATAGTAGTCATCCTCGTATGCCTCTCGTGCCTACCGGAAGGAAACCGAGAAAGTCTCTGTCTTGGTTAGACCTGAGCTTGTCCCTAGTTCCTCATCGAGACGAGTGTGTCCAGTATGGCATGATGAGTGGTGATTCTGTCTGTTGGATGAAATATATCTGTTATGCTAGTCACGCAGGGAATACTCAAACCTCCTGAGTCGACCATAGATCGAGTCTTGTTCCAGTAACCCCCATACTAGTTTCGTACTACCACTTGTCCCTACAGCTGGTAGGGTATGGTTCAGTAAGTTGTCAACCCCTTTCTAGCACACACCGTACAGAGAGGCTATGGTGGAAGATACCGACTGCAGCCGGTAGGCATGCCACCTGGTCCGGGGGCATGGGTGTTTCGGGTTGGGACCGAGAGGGGGGCACCGCTTAGTAGCGCGCGGTATAAATTTGATCCCATGCTAATCGAGGTTGTAGCCTCCCCACTTAGAGTTTTGGTTGACAGGTGTCGTGGGTGATTCCAGACACCAGTAAGTTAAGCTGGTGTGTGCGGGTCAGGTGTATTTTCAATTAAAAGACCATAGATGGAATTAGTCCTGATGAACTGAAGGAATCCGTTACTTGTGGGTAAAGAGTACACCCTCTGCAGAGGTTAAATCTATTCGAATAGCCGTGTCCATGGTTAAGGACTACAGTCTGGGATGGGTCAAGTGTCGGTCTTAGTGTCGGTCTTCGGAGGAGAAACTGCTAAACCATAACATGGATCATGACTTGTGACTTATGATGATTATAATTAATATTATTATGGACTAATCCTTTATATTATTTGGATTATTGAGTATCCCTGGGACGGTTCTACCTCCTGGATATTCACTGTGATTTTTTTTCTTATAAGCTCTTTAGGTGGTGTCACTCACACGCCCGATTGTGGCATGCTTGTCATTTATTTACTTTATAAGCCCTTTATGTGGTGTCGCTCAGACGCCCGACTGTGGCATGCTGTTATTTATTTACTTTATAAGCCCTTTATGTGGTGTCGCTCAGATGCCCGACTGTGGCATGCTGTTATTTATTTACTTTATACGCCCTTTATGTGGTGTCGCTCAGACGCCCGACTGTGGCATGCTGTTATTTATTTACTTTATAAGCCCTTTATGTGGTGTCGCTTAGACGCTCGACTGAGGCATGCTCGTTATTTACTATCCTTTCGAGGCGTCGCTTCAAACACTCAATCGGTGCATTTTATAACTACTCTGTATTGCATATTCATGTTGTATATAAATAACCTGCTTGCATGCATCAGGGATTTTATTTTTATGACTGAAGTTGTGATCATGGAACATTTCAGAGCATGATTATCATTTGTTATGTTATACCCGATTCATAATGTTTGCGAGTACATTCAAAGTACTCACTGGCTTGTCCCTGGCTATTGTCTTGGCAAGATTTCTTGCATGGAGAGGAGCGTTGCGGTGAGCCCCCGGAACCTAAGCAATGGTGATAGCAGCCTCGCGAAGATAGGATTTATCCAGGTCAGCTGTTCCTGTGGGAAATGGAGTCCCATAGATGCTGAAAGACCACAAACCGCTTCCGGCATCAGCCACTAGAAACCAATTGTTGTACTCATAGGCCAGAATGGTCTTGTACTACTTATTTTGTATTTTGCTTGGAATGTCTGTATCAAGTTGGTGCCTCATCAGCTAACAGTAATCCTGGGGCTGGTGAGCACAAGGACCATTTTCTGGGAAATTAATATCTCGAAAATCCGGTCCTGAAAATTATAATACCCGTATTTTCCTTGCAAATACTAATCTCAACGTGGTAATTGATTTATGACGAGTTGTTGAATTAGAGTGAGTTTGTGATATAGTGATCTCAACGTGGATTTCACATTTCATGGTATCCCTAGTAAGTTTTCCAATGCAAATGCAAATTTAAAAGATGAACAATATGGAGGTGAGAAAACTTTGTATGTATCAAGCATATGACCACACACACACACACACACACACACACACACACACACACACACACAGAGACACACACGACGAACATAACAACAATCCAATAAGTATAGTGCATCTATTTTTCCAAACCATGCATCTATGACACGAATTCAAAAATACTCCTTCTATTCCTAAATATTAGTCTTTTAGAGAGTTCAACAAGTGACTACATACGGAGCAAAATGAGTGAATCTAGACTCTAAAATATGTCTATATACATTTGTATGTGCCAGTCCGTTTGAAGCCTCTAAAAAGACTAATATTAGGAACGAAGGGAGTAAAATGTAAGACATCCATGGTCCTCAGTTCAATATTTAAAATGAACATGAAACGGAAACATGCATATTAAGTCTAGTACTACAGTACATGCAAATGTTGTGTTTAGGCGGAGCTATGATTGTCGGGGGTCAACCCCTCGACCTTAGATAAAATTGTGGAGCTCTGTTTAGGGTTGTTTAGATTATATTTATCCCCACCCTCCCAACCACCGATTGGTTGTGCACCCCACCCTCCTCCCGGGAGAATATCATGTGCCGCCATACCTTAGATGCTATATGCCGATACGAGTTGCTTGGAGCTTGTAGATCTGAGATATAGCAGCTCACATGATGTGTCTTAATATTTTTGCAGGAAACCTTGATGAGTTTGAGAATTGCACACAATTTGTACAAAACCTACTTAGATGCCCTTTGATCCCATATCCAACGACCTCGAAGATTGTATCACCGTAGCATCTAAGATGAAGGAGGACATCATATTCTCCTATATGTAAGATTATCATGTGCTACCACACCTTAGATGCTCTGGTGATACAAGTTCTTTGGAGGCGTTGGATTTGTGACCCAACACCTCCTCGGTGGTTCGATTGGCTTTTTGCAGAAAAGCCGCAAAAGAGTTCGGCCACTTCTTACAAGCACAAAGACTGCTCAGATGCCATTGGATCTCAGATCAAACGACCTCCAAGCTCGTATCACTGTAGCATCCAAGCTGCGATAACACCTTATGTTTTCTCGCACGGGAGAGTATGAGGTGCTCCCGCATTGTAGATTCTATGGTGATACGAGTTCACTGAGATCTAACGGCCCACAATAGGAGGTTTGAATGTTTTTGCAATATACGGCTGATAGAGTTTGGGAAATGTGCAGAAAGTACAAGTACTACGCATATGCCATCTGATCACTGATCATATGACCTAGATGCTCATATCACCGTAGCGGGTAATTAAGCTACGGGGAGCACCTAATATCATCACCGAGGAGCCGTTGGATCGAAGATGCAGCGGCACACACGAGGCCTGAATGTTTTATTTGCAAAAAAAACCTTTTGAGAGTTTGGAAATTGCACATAATTACAAAGACTACTCCCAAGCCATTGGATCTCACTTCCAACGGTGTAAAAACTCGTATCACCATAGGATCTAAGGTGCGGGGTGGATGTGATATTCTATGCCGCTGTCATTTTTGTTCGTAAACTTGCAAAATACGTGTAACTCGTGCCGTTACTTGTCTAACCGCGCAAAGTGTTTGTTCAAAAAAGCCATCCTACACTGAAATATCAGAACAACACACGGGGGTCCCACTTGTCATTAATCAAATTTGGACCTAAAACTAACAAATCTGAAAGACGAGATTCGAACTGGCAACCTTGACTACAAAGCATAAGTCGATAGCTTGATAAAACGAACAGTTGTTGGCTTTGTCCCATAACTTGATTTTATACAGTACTTGCGCTGAGTAGAGTAGAGGGAGTGTCTCATCAACACGTGCATGACCGTTGTCTCACTTACTGGTGGGTCCCAGGTCTGCGATCTCAATCTCTCTTCTCTCCATCGTCTAACCTTTGCACGGGCACACACGAAGAGCGGCGCAAGCTTGCCATGGTGTTATTACAACTAAAAAAAAGCTTGGAAAATAGAAGAATCGCCTAGAACAAGAGACGTTGTGGCTGGTCGAGACGGAGCTAACCACATCTATCCTCCGTGCCACATTTGCATGATGAAGCTGTGTGGCTAGTGGGGTGTTTTCGACCGACTAGCTGTGTCCCGAGGTCAAACCATAGGTAGTACGTCTGATACGGTATATTTTTACACGCACATTTTTCCCCCGTGCCGAGACGTGGCACACCCTACCGCGCGGTTTCGGTGTCCTCCCGGGTGCTGCACGCATATATTCTTCCTGATGTGGGACGCCCTACCGCGTGTTTTCTGGGTCCTCCTCGGCCGTAGCGCCAAATCAAGTAAATGGGTCGTCAAATCATGAAAGACCACCTTTCCCGCCGAGTACATCAGTGAAGCGCGGTGGCTAGCTAGTTGGGCTAATTCGACCGATTAGCTAGGCCGCCACCACATTTGTTTTTCCAACCCTTTTTTTATCTACTTGCCGGCATGTAAATTTAAATATCCACCGCGGCGTTGCTCTGGTGTTTGGGTGCGGCAGGATTTTTAATTTTTTGATTGACAGGAGCAAGCGCGGTAGGATTTTTAATTTTTTGATTGACGGGAGCAGGCGCGGCGGCAATTAGTCACGATGACTCCACCTGTAAAAACCCACTGCTCCCTGATGTGAGAAGTCGTCGACTGGTGTTTTACCGTGGTGAAAACCAAAAGATTCCCCGCTCCCTCCGCCTTCCCGTAGATTGCATTGCCTTTCAGCTCTTTCGGCCCCTTTGCTTCCTCTCCCCATTGCTTCTACCTGGTGCCATGGCGGCGTAGCAGATCACAGAGTCCCAGGTGAGGCGCTTGACACAAGAGCTCCATGCCAAGGATACGGAGCTCATGGCCAAGGACGTGGAGCTCCGTGAGCTCAAGGAGGAGAGGAGTGCCATGCTCCTCCGTCATGTGCGGGAGTTCACGGAGCTTCAAAAGCGGCAGGCGTCCACCACAAAGATGCTCGAGGCGTCGGTGGCGTTGCTGCTGCGGCGGAGATCGATAGGCCGTCAGGGAAGCCGGCTGGAGCGCGAGCGGGCCGATCGTGACAAGGTCCAGGATCGCCTCAGCCACTTGGTGAACTAAGTTGCCACGCACGTGTTGCGGCTGCGCGATGCCTACCGTCATGCCAGTGTGACGATGCCGGCCGTCGGGCTAAACCCGTTCGACCACACGGTCGACTTCAACGAGCTGCGGCTTCCTGACCTGGTGTCCTTCTTCACCTATATCTCCAAGGAGCTGAGCCGTCTCCGCGCGATGGTCGGGGCTGAGCTGGACAAGGAGGGGTTGTGGGCTGCCGTCGCCGTTGCCGGGCGAATCCTTTCAGGGCTCCGTCACCGGAATCCATTCATGCCATTGGATGCCGTCTTTGACGAGCTAGCTCCCGTCGACCGGGAGCGGGCTCTACGGGCGGTTGCACCCTGCATCACCAACGTCTTGCGCCTCGAGAAGCAGAGGGACTTCGGTGGTGTTTAGGCACCCTCTGCATGGGCATGTCCATGTCTCGGCGCAACATGACCGTTGGATCAAACTCGAGCGGTGCAGATCGATCCTTTGTAGCACAAAGCGTGTGGGTGTGTTTGGTTGCATTCTCATCTCAATATAGTTGATTCCTCTTCGTGTATTTTTGTCAACCTACTAGTGTGGACTCATGCACTCTGCCAAACACCCAAAAGTGGGTCGAGAAGGGAACTTTTGCTTCCATCCCGTGCACCCTTCATACACCCTGCCTGACACTCTTCGTGCTTCATATGGTTCATGTTTCATGGAGTACAATAGCACCATACTCTCCGTGCACTGTGGACCTAGTTCTGTTAACACTTATCTCACTGTTCATTCTCGACCGGACAGTTGAAAAAGCGGTATTATGTTACATATAGGAGTAGTTGACATGCGCACAACATCATTTGTTATCGTCATATCTTACTCTAGCAACAAGATTGTGTAGTACTGACGTATGAACCACTGCACATGCCTAGTAGTAGGAGCACTGTGTATGTTCAAGTGGCTGCCGTGTTTCGCACTCCTCCATCATAAGAGTGGAAACGCTTGCTGTAATCATTTTTTTCTTCAGAACGAAAAACAGTGGACACGCTCTACCGTGCGGATCCTCCTCCAGCCACGCACTAAATTACCCCTTTTCGCCGACGTGTGGGACAGCCAGCACCTGGGTCCACCAGCCATGCACTAAATTACTCCGTAGTAGAGGGACGGTAGACTACCCCGATCAAACCGCCGCAATAATGCCCAATGAGCCGTCAAATCACAAAACCCCCTCCTTTCCAGCAGTAAGTTGGACGGACGAAGCAACCATCATTTCACTCTTCTCTCTCAGCTTTCTCTCTTGAAGAAAACCCCCAGTCGCTTCGCTTCTCCCTCATCTCGTTCCTCCTTTCACTCTTCTCTCTCAGCTTCCTCTCTTGGATGGACACCGGAGCACCGGCCGACGTGATGTCTATGGCTCTGGCCAAAACCGTCGAGGCTCATGGTAGGAAGAAGCGCAAGCACCCCGCCGAGACTACCGCAGACAAGCTCAAAGCCATCGCCCTGTACAAGCCCCCCTCTTTGGGATCCCTCATTAAGCAAGCCCAGGTAATGTCTCTTGTTGACGATCTTTTTCGCGATCTTGATCGTGTTTTTTCATCTAACACGCAGTACTAGTACTGGTAGTACAACTTTCTGGGTGATCTTGCATGTGATTTTAGTGTGCCAAATGACGGTTCTAAATTCCTCTTTTGACCAAAACATGCAAGAGGTTGACACTGATTTCTTATAGATTACTTTCAACTACTCCGTCTGTCCCAAATTTCTTGTCTTAGATTTTTCTAGATACGGATGTATCTAATACTAAAATGTGACTTGATACATCCGTATCTAGACAAATCTAAGACAAGAATTTTGGGACGGAGGGAGTACTTTATGGACATCAATGCTACCTTTTAAGAGGGTATATTTGCCGCAGTAACTTGTGTTATGGATATTGCATGTAATCCCTCTGCTCTCATGCCTTTGAAGACATGTTCTAGTGTCTTTGTTCACTCATTTATGTGCGTATATGTAGTCATATATGGAGTATAATATCGAAAATCATCTTATATTTCTGAACGGGGGTAGTAATAAAATATGGTTTATGTTTGAATTAGAACCAGGTCCGCGGTGGAGATGAAGTTCTCAAAGTCATGCCTTGTGAACTGGAAGACCTGATGATGAGTTCTACTGCTGAACTATCCAGCTGCTGTGTCCTTGTCGCCACGTGTCCTGAACTAGTGTTTTCCTGTAGCATTATTGTCAGGCGTGTTCTCGAGGCTGTACTTGACCACAACAATTTCCTGGTTGTGCCTTCGATTAGGAAGGGTGTGGTTCTTGTAAAGCTTCCCAATAAATCTGACGCGGCATGTCTTCTTCATCATGTTTATGAGTGGAAAGACCACTCTGTTAGGTTCTCCAAGGTTGACAAGATGGTGATGGTGCATGTAGACATCTCACACGAAGTCCGTGGCCTAGTCGATTATCTGGGGTTCATCCCGTGGGTCGGTGGCAAGAAATAGTCTGCAGAGTTTAGTTAGTGCAACTTTGCTTGTCTGTAGTAAGTACTATTGTTCAGTACTTGATTTGTGTTTGTGAACCCTGTATTGTTTATTAGTACTGCCGCTTTTGGTGTGTAGTCAGTCCTGAGAACAGTCTATTTTTATGTCTGTCCACTCAATTCAGTCTGTATATTTTGAAGTATCCAGATCATATTTTTTGTGAGGACGGTTTATCAATTATGATTACAGTCCAATATTTGTATGCATTGCAGGGTTTATCTTACCCACCAGGATTTCCAGTCCCATGGATGTTCGGTCCATGCGATTTGTCACGAGCTTTGGACTGTCCTGCTTGTGGGAGTAGGCGGGGCCCCTGCATGCCACGCGTAGTTGGACGATCAATCTTCTGTTTAGTACTTCAACATAGTGATTTCCTGGTAAGGATTCGCTTGTGTCACATCAAGTAAATCTTATTGATTTACTGTCTAAATCTTATTGATTTAATATCATGTTTTCTTTCTTTTCCTGCAATTTTACGATGCAGGTTTTGCCATGTGACATTCATCACAGAATAAACCGTTTGGTTTGCTCTACGATGGCTATTTTTGCAGGTTTCACTTCTTATGTCGTGTCAATAACGAAGGCACTGTCCATCACTTAAATTACTGGAAAAAATTGGATCAGTCTGTTGTCTGAGTACAAGCTGAATCCCTATGATGAACTGCAGTTTGGTTTAACAAAAACGCCACAATTACTCCTTCTCGCGTTTAAAAGAAATGAAGAAAAAAACTGGATCACGGTCACGGATCCTAGTCAAGTTAGAAAGCTGATCATAGAAGACCAGACACGATTGCCGCTGTCTTGCAAAGATCGAGCATCGGCAGTTGCTCTAGCTCTGACAGCGGCAGCAACTCAGTCTGATCCACCTGGGGATTGGGCACCGACCGCGTCAGCGGATCAGTCTGATCTACCGGAGGATCGGGCATCGACACCGGCACCTGCTCCGACACCGGCACCAGCTCTACAAGGAGCACCATCTCCGGCAGCAGCAGCGGCTTCGGCACCTGCACCAACACTTACACTTGCATCTGCTCCGGCCCATGCAGTTGCACCGCAACAGATCGGGCTGCGATTCGCACTTCATATACCAAAGTCCTTACAAAACCGACATGTCCACCTTCTTGGTAAGCATTGGCCGCCCAAGTGCTTCGTTCTTTTTTCTTTCTATGTTGTTTCACATGATTCACTGTGTTGATCTAACTGTTTGGGTATGTCTTGCAAAAAGAGAATTCCTAGAGCAACGAGGGAGTCGTTAAACAATCCGGGCGACCGCGGCCAAGTTTCTCTTACCATGCGTAGCCTTGCTGTGATTGAACCTGCTCAATATACCGTAAGTACAAAGGATGGTCGCATGATGATTGATGCTAAAGGATGGTCAAGGTTCAAATCTAAATCATATCTTGCGGTAGGGGATGATGTCAAAATCGAACTTTCTCGGCAAGGAGAGCTGGTCCAAATCAACTTTGAAATTCTTTAGTAGCAGCACGCAACTGCCGAACTGATCTATCGTCCGAGAGATTTTGATGTAATAATCTAGCATGGTGAAACAAGTGTCCTGTGTGTATAAGTAGTACGGCGGTATTATTTATCACATGGTATATCGTTGATAGAATTGAAACTCTGATTGCTGGTTAGGAACTGTCATTCGATTTCATTCCAACAACTGCCGTGCTTTATTCAATTTTGTGTATTCGCCTTGCGGCAGCATCTAAAACTAGCGCCGTACTGATCGCTTGCAATATGAAAAGCGCTAAGGTAGAACACATGGGCCCCCAAACATGAAGGGTCGGCCTGCGGCCCAAAGTCCAGAACCGTCAGCCGATCAGAGTTTTATATTCTCAGCTAAACCCCCATAAAAAAAGCTGAACCCCCATAATGCCCGTGCGTTGTAGAGGGAGTATATTTCTCGGCAAGGTGAGCCTGTGATATAAAAGATTTGTATATTTCTTTACAGAGGGAGTATCTCTCTGTCAAAAAATATATTTATCTGTAACTAGTTACTCATGTCTTTCTACTTCCTTTCGCTGATATGTGGGGCATCCGGCAACGGGGACCACGTGCCATATGCACAAATTAGAGTGCACAACCTCACGGTAGACACACCCCGGTCGTAGCGCCGCAGTAATGCCCAATGAGCCGTCAAATCACAACCCCCCTTTCCAGCTTTAGTAGTAAGCTGGACGGATGAAGCGGCAATATTTCACTGGGCCTGAATCCCTTCTCCCTTATGCCTTGTTCGAGAAAACCCCGCTCGGCGATTGCATAGGGTTTTCTCATGGAGAACCAGTACAATTCTTCATCCATCCTGATAAATCCATGTCCCTTGGTCGCAGGTAATCCTAGGATGGCAGCCGCCACTGTTGATGAATTTTTCTTCCCATCAATCTAGTGTGTTTCATTTGCGATTGCCCAAAGTGCGAGTACCCTCAGATTTCTGCGCCCTCGTGAGACGCCACACTTGTTCCTTCTCATCCTAACACAACATTTTGAAACGCGCACAGTATGTTCCTAGAATCCTCTTTTCTATCCGGGAGGGTGGGGGTTTTATGGCCGAACTTGGATAAACTTTCTCAAGTGTTACGGACTGAAAGTTGGCGCACGAATGTTGATGGAAATAGCAGAACCTGGTCTCATCTTCTCTGCGATCTTCCACCCCGACGTCATTCCAATTGTTCATCCATGTTAGTTTTGTATCTGGTTCTTGCTTGTTGCCTCGATTACTTCTTAATCCACCTATTCTGTCTAACTAATCACAATTTAACTTTAGAAGTAGCAACGAATCTCTCGCGAAGATGCTACTTCTAACTAATATTTTCTTATAATTGGTGGCACGTGTAGGTTTTTTCAGAGTTAAGCAGTCTGCTCATTTGTTACTCTGTAATAACTCGGCTGTTACTAATGGCACTGAAGTTGACTGGATCGACATCCACAAGTTCCTACACTTTATTGATCGTCTTGAGGTCCTTTTGGGGCGTTTCAATGGTAGAAGGCCACGTGGGATATGTGTGCCAATGCTGCACTTGTTGAACAGGTCCAACTGTGTCGAGAAACTTATGGTACAAGCTGTTGTTTTGTTATATATGTTGTTCATAAACTATTGCTTATACACAGTTTTACAGTTGTGATCTTCTTGAAACAGGAACTGCCGAGTTCTATTGTTCCTATACAGATGCCTGACCATGGTCGGGTCAGACTTGCGCTTGGTCACAACATGATGTTTATGTCGACCTACTCAATTCCCCTTGGAGGTGAAAAGATACTTATTCATGGGTGGTCTCAAATAATGAAGGCCCGTCCATCTTGGAGAATAGGACAGAAGATTATGTTCATGCTTTTCCATGGCTCTAAAGCGAATATCCTGTTTATTGACCATGTTGCGAGATGAAGCCGCTTTCAGAAGGTTGTGGATGCGCGGTGTGGCGCCTGGGCCTTGTCCTGGGGCTTGGCGGCCTCACCCTTCGTGAACTATAGGAAAAGTAGCACTGTTTGAGGTGTGCTTTGTACGGTTGAACCTGTATAAGTACTCATACTGCTTTCAGCTTCGGTTGTTAAGTGCCCTGCTGGTTTGATTAAGGTTGTTAAGTACTCTTGTTGCTTTTACAATCATCGTGTTTCTTGATCCTGTCTTCCTCCGGCCGCCAAAACCAAACCAGCGCCCGGCGAGGCCGCCTTCCGCCTCCACGGCTGGCTGCACCTCAACAAGACGATCGCCGCCCCACCGTCTCCTAAATCGTTAACGCCTACGTCCTCCACGCGCTTTGGTGCGCTCGCCGTGGCGCCGCCCTCTCGCATTGTCAGCATGGTCAACAAACAACAGGAATCGGCAGAAGTACATGGAGAGGATGACAGTAGGGGCCCACCACGTTAGCGTATGGAAAAATAAAATGCTTCCTCCTAGTGTAACGCCTTAACGATATTGTGAGCGTATATAGTCAATTGACAAGACAACAGCACAAGATCGCCTGACACCTCGGACGTAGCTACTCGAGCAGTATTTTTTTGTTTGGTATTGTTGAGACGGAGCAGGGTTTGAACTGGGCTGTGGCCCGTCTAGCCCAGGCTTATATTTTATGTTCACCATGTGACCGGCCCAGCTATTTTTTCTTTTTGAAAATGAGCCCAGTTTATTTGTTCTGAAGAATACCCAATCCAGGCCTACTTATTTTCTACATACGATGAGTGCAACTCTTTCAAGACACCTGCAAATCTTGAAAGTAATGTGAAATGGGTTGTAAATATAAAAACAGATGACAAATTGGCAATTACTTTATAATTTCTGATTTTTTCACATTTTCAGATTCCTATTTCACTGGGCATTAACCTTATTTAAATATATCTTCAAAGTACTTTAAATGGCTCGACATTTCGGTATTAAAAATAGTTTGGAACCCACAGAAATATGCGAAATTGGCCCTGGCCAACCAAAAAATACGACTGCAATAAATTGTGTAAGAAGTTGCCATGACCTATATATAAATTATTAAAAAAAGATGGAGTGGCCTGACTTGTGGGCTGCTACGTCTTGAGCTTGCGTTGGTTTTACCCGAAGAGGATAGGATGATGCAACAGAGTAGCGTAAGTATTTCCCTCAGTTTTTGAGAACCAAGGTATCAATCCAGTAGGAGGCCACACGCAAATAACTCCTCGCAACCAACGCGAATAGGGGTTGTCAATCCCTTCACAGTCACTTACGAGAGTGAGATATGATACAGATGATAGATAATATTTTTAGCATTTTTGGTATAAAGATGCAAAGTAAAATAAAAGGCAATGTGAAGAAGCAAAGCAATAATAAAGTGTAGGAAGATTAATATGATGAGAATAGACCAGGGGGCCATAGATTTCACTAGTGGCTTCTCTCAAGAGCATAAGTATTCTACGGTGAGTGAACGAATTACTGTTGAGAAATTGACATAATTGAGCATAATTATGAGAATATCTAGGTATGATCATGTATATAGGCATCACGTCCGAGACAAGTAGACCGACTCCTGCGTGCATCTACTACTATTACTCTACTCATCGACAGCTATCCAAAGATGCATCTAGAGTATTAAGTTAATGAAAACAGAGTAACGCCTTAAGCAAGATGACATGATGTAGAGGATAAATTCATGCAATATGATAAAACCCCATCTTGTTATCCTCGATGGCAACAATACAATCGTGCCTTGCTGCCCCTCATCCTTTGGGAAAGGACACCGCAAGATTGAACCCAAAGCTAAGCACTTCTTCCATTGCAAGACCTACCAATCTAGTTGGGCAAACCAAACGGATAATTCGAAGAGACTTGCAAAGATAACCAATCATACATAAAAGAATTCAGAGAAGATTCAAATATTGCTCATAGATAATCTTGATCATAAACCCACAGTTCATCGGTCTCAACAAACACACCGCAAAAAGACGATTACATCGAATAGATCTCCACGAGATAGGGGGAGAACATTGTATTGAGATCCAAAAAGGGAGAAGAAGCCATCTAGCTACTAACTATGGACCCGAAGGTCTGAAGTAAACTACTCACACTTCATCGGAGAGGCTATGATGATGATGTAGAAGCCCTCCGTGGTGGATTCCCCTTCCGGCGGAGCTCCGGAACAAGCCCCAAGATGGGATCTCGCGGATACAGAAAGTTGCGGCGGTGGAATTAGGTTTTTGGGTCCGTATCTGATCTGTTGGGGGTACGTAGGTATATATAGGAGGAAGGTGTACGTCGGTGGAGCTTCGGGGGGCCCACGAGGCAGGGCGCGCGCCCTAGGGGGGGGGCGCCCTCCACCCTCGTGGCCGCCTCACTCCTTTCTTGACCGAGGGTCCAAGTCTCCTGGATCTTATCTGATGAGAAAATCACGTTCGCGAAGATTTCATTCCATTTGGAATCCGTTTGATATTCCGTTTCTTCGAAACACTGAAATAGGCAAAAGCCAGCAAATCTGGGTTGGGCCTCCGATTAATAGCTTAGTCCCAGAAGTAATATAAAAGTGGAAAATAAAGCCCAATATATTCCAAAACAATAGATAATATAGCATGGAGCAATAAAAAATTATAGATACGTTGGAGACGTATTAGGCATCCCCGAGCTTAATTCCTGCTCGTCCTCGAGTATGTAGATGATAAAAAAAGAATTTTTGATGCGGAGTGCTACTTGGCATAATTTGAATGTAACTCTTCTTAAATGTGGTATGAATATTTAGATCCGAAAGATTCAAGACAAAAGTTCATATTGAAATTAAAATAATAATACTTCAAGCATACTAACTAAGCAATTATGTCTTCTCAAAATAACATGGCCAAAGAAAGTTCATCCCTACAAATCATATAGTTTAGTCATGCTCCATTTTCGTCACACAAGAATGCTCTCATCATGCACAACCCCGATGACAAGCCAATCAAATCTTTCATAATTTAGTAATCTCAAACCTATAAACTTTCACGCAATATATGAGCGCGAGCCATGGACATAGCACTATGGGTGGAATAGAATATGATGATGGGGGTTATGTGGAGAAGACAAAAAAGGAGAAGGTCTTACATCAACGAGGCTAATAAACGGACTATGGAGATGCCCATCAATTTATGTTAATGCAAGGAGTAGAGATTGCCAGGCAACGGATGCACTGGAGCTATAAATGTATGAAATATCAACAAAAGAAACTAAGTGGGTGTGCATCCAACTAGCTTGCTCATGAAGACCTAGGGCATTTGAGGAAGCCCATCATTGGAATATACAAGACAAGTTCTATAATGAAAAATTCCCACTAGTATATGAAAATGACAACATATGAAACTCTCTATATGAAAAACATGGTGCTACTTTGAAGCACAAGTGTGGACAAAGAGATAGTAACATTGCCCCTTTTTATTTCTCTTTTTTTGGGCCTTTTTTTTGGCCTTTCTCTTTTATTTTTGGGACAATGGTCTAGAAAATTATGATCATCACACTACTATTTATTTACAACTCAATGATTACAACTCGATACTAGAACAAAGTATGACTCTATATGAATGCCTCCGGCGGTCTACCGGGATATGCAATGAATCAAGAGTGACATGTATGAAAGAATTATGAATGTGTCAACTACATGATCATGCCACAAATAATACGCCAACTACATGATCATGCTAAGCAACGTGACAATGATGAATGTGTCATGAAGAACGGAATGGTGGAAAGTTGCATGGCAATATATCTCGGAATGGCTATGGAAATGCCATAATAGGTAGGTATGGTGGCTGTTTTGAGGAAGATATAAGGAGGTTTATGTGTGAAAGACCGTATCATATCACGGGGTTTGGATGCATGTAACATTCCAAAATTCTAAATTTTGGAATGTTATATTAAATAAATAGTTTTGATTGTTTGTTTGATTGTTGTCTGAATGATTGAGTGAAATTCGAAACTTTTTGAAGGTTAAATGAGAGGGAATTAAAGGACTTTCCCAAACATTCATTTTTCTTTTATGATCTCCGGGAATTCAAATTATTTTCATCACAAAACCCTGGAGAGAAGATGACATGACTTCTTCCATTTATTTAAATGACAAGGGGTGTTGAAAATATTTTCCAATTCTGAAACTTTATGCAACTCAATGATTTTCACGAGCGAAGATAAAATGACTTCTTCAAAACATATGAAATATGAGTTGGGAGTTTTAAAAGAATTAGATTCAAAGTTCTTTTGAATTTATTTCCAACTTGGAGTTATTTGAGTTTTATTCAAATTATTTTCTCCAAAACAAAATATATGGAAAATAGGGTAACATGATTCCCTACATCAGAAAATTGGAGAGAAATTAATTTGAAGTCATTTTGGTATTTTAAAATGATTTTATTGGACCAGTAGCACTGTGTGAATTATTAAAATTTGTGTGGATTTTATTTGACATTATAATAATGTTCATCTTGTAGGAAATATTTTTCTGCAAATTTTGATATATTATATGCCTATATAAAAGTTTTAATTATTTTGTTTTTGTTTTTGTTCTGTGAAATTTTGTTAAAAAAATATGCAGCGCCTTGGGCCAAAGGCCCAAGCCGCGACCAGCCACCGGCCAAGGCCAAGGCCAAGGCCATCGCACGACACACCTAGGGGCCAGGAGCCCAGGTTTCCTATTCTTTTACAAATCCTAGTAGGATTTGATCCCGTTCGTTATTCCGCTTATTCCGATCTGTTTCTAGATCTTTTCCTCTTTGTTTCCTAATCCTAGTCTATTTCTTGTCCCTACCCCAAGCAAAGCCCTCCCTCCTCAATATAAATACCCAAGCACCCCCCCCTCCAACACATCAAACCAACACCTCTCCTCTCCTCTCCTCTCCTCTCCGCAGCAGCAGCAGTGCAGCACCACCGCCGCCTCCAAGTGCCGCCGCCGCGCCCTCGACCTCTCCTGAGGTTTATATGATCTCCTCTCCACCGTCCCGTAATCTCCTTTCCTCTAGGAGCAACCACAACATCGGATCCGATCTTCTTCCCCAACTCCGACCACTACTCCGGTGAGATCCACGAAATCACGTAATTCATTTTTTTCAGAAAATAGCAATCTTAGAAAATTCATATCTTTTAGAGTTTTTAGTATTTTTTAGTGATTCCAATTGCTATGTGTCACAAATTTTCTTAAGTTTCTGTTAGTTCAATTTTATTTCACATTTGAGCAGTTTAAATTTGTGTTTGTATGAATTTTATGAAATCACTATATTTGAGCTATTTTGAGTTAGGAATATTATTTTTGACCGATTCTTTTTGCACCTGGTCTCTAGGACCTTTGTTTATCCAGTAGTATTTAGTATTTTATTTCTAGATTAATTTAAATTAGGTTTTAGCAAAACAGTACTGTTTTGCTTATATAGTTGTTTTAGTTATGTAATTATTGTTTTAATTATTTTAGTTCATTCCTTTTGTAGATTTTCACTTGTTGTTATATGTTTATGTTTAGCTACAGTAGATAAATTTTTGTAGTTATTTATTAGTGTTTAGCTACTGTTTTGTAATTGCTTGTTTAGTTCATAGTGATAGTGGATAAAGATAGTTTTATTAGTTTTAAAAGTAATTCTTTTCCACTTCAAGTTATATTGTTTTTCTGTTATTTGTGAACACATTAGTTGTTATATTTATTTAGTATAGTTTATTGATGTTTTGATAAATGATTTGCTGTTATAGTTGTCTTAGTGTTTTGCTAGTTGCTATATTTGTTCTAGTATTCACTAGATGGTTATAGTAGTTTTATATTAGTTCTTTTGTTAGTTATTAAATTATTAATTTATTTTCTGTTATTTTATTAGATTTATATTTTCTTTGCTGTAGAAAAAATTATTAGAGTAATTTAGTGATGGTATGTTAAGATTTGTGTGAGTTGGTCACCACTAGTTTTCCTTGAATTTTCTTTCGAAGTTTTTCCTTTGGTTTTCGACTTGGTTTTATTTGTCGCTTTTATTTTGATTGAGTATTGTTATGAGTGTTAGAATTGTTGCTAGGATGTTTGCTTATGTGAATGCTATGTTTGACTATATAGATTTTCAACGGAGTGACGATTAGTTCTACCAAGTCATTTTCTCGACAGTTGTTATCTTCATCAAGTATTACCGAGCAAGTTCACTTTGACCATGTTTTTCATACCTATGTGTTTTATTGCATCTAGTGTCATCTTCGCAACAATCCCTCCAGAGTGATATTGAATCCTTGTAGTTGAGTAGTATGCATGAGGTAGGAACCCATCACCTGTTACCAAGCCGGGACGTTATTTATTTTAATGCTACGCTATAGTAGACGGGGTTGGTATGAGTGCTCGGGAGTGGTGTGAGAATGGAGGATCTCGTCAATGACGACAACTCCATGATGGAATCTGCAAGGACTGCATCTTCAAGGCCTCAAGACTTCAAGACTCGAGACAAGAATTCAATACACACTCTTTGGGTGAAGGATTGTTGACGGGCACCTGGAGAAACCAGTGGTTGGCGGGATGCATGGAGAAGCGCCATGACATCTTGCGGAAAGCTTCACCCAGACTCAAAGAGACGGAAGAATACTTCATGCCCGAAGCTTACATGCAACCGCAAGTCACTATGGGCTCGGCTTGGTTGACCTTAGTTGTGACTCTGGCTGGGATGGTGCTAGCAGATGTAGAACTATGGTAGGATTGGATGAGCACGGACGGTGGTCGAGGAACTCTTCGAAGACCATGTTTCGTTCGTCTTGTTCTCAAACACCTGAAGTGCGAGAACGTAAAAGAGGATCGAATCTTGCGGGTAAAGTGTACAAACCTCTGCAGAGGGTTTAAACCTAATCGATTAGCCGTGTCCCGATTACGGACAATTTGAGCATCTGGACTTGGATCTATCTCGGAACTCTCAACACCGGACTGATAACATAATTGTGGGCAACTTATGATGATTTGGGCTATGAGACATCGGTTGGCGGAACCATGTCATGATAGAAAACTCCATAGTACAGACTTCATTTATTCCTTTGGTGTAGGGAAAATAAAACCAGCTTTTACGCAAACAAAACTCAGACACAGAGCCACAAAGCCATATTGCATATAGTATAGTTTTACCATCTGTTTTCTCATGTTGTGATCTTGCCGGTACATTCAATGTACTGACCTACACGGCTGCAACGTATCATGTCGCAGGATACTTTCTTCGACGAGTAAGAGTTACGATACAGGGTTACGGTCTACACTCAACCTGCCGATGGCGTTGATGGGACTCCACACCCGACTATTTGTTTCCGCTGTGACTTATGAGGTATATATCAGTTTTAGTTTATTTATACATGTGATTGCACTTTGATATATACATTGATGTACTGTGTGTGCCAAAGATACTGATCCGAGGATGGCACAGCAACACGAGGCTTGACCGTCTGAGGTCGGGTCGCTCTGAATATGGTATCGAGAGACATGTTGACTGTAGAATGTGACCCTAGAAATCGGAAAGCCCCTAGGACAGGATGTCTCAAAAAACTTTATTTTCAAAAGGATCCTTCACTTCTCGTTTTTTTTATTTTATCAAGTAGTTCCTCTGACCTCAAATAGTTAGAATATACACCTTTCCCTTTTGACCACACGGAACATCAACTGAAGTCGCTCCAAGAATTAAAGATATCGGACAACTGATGGCCATTTCAGAGTAAAGAGGATTTCACCATGCATTGGAAGAATTGCAGCTGCAACAATTGAAGACTCTGAAGACTTGAAGAATTTGAAGTTCTTGAAGAATTATTTGACCTTTAGAAGACCAAACCCCTGTTACACACTTACGTTAGATGCGGCGATTTGTGAGCTGTCATTTTTTTGATGTTTTCCGACAGCCACAAAGTAAAACCCGTTTCTTCAAAAACTATTGTTGTATTGTGTGTATCTCTCTGTATCCAGCTCTCTCATATCTCATCCCAAAACTTTTGGACCCCATAGATGATGAATGAAGTTGGACTGTTATTCTCTGGACCGAAGACTCAGCCGGAGGCAGAGCTATGGATTCGGAACATGGAGAATCACTTCGGGAGCAATTTGGTTTCAAGGAAGAATGAAGTATCGTACGCTCTTCAGTTCTTTGAAGGAAGTGCTGCAACATGGTGGCAGATGCATCAAGCTATACAGGGATGGAATGGAGCAAAGACTTGGGAAGAATTCAAGAAGACTCTGACAAGATCTCGTCTTACCCGGAAGCACGGTGATACACCAAGAAATAAACCTTGTGCCTGCAAGATTTGCGGAGAAATAGGACACACCCAGGAGGAACACAAGGATGGATGCCCTCATTGTGAGGAGAAACACCCAGCTGAGGAATGCCCAACTAGTCAGGTGACTTGTTTCTTGTGTGAAGGAACCACCCACTACCCGACCTAGTGTCACATTTACCCCATGGTGCAACAAACTATTCAGGAGCAGGAAGAAGGAATGAAAGAAGCCCTCCGAGAAGTTATGAAAGAACCTGTGATGAAGGAATGTGTTGAAGACCCTGATGGAGAAGGCCTCAACAGATTTTACTCCAATGCCTGCTATACATGTGGAGAAGAAGGACATTTTCAAGTATTGCACCAAGGAAAGAAAAGAGTATCCGGGATATTTCCGACAGCAGAAGTGAAGTTTGACCCTCGGAATTAGAAGCTCTGATCATTACAGAGAAATCCAGGAAGAGAAAAGAAGGCAACCCCGAACAACACAATTTTCAGAGAGAAGGACCTGAGTCATATCACTTGTTACAGGTGCAAGGATTTAGGTCATTACGCTAGTAAATGTCCAGAAAAGAAGCCAAGAATCCAAGGATCCTACATAATCACAAAGAAGCCCCGAGACATGTCGGAAGTCATTTGTTTTCGCTGCAAGGAAGCACGACATTATGCTACTAAATGTCTCAACAAGATGAAAGCTGGAGTTGAGTAGTTGGAATTTTAATATTGGAAACAAGAGTAGTAGAAAGCAATTTCATTTTCATGAGTTCAATGAGTTGAGTTATGTAATGGGTGCTCAGAGTTTGTAATGGATTCATGAAATCAATAAAGTTAAGGTGACGTGTTTTCATATGTTTAATTGTATGAGTTGTTACTCTGTGAACAAAGATTTTGACCATTTTCGAGGATATGAGAAATATGGTCTATGGATGGATTTGTGAATTTCATTTTAAGGGTGAAAGTACCCTATGAAGAACACTAGACCAATGGAAATGGAAATGTGTCCCACAGGTTGGAGTTTGGAAAAAATGAGTTGAAGTTTTATCTTTGATATGATGGTATTAAGAAATGAGATGTTATTGGATTTAAAGTGGTGTAATGTTGGAAAATGGAGCAATTGTAACTCCAAGGATGAGTGAAATTGGTACAAGTGTTGAAGTGGGCTCATAACCCACAGGCCCAGGAATTAATAAGGGTCAAGTACCCACTGGAGAAATTTTGGGAATAGACTACGATTTGATCAACCGACGATTCTATAGGAGTTTACACAAAACCTGAGAGTTGTTAAGGAACGATAGATGTTTGTTTGGCCTGCAGAATCAATGGATTTTCGAACTTGGTTTGTCGACAAGAGAAATTCTGCAATGCTTGTGAGGATGACTGAGTGTTAGAATGCGAGATTCGCAAAACCATGTACAAGGTAATGATTTGGGTGCGGGATGGATTGATCACCATACCGACTTACTCTTATTATTAAGCTTTGCTATATGGGATGGTAAAATCTGAGTGACTTACCTATAGTAGAGAGACGACGATCAAAACCTTGTTTAAACCTTAGAAAGGTATAGGTATTTTTCCCTTGTACATGACAGTTGTTGCCAACCGTAGGTTATACGGTGAGGTTCAACCTGACCCATTTTCTACGGGAAACCATAAATCGTTGACCACCATGAGGTACCGATATTTGTTTAGAATTGGCGCCGCACCGTCACTATGAAGACCCAGTCTCGAATAACCTTACCAAGAGTAAAAGATGAAGAATTGAGGAAAAGGTTATGCCACTACGGAAGAGCCCAGAGAAGGAATTATCCTTAATATCTGAGAAGACCGACACTTTGTCGACAATAAGGATGGAGTATCTGAGTTTTGATGGAACCGTAACAATGCTTCTAAGGGTGGTAGCACCGAGACCGGAGACGATCAATGGATTTTGAGAAGACCCCAAACCCTAACCTATTTCTTGCTAGCCTCTTGAATCTCGGGACGAGATTCATTTTAAGTAATGTAGATTTGTAACATCCCAAAATTCTAAATTTTGGAATGTTATATTAAATAAATAGTTTTGATTGATTGTTCGATTGTTGTCTGAATGATTGAGTGAAATTGAGTGAAATTCAAAACTTTTTGAAGGTTAAATGAGAGGAATTAAAGGACTTTCCCAAACTTTCATTTTTCTTTTATGATCTCCGAATTCAAATTCTTTTCATCACAAAACCACGGAGAGAAGATGACATGAATTCTTCCATTTATTTAAATGACAAGGGTGTTGAAAATATTTTCCAATTCTGAAACTTTATACAACTCAATGATTTTCACGAGCGAAGATAAAATGACTTCTTCAAAACATATGAAATATGAGTTGGGAGTTTTAAAAGAATTAAATTCAAAGTTCTTTCAATTTATTTCCAATTTGGAGTTATTTGAGTTTTATTCAAATTATTTTCTCCAAAAACAAAATATATGGAAAATAGGGTAACATGATTCCCTACATCAGAAAATTGGAGAGAAATTAATTTGAAGTCATTTTGGTATTTTAAAAATGATTTTTATTGGACCAGTAGCACTGTGTGAATTATTAAAATTTGTGTGGATTTTATTTGACATTAGAATAATGTTCATCTTGTAGGAAATATTTTTCTGCAAATTTTGATATATTATATGCCTATATAAAAGTTTTAATTATTTTGTTTTTGTTTTAGTTCTGTGAAATTTTGTTAAAAAAAATATGCAGCCCCTTGGGCCCAAGCCGCCGACCAGCCACCGGCCAAGGCCATCGCACGCACACACCTAGGGGGCCAGGGAGCCCAGGTTTCTTATTCTTTTACAAATCCTAGTAGGATTTGATCCCGTTTCGTTATTCCGTTTATTCCGATTTGTTTCTAGATCTTTTCCCTCTTTGTTTCCTAATCCTAGTCTATTTCTTGTCCCCTACCCCAAGCAAAGCCCTCCCCTCCCCAATATAAATACCCAAGTACCCCCCCCCCTCCAACACATCAAACCAACACCTCTCCTCTCCTCTCCTCTCCTCTCCATGGTGAGCAGTGAAGCAGGCAAGACCACCGCCGCCGCCAAGTGCCGCCGCCGCGCCCTCGATCTCTCCTGAGGTTTATATGATCTCCTCTCCACCGTCCCGTGATCTCCTTTCCTCTAGGAGCAACCGCAACATCGGATCTGATCTTCTTCCCCAACTCCGACGACTACTCCGGTGAGATCCACGAAATCCCGTAATTCATTTTTTTTTTCAGAAAATAGCAATCTTAGAAAATTCATATCTTTTAGAGTTTTTAGTATTTTTGAGTGATTCCAATTGCCATGTGTCACAAATTTGCTGAAGTTTCTGTTAGTTCAATTTTATTTCACATTTGAGCAGTTTAAATTTGTGTTTGTATGAATTTTCTCAAATCACTGGATTTGAGCTATTTTGAGTTAGGAATATTATTTTTGACCGACTCTTTTTGCTCCTGGTCTCTAGGACCTTTGTTTATCCAGTAGTATTTAGTATTTTATATCTAGGTTAATTTAAATTAGGTTTTTAGCAAAACAGTACTGTTTTGCTTATATAGTTGTTTTAGTTATGTAATTATTGTTTTTAATTATTTTAGTTCATTCCTTTTGTAGATTTTCACTTGTTGTTATATGTTTATGTTTAGCTACAGTAGATAAATTTTTGTAGTTATTTATTAGTGTTTAGCTACTGTTTTTGTAATGCTTGTTTAGTTCATAGTGATAGTGGATAAAGATAGTTTTATTAGTTTTAAAAGTAATTCTTTTTCCACTTCAAGTTATATTGTTTTTTCTGTTATTTGTGAACACATTAGTTGTTATATTTATTTAGTATAGTTTATTAATGTTTTAATAAATGATTTGTTGTTATAGTTGTCTTAGTGTTTTGCTAGTTGCTATATTTGTTCTAGTATTCACTAGATGGTTATAGTAGTTTTATATTAGTTCTTTTTGTTAGTTATTAAATTAGTAATTTATTTTCTGTTATTTTATTAGATTTATATTTTCTTTGCTGTAGAAAAAATTATTAGAGTAATTTAGTGATGGTATGTTAAGATTTGTGTGAGTTGGTCACCACTAGTTTTCCTTGAATTTTCTTTCGAAGTTTTTCCTTTGGTTTTCGACTTGGTTTTATTTGTCGCTTTTATTTTGATTGAGTATTGTTATGAGTGTTAGAATTGTTGCTAGGATGTTTGCTTATGTGAATGCTATGTTTGACTATATAGATTTTCAACGGAGTGACGATTAGTTCTACCAAGTCATTTTCTGACAGCGTTGTTATCTTCATCAAGTATTACCAGGCAAGTTCACTTTGACCATGTTTTTCATACCTATGTGTTTTATTGCATCTAGTGTCATCTTCGCAACAATCCCTCCAAAGAGTGATATTGAATCCTTGTAGTTGAGTTGTATGCATGAGGTAGGAACCCATCACCTGTTACCAAGCCCGGGCGTTATTTATTTTAATGCTACGCTATAGTAGACGGGTTGGTATGAGTGCTCGGGAGTGGTGTGAGAATGGAGGATCTCGTCAATGGCGACAACTCCATGATGGAATCTGCAAGGACTGCATCTTCAAGGCCTCAAGACTTCAAGACTCGAGACAAGAATTCAATACACACTCTTGGGTGAAGGATTTGTTGTGAGCACCTGGAGAAACCAGTGGTTGGCCGGGATGCATGGAGAAGCGCCATGACATCTTGCGGAAAGCTTCACCTAGACTCAAAGAGACGGAAGAATACTTCATGCCCGGAAGCTTACCTGTGCAACCGCAAGTCACTATGGGCTCTGGCTTGGTTGACCTTAGTTGTGACTCTGGCTGGGACGGTGCTAGCAGATGTAGAACTATGGTAGGATTGGATGAGCACGGACGGTGGTCGAGGAACTCTTCGAAGACCATGTTTGATCGTCTTGTTCTCAAACACCACGAAGTGCGAGAACGTAAAAGAGGATCGAATCTTGCGGGTAAAGTGTACAAACCTCTGCAGAGGGTTTAAACCTAATCGATTAGCCGTGTCCCCGGTTACGGACAATTTGAGCATCTGGACTTGGATCTATCTCGGAACTCTCAACACCGGACTGATAACATAATTGTGGGCAACTTATGATGATTTGGGCTATGAGACATCGGTTGGCGGAACCATGTCATGATAGAAAACTCCATAGTACAGACTTCATTTATTCCTTTGATGTAGGGAAAATAAAACCAGCTTTTACGCAAACAAAACTCAGACACAGAGCCACAAAGCCATATTGCATATAGTATAGTTTTACCATCTGTTTTCTCATGTTGTGATCTTGCGGTACATTCAATGTACTGACCTACACGGCTGCAACGTATCATGTCGCAGGATACTTTCTTGACGAGTAAGAGTTACGATCTGAGGTTACGGTCTACACTCAACCTGCCGATGGCGTTGATGGGACTCCACACCCGACTATTTGTTTCACTGTGACTTATGAGGTATATATCAGTTTTAGTTTATTTATACATGTGATTGCACTTTGATATATACATTGATGTACTGTGTGTGCCAGCATACTGATCCAGGGATGGCACAACAACACAGAGGCTTGACCGTCTGAGGTCGGGTCGCTACAATGCACCGGCGAAGTTTGCACCAACTCTCAATGTGAGAAAGGGCAATGCACGGTACCGAAGAGGCTAGCAATGATGGAAGGGTGAGAGTGCGTATAATCCATGGACTCAATTTTAGTCATAAAGAACTCACATACTTAGTGCAAAAATCTACAAGCCATCAAAAACCAAAGCACTACGTGCATGCTCCTAGGGGGATAGATTGGTAGGAAAAGACCATCGCTCGTCCCCAAACGCCACTCATAAGGAGGACAATCAAATAACACCTCATGTTTCAAATTTGTTACGTAACGTTTATCATACGTGCATGCTACGGGACTTGCAAACTTCAACACAAGTATTTCTAAAATTCACAACTACTCAACTAGCACGACTTTGATATTATCACCTCCATATCTCAAAACAATTATCAAGCATCAAACTTTTCTTAGTATTCAACACACTCATAAGAAAGTTTTTACTATTTTTGTATACATAGCATATTAGGATTATTTAAGAAAATTACCATGCTATTTAAGAATCTCAAAATAATCTAGGTGAAGCATGAGAGACCAATAGTTTCTTTAAAACAAATCCACCACCGTGCTCTAAAAGATATAAGTGAAGAACATAGAGTATTCTAACAAATTTCAATTCATGTATGGCTCTCTCAAAAGGTGTGTACAGCAAGGATGATTGGGGTAAACTAAAAAGCAAAGACGCAAATAATACAAGATGCTCCAACCAAAACACATATCATGTAGTGAATAAAAATATAGCTCCAAGTAAAGTTACCGATGGAAGTGGATGAAAGAGGGGATGCCTTCCGGGGCATCCCCAAGCTTTGACTTTTTGGTGTCCTTGGATTATCTTGGGGGTGCCATGGGAATCCCCAAGCTTAGGCTCTTGCCACTCCATGTTCCATAATCCATCAAAAGATTTCACCCAAAACTTGAAAACTTCACAACACAAAACTCAACAGAAATCTCGTAACCTCCGTTAGCGAAAGAAAAAAAAAGACCACGTCAAGGTACTGTAATGAAATCATTCTTTATTTATTTTGGTGTTAAACCTACTGTATTCCAACTTATCTATGGATTATAAACTATTTTACTAGCCATAGATTCATCAAAATAAGAAAACAACACACGAAAAACAGAATCTGTCAAAAACAGAATAGTCTGTAGTAATCCGTAACTAACGCAAACTTATGGAACTATTTTATCACGTTCTGGTGATTTTTAACAATTTTTTTTCGTGAACCGAAAGTTTCTGGAAATTACAGCAAGATCAAATAACTATTATCCAAGAAGATCCTATAGGTTTAACTTGGCACAAACACTAATTAAAACATAAAACCACATCTAAACAGAAGGTAGATGGATTATTTATTCCTAAACAGAAAAAAAACTAAAATAAAATTGGGTTGCCTCCGAACAAGCGATATCGTTTAACGCACCTAGCTAGGCATAAAAGCAAGGATAGATCTAGGTATTGCCATCTTTGGTGTGCAATCCTTCAACGAGGCATGTACCTTCCTTAGAAATTTCTTTCTTTCTAGTAATTATCAAATATTTAGGCAAAAGATCGAAAAATTCATTCGTAGAAAATGGTTCCTTAATGATAGCAAAAAGATTGGGATGAATACTTATAGATTTAAGATCTGCGGTTTCCTTACTAGAGGATTAACCCTTATTCTTAGGAACATACATGAGCTTAGCAATTTTAGTAGGTGGACTTGGAGTATTCTTTACGGTAGCAAAAGCGGTTCCCCAGTTGGTAATGATACCCTCAAGTTTATCAATTCTAGAGGAATCTTTATTTATTTTCTCATTAACTATGGGTTCCTTCTCCTTAATATTTTTCAAAGTTACTCCTACCTTAGATCCATATTGGGTAATTTGATTGTGGATCTTTTTATCTAGATTTTCAATTAACTCAACGGTAGAAACTTTATTTTCAATAATTTCAAGTCTTTGCATTACATGCTCCAAAGTTAACATAGTTCCATTAACCAAAAGAGGTGGTGAGCTAAATAAATCTATCATAGCATTATAAGAATCAAAAGTATGGCTACCCAAGAAATTCCCTCCGGTAATGGTATCGAGGATATATCTATACCAAGGATTAGCACCTACATAAAAATTACGGAGAAGAACAGAAGTAGATTGCTTCCTGGTAGATCTATTTTGAGCATTGCAAATTCTATACCAAGCGTCTTTTAGATTTTCTCCCCCCCTTTGCTTAAAATTTAGAACTTCATTCTCAGGAGACAACGGAGAAGATATAAGACTAGCCATAACAGCAAGCAAAACGAGAAAAAGGCAAACGGAAAAGAGAGGGCGAATAAAACGGCAAGGGCGAAGTGGGGGAGAGGAATGCGAGAGGCAAATGGAAAATAATGTAATGCGAGAGATAAGAGATTGTGATGGGTACTTGGTATGTTGACTTCTGCGTAGACTCCCCGGCAACGGCGCCAGAAAACCTTCTTGCTATGTCTTGAGCTTGCGTTGGCTTTCCCCGAAGAGGAGAGGATGATGCAGCAGAGTAGCGTAAGTATTTCCCTCAGTTTTTGAGAACCAAGGTATCAATCCAGTAGGAGGCCACACACAAGTCCATCGTACCTACACAAAGCAAATAACTCCTCGCAACCAACGCGGATAGGGGTTGTCAATCCCTTCACGGTCACTTATGAGAGCGAGATCTGATAGAGATGATAGATAATATTTTTGGTAATTTTGGTATAAAGATGCAAAGTAAAATAAAAAGCAAAGTAAAATCAAAGCAATAATAAAGCGTAGGAAGATTAATATGATGAGAATAGACCCGGGGGCCATAGATTTCTCTAGTGGCTTCTCTCAAGAGCGTAAGTATTCTACGGTGGGTGAACGAATTACTGTTGAGCAATTGACAGAATTGTGCATAATTATGAGAATATCTAGGTATGATCATGTATATAGGCATCACGTCCGAGACAAGTAGACCGACTCCTGCCTGCATCTACTACTATTACTCCACTCATCGACCACTATCTAGCATGCATCTAGAGTATTAAGTTAATGAAAACAGAGTAACGCCTTAAGAAAGATGACATGATGTAGAGGGACAAATTCATGCAATATGATAAAAACCCCATCTTGTTATCCTCGATGGCAACAATACAATACGTGCCTTGCTGCCCCTCATCACTTTGGGAAAGGACACCACAAGATTGAACCCAAAGCTGAGCACTTCTCCCATTGCAAGAACTACCAATCTAGTTGGCCAAACCAAACGGATAATTCAAAGAGACTTGCAAAGATAACCAATCATACATAAAATAATTCAGAGAAGATTCAAATATTGCTCATAGATAATCTTGATCATAAACCCACAATTCATCGTTCTCAACAAACACACCGCGAAAAGAAGATGACATCGAATAGATCTCCACGAGAGAGGGGGAGAACATTTTATTGAGATCCAAAAAGAGAGAAGAAGCCATCTAGCTACTAACTATGGACCCGAAGGTCTAAAGTAAACTACTCACGCTTCATCGGAGAGGCTATGATGATGATGTAGAAGCCCTCCGTGGTGGATTCCCCTTTCGGCGGAGCTCCGGAACAGGCCCCAAGATGGGATCTCGCGGATACAGAAAGTTGCGGCGGTGGAATTAGGTTTTGGCTCCATATCTGATCTGTTGAAGTGCGTGAGGTATATATAGGAGGAAGGAGTGCGTCGGTGGAGCTTGGGGCCCACGAGGCAGGGGCGCCCTAGGGGCGCCCTCCACCTCGTGGCCGCCTCCTCCTTTCTTGACCGAGGGTCCAAGTCTCCTGGATCTTATCTGATGAGAAAATCATGTTCCCGAAGATTTCATTCCGTTTGGACTCCGTTTGATATTCCGTTTCTTCGAAACACTGAAATAGGAAAAAGATAGTAAATCTGGGCTGGGCCTCCGGTTAATAGGTTAGTCCCAAAAGTAATATAAAAGTGGAAAATAAATCCCAATATAGTTCAAAACAATAGATAATATAGCATGGAGCAATAAAAAATTATAGATACGTTGGAGACGTATCATGGGCCTGTTTAGTTGACGCGTATGCAAGATTTTTTTAGTTATTATATACGTCAACAAACGATTCTAGCAGACGTAACCGTTGGATGTCAATCCAACGGCCGTCGTGTTTCTTCAATCTCTGATCTTCTTGCTCCAGACCCCAAAGCAGCGCTGGCGGGACCGCCTGCTCCTGCCTCCCGTGGCCGGCTGTGCCGCCGCGTAGGCCTCAACGCCCCCTACTACTCCCACCACTGGCCAGGGCATTCCTCTACTCATCCACACCCCCTGTTATTCTGCGGCGACAGCAGCCTCACACCGCAGCCGAACCAGTGAACCCTCGTACTCCTCTCCGCGCGGGCTTCCACTGCCGCGTCTTCCCCGGCTCCGCGTCGTCCCCTTCCTAGGCCTCGCCGTCGTCCACCGCCGTGGTGCTCTTGGCGCGGCGTGGTCAATGTGGTCAACGACCGACTTCCATCGGAAGAGTACTGTACGTGGAGAGGCTGACAACTGGATCCACGGCAGCCGCAATGAAGTGCCTCCTTATTACGCGGAAAATAATTATTCCTCCACCTGACAGCGCGGTCCCACCGGACGGGCCACCAGTATTTCGCGAAAAAACGTTTCCCCCTGACTGTTGGGACCCATAGGACGGGCCATCGTATTTCACGAAAAAAATGTTCCCCCCGCTGTCAGCTCGGAGCCACCGGAAGTGCCTCCTTATTACGCACAAAAAAATGAATACCCCCCTGCTAGCTTGGACCTACCTTGGTGGGAGGCTGACTTGTGGGCCAACTAAGTTGACGGGGACGGAGAGCTTTGTCAACTTAGTCAACTTAGTCAAGCTTGGACCCACCTTGGACGGAGAGCTTCATCTTCGCATGCAAGGAAGTGCATCCGGGGAAAAAAACGATTCACCCCCCTGACTGCTTGGACCCACTAGCTACACCTTCGCACGCAAGGAAGTGCGTCCGGGCAAAAAAATGATTCGCCCCCCTGACTGCTGGGACCCACCGCTACATCTTCGCACGCAAGGAAGTGCGTCCGGGCAAACAAAAACGATTCGCCCCCCTGACTGCTGGGACCCACCAGCTACATCTTCGCACGCAAGGAAGTGCGTCTGGGCAAAAAAAAACGAAACGATTCACCCCCTGACTGCTGGGACCCACCAGCTACATCTTCGCAGGCAAGGAAGTGCCTGACAGTCGGGACCCACCTGGTCGAAGCGTACGTAGCGTTGTCATTCTGGTCGCGAACGTGTACGTACATACTGGTCGATGTAGAGGCACGCACGTGTCGTAGTAGAGGCGCGAACTTGTCGTAGTAGAGGCGCGCACGTAGCATGCACACGTATGTACAGCGGCGAGGGTGCAAGAAAGAAAATACGGCCACGTACGTACCTACGGGCAGGGTCTCGAACGCCTACTCGCGCATACGTATGGCCAGGGCTCGTGTACATGGCCGGGTTGGAATGGAGAAACAACGTCGTCGTCATGTTCATGGGGAGGCAACGGAAAGCGTCGTGTTCATCGGGAGGCAACGGAACGCGTGGGAGCCAACCGGCTGGGTCGGAACGGAATGCGTGGTCGTGTTCATCGGGAGGCTTGGACGGAACAGGTGATGGAAGCGAGGCTGGCGTATCGCTGGCGGAGGAAACGGACCTCCTACGTTGGGGCGGGTCCTGTTGATCGGGAGGGGCTGGCGTCCGCAGCGGAGAAACAGACCTCCTAGGGTCGAAACGGGGTCTGTTGATCGGGAGGGTGTGGCGTCTTGCAAAACGGAGAAACGGACCTCCTACGGTCGAAATGGGGTTCCTGTTGATCGGGAGGGGTGTGGCGTACCGCAAAACCGACGGCAAACAGACTTGTGTTGGGCGCTATAGTCAAACGGGGTCCTGTTCGCCGGCATGGGTGTGGCGTCGCAAAAGCAGGACTCCACGGATCTGTTCATCTCCACCGTCGACCTCCTCCAGCCTCCACGGGCTCCTGTTCATCCAGCCTCCACCGCGCGCTACTCCACCGGCTACTGTTCAACCTCCACTCCACCATCTACTGTTCATCCAGCCCTCCACACCACGGGTCCTGTTCAACCACCCCTCCACGGGCACCCCTCCACCGTCTACTGCTCATCCAGCCCTCCACACCACGGGTCCTATTCATCCGAGAGCAACGCCACCGCTCCTTGCTCATCCAACCCCCCACCCCATAGCGCCACTGTTCATCCAATCTTTAGTTAGCAGCAGTAGCAAAGGAATCGCTCGATCGGGTTCAGTTAACTACCATCGATCAATCGCTCGGGTTCAATAACGCGTAGCCTGTAGTGCAATCACTCGGGTTCAGTTAGAGCCCAACGCCTCGCTCGGGTTCAGTTAGAGCCAACGCGTTGCACACACGCGCGTACGTGTATGAGAGAAACGCGCATCGCTCGGCCCCCGACCTCCCACCGTAACCGGGAACTCCCCGAAATTTTCTCCCCCTCGCTTCTACCACGGTTTTTTCCGTCATGGGCGGCCCAAAGAATGTCATGCAGCTGCGTCTCCAGCCCGCCCAGGTCGAAAAGCCCATTTTTTGTCATGATTTTTTGTCATAGAAGTAGGAGCCCACCATAGAAGTGTCATATGTATGACAGAAAAAAAATTCGTTCGGCCCAAAATGTCACGGATGACTCTTTTTTTGTAGTGAATATACGGTCATGTCATTTGGACTGACTAACGCCCCTGCCTACTTCATGAGCATGATGAATAAGGTGTTCATGGAATATTTGGACATGTTTGTTGTGGTGTTTATTGATGATATAATGGTATACACGAAGAATGAAGAGGAGCACAAGGAGCATTTGTGTTTAGTTCTCGAGAAACTCAGGGAACACCAGTTGTATGCCAAGTTCAGCAAATGCCATTTTTGGTTGAAGGAAGTCGGATTCCCTGGACATGTTATATCAGGAGAGGATATAGCAGTAGACCCCACCAAGGTCCAGTCAGTGACAGAGTGGCTGGCACCCACTTAAGTTAGCGAGATCCGCAGTTTTCTTGTACTCGCAGGGTACTATCGGAGATTCATTGAGAATTTCTCCAAGATTGTGAAGCCAATGACGGAGTTATTGAAGAAAGATACCATGTTTAAATGGACGGAAGATTGTGAGGCAAGTTTTCAGGAGTTAAAGAAATGCTTGACTACAGCTCCAGTGCTGACACTGCCAAATATACGTAAGGATTTCCAAGTGTATTGCCACACCTCTCGCCTAGGACTTGGAAGTGTGCTTATGCAGGACGGAAGAGTTGTTTCGTATGCCTCATGACAACTAAAACCGCACGAATTGAATTATGCCACGCATGATTTGGAGTTAGCAGTCGTAGTGCATGCGTTGAAGACTTGGAGACATTACCTTATTGGGAACCGTTGTGATGTGTACACGGATCATAAGAGTTTGAAGTCCATCTTTACACAGAAGGAGTTGAACCTTAGGCAGAGGAGATGGTTGGAGCTTATAAAGGATTATGAAATGAAGCTGCACTATCATCCAGGAAAGGCCAATGTCGTAGCAGACGCTTTGAGCCGGAAGAGTTATGCTAATATCCTAGAGAGTACGGGATTACCAAAGGAGTTAGCAGAGGATCTCAGGGAACTTTGATTGGAGATTGTTCCTCGAGGTTTTGTTGTAACAATGGAGGTTCAGTCTACACTGTTAGGAAAGATTCGAGAAGCTCAGAAGGATGACAAAGAGATTGCCGAGATAAAAGAGAGGATGAGCAAAGGAAAGGCCAAAGGTTTCCGTGAGGATGAGCACGACACCTTATGGTTTGAGGACCGTGTTTATGTGCCCAATAACACAGAGATCAGGAAGTTGATACTTCAGGAGGCTCATGACTCACCATACTCGATACACCCTGGAAACACCAAGATGTATTTGGATTTGAAGGAACATTTCTGGTGGACTGGTATGAAGAAGGATATTGCTGAGTATGTAGCCGTATGTGATGTATGTCACAGAGTGAAGGCAGAGCATCAAAAGCCAGCAGGATTGTTACAGCCTATGCCGATACCCGAATGGAAGTGGGATAAACTTGGCATGGATTTTATCACCGGATTTCCCAGGACCAAATCAGGATATCATTCTATATGGTTAGTAGTCGATCGCTTGACCAAAGGGGCTCACATTATCCTAGTGAAAACAACTTATACAAGTGCGAAGTTGGCCAAGATATATATGTCCAGGATCGTATGTCTGCATGTTTCGAGGACCATCGTATCTGATAGAGGAACACAGTTTACCTCAAACTTTTGGCATCAGCTGCACCAGACTTTGGGAACGAGATTGGAGTTCAGTACAACATTTCACCCGCAGACGGATGGACAGACTGAGAGAGTCAACTAGATTCTGGAGGACATGTTGAGAGCCTGTGCGCTAGATTATGGATCTAGTTGGGATGATAATATGCCTTTAGCAGAGTTCTCGTACAACAATAGTTACCAAGACAGTTTGAAGATGGCACCGTTCGAAGCCCTGTATGGACGAAGGTGCAAAACGCCACTAATGTGGGATAAAGTAGGAGACCGATAGTTATTTGGACTAGACTTGATCAACGAGTCTGAAGAGAAAGTTAAGCTGATTCGAGATAGACTAAAGATAACTCAGTCCATGCAGAAGAGTTATGCAGACTCGAAACGCCAGGAGGTAACCTATGAAATTGGAGACAGAGCATATTTGCGAGTATCACCCTTGCGAGGAGTGAAACATTTTGGAGTCAAGGGAAAGTTAGCCCTGAGATTTGTAGGACCGTATCGTGTTTTGGAATGTATGGGAGAAGTTGCCTACAAGTTGGAGTTACCTGAAGGACTGTCAGGAGTTCATGATGTGTTTCACGTTTCACAGTTGAAGAAGTGTCATGCTGAGATGGCCGATATACCGTTAAGAGATACAGTACCCTTGGAGGCGATTCAGTTGGACAGTGATTTGACTTATGAGGAGAAGCCAGTTAGGATTCTTGAGTTTGCCAGTCGAGTCACCAGCAGCAAGGTTATCAAGGTTTGCGAAGTTCAGTGGAGCCACCATACCGAGGATGAAGACACCTAGGAACGAGAGGATGATCTTCGCAAAGACCACCCACACCTATTTTCTAGCCAACCCGAATCTCGAGGGCGAGATTCATCTTAAGGGGGGTAGGTTTGTAACATCCCAAATTTTCATAGTTGGTTTTTTTATCAAGTATTGAAACGAGGATTTTGGTTTTAATTATATTTCTCTTCGAAAAATATTTCATACTAAAAGAAAATATGAGAGGAGATAATATGACTTCTCCAAAATAATTGAAATATTGGAGGAAAAATATTAAAATCAAATATTTGATTTTATTAGGATTTTATTGCAATTTTATTTGCATTATAAAAATTGCACGTTTTCAAAATTGCATTTTAGGGCCAAAAAATGTTCATCTCTTTCTTAATATTTTATTTAGACGGTGAAATTTTGTTTTGGCATTTTTAGATTTTTATTTTATTTTCTAGGATTTATTTTCTATTCGGTGGAATTGTTTTAAAAAAACTTCGAGCGCCCGACTGGGCCGAGGCCCAGCCGAGCCGGCCCATCTCCCCCGTGCCGCCGACTCCCACCTGGAGACCGCGCGCTGCCGCCGCCGCCGCCTCGGACCGGAGTCCAAGCCGGACTCCTCCTACACCGCCGCCTTGCCCCCTCCTCCAAGCCGCCCCCTCCCCCTCTTAAATACCCCCCGGACCCCCGCCACCACCACCAACCCCGCCGCCAGCAGCCGCCGCCACCGCAGCCACGTCGCCCACTTTGTCTGCGCCTCTTCCGCTGCCAGCTGCAGTGCCGCCACCGCCGCCCCTCGCCGGGGCCGGTTTTTTTTAGAAAACCGGTTCAGTTTTTTAAGAAACCCTAGTTTGTTTTTTTAGATCGGTTCGCTGGTTTTCTCAGTTTATCTATTTAGCAGATGTTTGTCAGTACGTTCGTTTTAACGAACGGTTTTGCCCGATATTTACAGACAACGAACGTTCGTTCATTAGCCTGTTCGTCAGTTTTCTTTTCTTCGGATTTTTCCGCGATTATTTTCGATCGCGATTTCTGATCGGATTCTCGTTTCAGTTTAACTTTTCGCTCGTTTATCGGAATCAGGCGATTCAAGCGCCAAGATCTTCGTCTCGAGACCCTCTTTCTGTTTAACCAACTTGAAAAAAAATTGGTACTGTAAAATTTGAATTTGGTTCAGATTAGTAAACGGATCTTGTTTCTTTCGCTGTTTGAGTTTCGTTGCTCCGTTTGATTTGATTCTTTTTTTCGCAAACCGGAGTTCTTAAGTTGAACTTTCTGGTCAATTCTTCTTATTTGAGTTTTCCCCGTGCATCTTTGCTTGATTGCTTATGTATGATATTGTTTGTTTGCGATAGAATTCCCGGATTGCGAAGCGTGCTACTATGAATCCCTAGGTTTTGCGGATCGTCAACAAGGCAAGTAACACAATTATCATACTCTTTCCATACCCAGTTTTTATGCATTAGTTTCAATCCTCAAACATTGCATGATTAGGATGTCATTAACATGCGGGTTGGGAAGTAGTTGTTGAGGTAGAACCTATTGCCCTGTTATATTCAAACCCTTGGGAGTTACTTCTACGTGTTGCTTATATTGCTATGCTATGCTCGTAGAAGTGGTTTGGGTGAGTGAAATCCATGATAGATGTGAGATTGTTAATTAATGGTTCAACTTAAGGTGGCAACTTAAATACACATCTGGGTGGATTGAGGCACCTGGAGAATCCAGTGTTGTCTGTATTTTTGGAAATCCCGGGGTTCCGTGTGATCTTCCTATGGACCACCACCCAGGCTCAAAGGGAACTGAGATGATTCATGCTAGAAACTTCCGTGTGCAACCACAAGCTATTATGGGCTCTAGCATAGTTGAGTAAGTTACGTGAAGCTCTTGAAGAGGTGGATCAGCAGGTAGAGGGTTGTAGGTTTGGTATGGTCTGCCCGTAGTAGAGAGTTAATGTTTATGAAAGACTGTGTCTCGGTCATCCGTTTCTCAAACACCATGTAGTGAGAGAAATCCAATGGAGGCGATCGAGTCTTGTGGGGAAAAGTGCGCAAACCTCTGTAGAATGTACAATCTAATCATGGTTAGCCGTGTCCCCGGTTATGGACAATCTTGAGTATCTAGTACTTGGAGTATCCTAAGTATCTCATAAATCTTAATTGATATTGTTGGGCTGATAATTAATTTAATTGGGATTGAGTTGGAGGAACCTTCTCAATGATGTTTCAACTACCATGATAGTTAAATTAAAATATTTTTATTACTTTGTTGTAGGGAAAAATTGGCTTTTCGCAAAAACTATAACCATAGAGCTTTCCACCAGCCAAATATGCATGTAGTGATAGCATTATTCTGTTCTTGCTCTACTGTCTTATATTGCCAGCATATTGCATGTGCTGAACCGTTTTCGGGCTGCAACATATTATGTTGCAGACTTTTCAGACGAGGAGTAAGGTTCGTTAGGTCGTTGCCGTGCAGCTCACCTATGCCATTGGAGTTGATGGACTCACTTTATCTTCCAAGCCTTCCGATGTTATCTTATTAGATGGCCTTAAGCCATATTTATTGTAATAAGTTCTCTTTTGAGACATTTGATGTAAAAAGTGTGTGATTGCTACTCTGTTATAAATCATATGAGTACTGTGTGTGTCAGCATTACCGGTCCAGGGATGACACTGCAGCACAAAGACTTGACCGTTTGAGGTCGGATCGCTACATTGCCTATGGAGGAGTATAGGGAAAACTTCCTTGTATGGAAGAATGTGATAGTACTCAACTACCGTTGTTGCTTTTGGATGGATCATTCACAAATAACAGACCAGTCATACTGTTAAAGAGAAAGCCAAAAATTGTCATTATCCTTGAAAAATGGTATCACTTTTCATCGGGATGTACCATACAATGGTCTTATTTAATAAACTTATTAGTGGTTGATCAAAAGGGATGTAACCTAAAATCATAAAACTTTCTAGTAGGTAAAGGTATGCTAGAGCAAATGCGGAATAAAACTAGTGTTTAACTTGTCAAGCACAAAACTAAAACAACTAGGCTCACCTATGTGAACCAACAACTTATGACAAGCAAGAAAAACAACTATGTGATAGCAAGATATATAACATCAAACACTATGTCTATCACAAAGTAGAGTGCATAAGTAAAGGACCTAGGTAAGAGATAACAGAGGCACATAGAGATGACGATGTATCCCGAAGTTCACACCCTTGCGGAAGCTTCTGTATTTCTTGACTTACGCACGGGTTTTGGAGGTTCCACCTCAATAACATGTTTTTTTGTGAGGATCTCACTATCTAGACCCTCTGCACACACATCAGCTGCAGCCATGCAGGCTTTAGATTTCCTTTTGTTGTTTTTCTTATGCTTGCTGGCACCAGCTGCTTGTTTGCTTTGCTTTGGAGTTGACACTTTTGTAATTTGTTTTCGCAGCTTCGACGTTCTATTCTCATCTTCCTCTTACACATTTTCATTTATTATGGAGTGAAATGAACCTTTTCCATGTTGACGTGGTTGCTCCTTTAGTGAAGAATCAGAAGTCCATTTCCTGAAAGACTTGAAGTGTCATATTATACTATGATCCTAAAATGATGTTGTCCTACTTTCGCGCATAAAAAGATCACAAAAAATCTTATGTTACCTGTGGAGGAGTATAGAGAAAACTTCCATGTATGGAAGAATGTGATAGTACTCAACTACCGACGTTGTTTTTGGAAATGGATCATTCACAAATAGTGGACCAGTCATACTGTTAAAGAGAAAGCCAAAAAATGTCATTATCCTTGAAAAAGGGTATAACTCTTCATCGGGATGTACCATACAATGGTCTTATTTAATAAACTGATTAGTGGTTGATCAAAAGGGATGTAACCCAAAATCATAAAACTATCTAGTAGGTAAAGGCTTAGGCTAGAGCAAATGCGGAATAAAACTAGTGTTTAACTTGTCAAGCACAAAACTAAAACAACTAGGCTCACCTATGTGCACCAAAAACTTATTGTAAGCAAGATAAACAACTATGTGATAGAAAGATATATAACATCAAGCACTATGGCTATCACAAAGTAAAGTGCATAAGTAAAGGGCCCGGGTAAGAGATAACCGAGGCACATAGAGATGACGATGTATCCCGAAGTTCACACCCTTGTGAAGCTTCAGATTTCTTGACTTACTCACAGGTTTTGGAGGTTCCGCCTCAATAACATGTTTTATTGTGGGGATCTCACTATCTAGACCCTCTGCACAGACATCAGCTGCAGCCATGCAAGCTTTAGATTTTCTTTTGTTGTTTTCCTTATGCTTGCTGGCACCAACTGCTTGTTTGCTTTGCCTTGGAGTTGACACTTTTGTAATTTGTTTTCGCAGCTTGGACGTTCTATTCACATCTTGCTCTTCCACATTTTCATCTATTATGGAGTGCAATGAACCTTTTCCATGTTGACGTGGTTGCTCGTTTAGTGAAGAATCAGAAGTCCATTTCCTGAAACACGTGAAGTGTCATATTTACTATGATCCCAAAAAGTTATTGTCCTACTTTCACGCATCAAAAAATCACAAAAAATCATATGTTACCTGTGGAGGAGTATAAAGAAAACTTCCATGTATGGAAAATGTGATAGTACTCAACTACCAACGTTGTTTATTGAAATGGATCATTCACAAATAGCGGACCAGTCATATCGTTAAAGAGAAAGCCAAAAAATGTCATTATCCTTGAAAAAGGTTATCACTTTTCATCGAGATGTACCATACAATGGTCTTATTTAATAAACTGATTAGTGGTTGATCAAAAGGGATGTAACCTAAAATCATAAAACTATCTAGTAGGTAAAGGCTTAGGCTAGAGCAAATGCGGAATAAAACTATTGTTTAACTTGTCAAGCACAAAACTAAAACAACTAGGCTCACCTATGTGAAACAACAAGTTATGGTAAGCAAGATAAAAAACTATGTGATTGAAGATATATAACATCAAACACTATGGCTATCACAAAGTAAAGTGCATAAGTAATGGGCCCAGGTACGAGATAACCGAGGCACATCGAGATGATGATGTATCCCGAAGTTCACACCCTTGCGGAAGCTTCTGTATTTATTGACTTTCTCACGGGTTTTGGAGGTTCCACCTCAATAACATGTTTTATTGTGGGGATCTCACTATCTAGACCCTCAGCACAGACATCAGCTGCAGCCATATATGCTTAAGATTTTCTTTTGCTGTTTTTCTTAAGCTTGCTGGCACCAACTGCTTGTTTGCTTTGCTTTGGAGTTGACACTTTTGTAATTTGTTTTCGGAGCTTGGATGTTCTATTCTCATCTTGCTCTTCCAAATTTTCATCTATTACGGAGTGTAATGAACCTTTTCCATGTTGACGTGGCTGCTCGTTTAGTGAAGAATCAGAAGTTCATTTCCTGAAACACGTGAAGTGTCATATTTACCATGATCCCAAAAAGTTATTGTCCTACTTTCACGCATAAAAAATCACAAAAAATCTTATGTTACCTGTGGAGGAGTATAAAGAAAACTTCCATGTATGGAAGAATGTGATAGTACTCAACTACCGACGTTGTTTTTGGAAATGGATCATTCACAAATAGTGGACCAGTCATACTGTTAAAGAGAAAGCCAAAAAATGTCATTATCCTTGAAAAAGGGTATAACTCTTCATCGGGATGTACCATACAATGGTCTTATTTAATAAACTGATTAGTGGTTGATCAAAAGGGATGTAACCTAAAATCATAAAACTATCTAGTAGGTAAAGGCTAAGGCTAGAGCAAATGTGGAATAAAACTAGTGTTTAACTTGTCAAGCACAAAACTAAAACAACTAGGCTCACCTATGTGCACCAAAAACTTATTGTAAGCAAGATAAACAACTATGTGATAGAAAGATATATAACATCAAGCACTATGGCTATCACAAAGTAAAGTGCATAAGTAAAGGGCCCGGGTAAGAGATAACCGAGGCACATAGAGATGACGATGTATCCCGAAGTTCACACCCTTGCTGAAGCTTCTGTATTTCTTGACTTACTCACAGGTTTTGGAGGTTCCGCCTCAATAACATGTTTTATTGTGGGGATCTCACTATCTAGACCCTCTGCACAGACATCAGCTGCAGCCATGCAAGCTTTAGATTTTCTTTTGCTGTTTTCCTTATGCTTGCTGCCACCAACTGCTTGTTTGCTTTGCCTTGGAGTTGACACTTTTGTAATTTGTTTTCGCAGCTTGGACGTTCTATTCTCATCTTGCTCTTCCACATTTTCATCTATTATGGAGTGCAATGAACCTTTTCCATGTTGACGTGGTTGCTCGTTTAGTGAAGAATCAGAAGTCCATTTCCTGAAACACGTGAAGTGTCATATTTACTATGATCCCAAAAAGTTATTGTCCTACTTTCACGCATAAAAAAATCACAAAAAATCTTATGTTACCTGTGGAGGAGTATAAAGAAAACTTCCATGTATGGAAAATGTGATAGTACTCAACTACCAACGTCGTTTATTGAAATGGATCATTCACAAATAGCGGACCACCATATCGTTAAAGAGAAAGCCAAAAATGTCATTATCCTTGAAAAAGGTTATCACTTTTCATCGGGATGTACCATACAATGGTCTTATTTAATAAACTGATTAGTGGTTGATCAAAAGGGATGTAACCTAAAATCATAAAACTATCTAGTAGGTAAAGGCTTAGGCTAGAGCAAATGCGGAATAAAACTATTGTTTAACTTGTCAAGCACAAAACTAAAACAACTAGGCTCACCTATGTGAAACAACAAGTTATGGTAAGCAAGATAAACAACTATGTGATTGAAGATATATAACATCAAACACTATGGCTATCACAAAGTAAAGTGCATAAGTAATGGGCCCAGGTACGAGATAACCGAGGCACATCGAGATGATGATGTATCCCGAAGTTCACACCCTTGCGGAAGCTTCTGTATTTATTGACTTTCTCACGGGTTTTGGAGGTTCCACCTCAATAACATGTTTTATTGTTGGGATCTCACTATCTAGACCCTCAGCACAGACATCAGCTGCAGCCATATATGCTTAAGATTTTCTTTTGCTGTTTTTCTTAAGCTTGCTGGCACCAACTGCTTGTTTGCTTTGCTTTGGAGTTGACACTTTTGTAATTTGTTTTCGGAGCTTGGATGTTCTATTCTCATCTTGCTCTTCCAAATTTTCATCTATTACGGAGTGTAATGAACCTTTTCCATGTTGACGTGGCTGCTCGTTTAGTGAAGAATCAGAAGTTCATTTCCTGAAACACGTGAAGTGTCATATTTACCATGATCCCAAAAAGTTATTGTCCTACTTTCACGCATAAAAAATCAAAAAAAATCTTATGTTACCTGTGGAGGAGTATAAAGAAAACTTCCATGTATGGAAGAATGTGATAGTACTCAACTACCGACGTTGTTTTTGGAAATGGATCATTCACAAATAGTGGACCAGTCATCTTTGTTAAAGAGAAAGCCAAAAAATGTCATTATCCTTGAAAAAGGGTATAACTCTTCATCGGGATGTACCATACAATGGTCTTATTTAATAAACTGATTAGTGGTTGATCAAAAGGGATGTAACCTAAAATCAGAAAACTATCTAGTAGGTAAAGGCTAAGGCTAGAGCAAATGTGGAATAAAACTAGTGTTTAACTTGTCAAGCACAAAACTAAAACAACTAGGCTCACCTATGTGCACCAAAAACGTATTGTAAGCAAGATAAACAACTATGTGATAGAAAGATATATAACATCAAGCACTATGGCTATCACAAAGTAAAGTGCATAAGTAAAGGGCCCGGGTAAGAGATAACCGAGGCACATAGAGATGACGATGTATCCCGAAGTTCACACCCTTGCGGAAGCTTCTGTATTTCTTGACTTACTCACAGGTTTTGGAGGTTCCACCTCAATAACATGTTTTATTGTGGGGATCTCACTATCAAGACCCTCTGCACAGACATCAGCTGCAGCCATGCAAGCTTTAGATTTTCTTTTGCTGTTTTTCTTATGCTTGCTGGCACCAACTGCTTGTTTGCTTTGCCTTGGAGTTGACACTTTTGTAATTTGTTTTCGCAGCTTGGACGTTCTATTCTCATCTTGCTCTTCCACATTTTCATCTATTATGGAGTGCAATGAACCTTTTCCATGTTGACGTGGTTGCTCGTTTAGTGAAGAATCAGAAGTCCATTTCCTGAAACACGTGAAGTGTCATATTTACTATGATCCCAAAAACTTATTGTCCTGCTTTCACGCATAAAAAAATCGCAAAAAATCTTATGTTACCTGTGGAGGAGTATAAAGAAAACTTCCATGTATGGAAAATGTGATAGTACTCAACTACCAACGTCGTTTATTGAAATGGATCATTCACAAATAGCGGACCAGTCATATCGTTAAAGAGAAAGCCAAAAAATGTCATTATCCTTGAAAAAGGTTATCACTTTTCATCGGGATGTACCATACAATGGTCTTATTTAATAAACTGATTAGTGGTTGATCAAAAGGGATGTAACCTAAAATCATAAAACTATCTAGTAGGTAAAGGCTTAGGCTAGAGCAAATGCGGAATAAAACTATTGTTTAACTTGTCAAGCACAAAACTAAAACAACTAGGCTCACCTATGTGAAACAACAAGTTATGGTAAGCAAGATAAACAACTATGTGATTGAAGATATATAGCATCAAACACTATGGCTATCACAAAGTAAAGTGCATAAGTAAAGGGCCCAGGTACGAGATAACCGAGGCACATCGAGATGATGATGTATCCCGAAGTTCACACCCTTGCGGAAGCTTCTGTATTTATTGACTTTCTCACGGGTTTTGGAGGTTCCACCTCAATAACATGTTTTATTGTGGGGATCTCACTATCTAGACCCTCAGCACAGACATCAGCTGCAGCCATATATGCTTAAGATTTTCTTTTGCTGTTTTTCTTAAGCTTGCTGGCACCAACTGCTTGTTTGCTTTGCTTTGGAGTTGACACTTTTGTAATTTGTTTTCGGAGCTTGGATGTTCTATTCTCATCTTGCTCTTCCAAATTTTCATCTATTACGGAGTGTAATGAACCTTTTCCATGTTGACGTGGCTGCTCGTTTAGTGAAGAATCAGAAGTTCATTTCCTGAAACACGTGAAGTGTCATATTTACCATGATCCCAAAAAGTTATTGTCCTACTTTCACGCATAAAAAATCACAAAAAATCTTATGTTACCTGTGGAGGAGTATAAAGAAAACTTCCATGTATGGAAGAATGTGATAGTACTCAACTACCGACGTTGTTTTTGGAAATGGATCATTCACAAATAGTGGACCAGTCATACTGTTAAAGAGAAAGCCAAAAAATGTCATTATCCTTGAAAAAGGGTATAACTCTTCATCGGGATGTACCATACAATGTTCTTATTTAATAAACTGATTAGTGGTTGATCAAAAGGATGTAACCTAAAATCATAAAACTATCTAGTAGGTAAAGGCTAAGGCTAGAGCAAATGTGGAATAAAACTAGTGTTTAACTTGTCAAGCACAAAACTAAAACAACTAGGCTCACCTATGTGCACCAAAAACTTATTGTAAGCAAGATAAACAACTATGTGATAGAAAGATATATAACATCAAGCACTATGGCTATCACAAAGTAAAGTGCATAAGTAAAGGGCCCGGGTAAGAGATAACCGAGGCACATAGAGATGACGATGTATGCCGAAGTTCACACCCTTGCGGAAGCTTCTGTATTTCTTGACTTACTCACAGGTTTTGGAGGTTCCACCTCAATAACATGTTTTATTGTGGGGATCTCACTATCTAGACCCTCTGCACAGACATCAGCTGCAGCCATCCAAGCTTTATATTTTCTTTTGCTGTTTTTCTTATGCTTGCTGGCACCAACTGCTTGTTTGCTTTGCCTTGGAGTTGACACTTTTGTAGTTTGTTTTTGCAGCTTGGACGTTCTATTCTCATCTGCTCTTCCACATTTTCATCTATTATGGAGTGCAATGAACCTTTTCCATGTTGACGTGGTTGCTCGTTTAGTGAAGAATCAGAAGTCCATTTCCTGAAACACGTGAAGTGTCATATTTACTATGATCCCAAAAAGTTATTGTCCTACTTTCACGCATAAAAAAATCACAAAAAATCTTATGTTACCTGTGGAGGAGTATAAAGAAAACTTCCATTTATGGAAAATGTGATAGTACTCAACTACCAACGTCGTTTATTGAAATGGATCATTCACAAATAGCGGACCAGTCATATCGTTAAAGAGAAAGCCAAAAAATGTCATTATCCTTGAAAAAGGTTATCACTTTTCATCGGGATGTACCATACAATGGTCTTATTTAATAAACTGATTAGTGGTTGATCAAAAGGGATGTAACCTAAAATCATAAAACTATCTAGTAGGTAAAGGCTTAGGCTAGAGCAAATGCGGAATAAAACTATTGTTTAACTTGTCAAGCACAAAACTAAAACAACTAGGCTCACCTATGTGAAACAACAAGTTATGGTAAGCAAGATAAACAACTATGTGATTGAAGATATATAACATCAAACACTACGGCTATCACAAAGTAAAGTGCATAAGTAAAGGGCCCAGGTACGAGATAAGCGAGGCACATCGAGATGATGATGTATCCCGAAGTTCACACCCTTGCGGAAGCTTCTGTATTTATTGACTTTCTCACGGGTTTTGGAGGTTCCACCTCAATAACATGTTTTATTGTGGGGATCTCACTATCTAGACCCTCAAGACGGACATCAGCTGCAGCCATATATGCTTAAGATTTTCTTTTGCTGTTTTTCTTAAGCTTGCGGCACCAACTGCTTGTTTGCTTTGCTTTGGAGTTGACACTTTTGTAATTTGTTTTCGGAGCTTGGATGTTCTATTCTCATCTTGCTCTTCCAAATTTTCATCTATTACGGAGTGTAATGAACCTTTTCCATGTTGACGTGGCTGCTCGTTTAGTGAAGAATCAGAAGTTCATTTCCTGAAACACGTGAAGTGTCATATTTACCATGATCCCAAAAAGTTATTGTCCTACTTTCACGCATAAAAAATCACAAAAAATCTTATGTTACCTACGGAGGAGTATAAAGAAAACTTCCATGTATGGAAGAATGTGATAGTACTCAACTACCGACGTTGTTTTTGGAAATGGATCATTCACAAATAGTGGACCAGTTATACTGTTAAAGAGAAAGCCAAAAAATGTCATTATCCTTGAAAAAGGGTATAACTCTTCATCGGGATGTACCATACAATGGTCTTATTTAATAAACTGATTAGTGGTTGATCAAAAGGGATGTAACCTAAAATCATAAAACTATCTAGTAGGTAAAGGCTAAGGCTAGAGCAAATGTGGAATAAAACTAGTGTTTAACTTGTCAAGCACAAAACTAAAACAACTAGGCTCACCTATGTGCACCAAAAACTTATTGTAAGCAAGATAAACAACTATGTGATAGAAAGATATATAACATCAAGCACTATGGCTATCACAAAGTAAAGTGCATAAGTAAAGGGCCCGGGTAAGAGATAACCGAGGCACATAGAGATGACGATGTATCCCGAAGTTCACACCCTTGCGGAAGCTTCTGTATTTCTTGACTTACTCACAGGTTTTGGAGGTTCCACCTCAATAACATGTTTTATTGTGGGGATCTCACTATCTAGACCCTCTGCACAGACATCAGCTGCAGCCATGCAAGCTTTAGATTTTCTTTTGCTGTTTTTCTTATGCTTGCTGGCACCAACTGCTTGTTTGCTTTGCCTTGGAGTTGACACTTTTGTAGTTTGTTTTTGCAGCTTGGATGTTCTATTCTCATCTTGCTCTTCCACATTTTCATCTATTATGGAGTGCAATGAACCTTTTCCGTGTTGACGTGGTTGCTCGTTTAGTGAAGAATCAGAAGTCCATTTCCTGAAACACGTGAAGTGTCATATTTACTATGATCCCAAAAAGTTATTGTCCTACTTTCACGCATAAAAAAATCACAAAAAATCTTATGTTACCTGTGGAGGAGTATAAAGAAAACTTCCATTTATGGAAAATGTGATAGTACTCAACTACCAACGTCGTTTATTGAAATGGATCATTCACAAATAGCGGACCAGTCATATCGTTAAAGAAAAGCCAAAAATGTCATTATCCTTGAAAAAGGTTATCACTTTTCATCGGGATGTACCATACAATGGTCTTATTTAATAAACTGATTAGTGGTTGATCAAAAGGGATGTAACCTAAAATCATAAAACTATCTAGTAGGTAAAGGCTTAGGCTAGAGCAAATGCGGAATAAAACTATTGTTTAACTTGTCAAGCACAAAACTAAAACAACTAGGCTCACCTATGTGAAACAACAAGTTATGGTAAGCAAGATAAACAACTATGTGATTGAAGATATATAACATCAAACACTATGGCTATCACAAAGTAAAGTGCATAAGTAAAGGGCCCAGGTACGAGATAACCGAGGCACATCGAGATGATGATGTATCCCGAAGTTCACACCCTTGCGGAAGCTTCTGTATTTATTGACTTACTCACGGGTTTCGGAGGTTCTACCTCAATAACATGTTTTATTGTGGGGATCTCACTATCTAGACCCTCAGCACAGACATCAGCTGCAGCCATATATGCTTTAGAATTTCTTTTGCTGTTTTTCTTAAGCTTGCTGGCACCAACTGCTTGTTTGCTTTGCTTTGGAGTTGACACTTTTGTAATTTGTTTTCGGAGCTTGGATGTTCTATTATCATCTTGCTCTTCCACATTTTCATCTATTACGGAGTGTAATGAACCTTTTCCATGTTGACGTGGCTGCTCGTTTAGTGAACAATCAGAAGTTCATTTCCTGAAACACGTGAAGTGTCATATTTACCATGATCCCAAAAAGTTATTGTCCTACTTTCATGATTAAAAAATCACAAAAAATCTTATGTTACCTGTGGAGGAGTATAAAGAAAACTTCCATGTATGGAAGAATGTGATAGTACTCAACTACCGACGTCGTTTTTGAAAATGGATCATTCATAAATAGCGGACCAGTCATACTATTAAAGAGAAAGCCAAAAAATGTCATTATCCCCTAAAAAGGGTATCACTTTTCATCGGGATGTACCATACAATGGTCTTATTTAATAAACTGATTAGTGGTTGATCTAAAGGGATGTAACCTAAAATCATAAAACTATCTAGTAGGTAAAGGCTTAGGCTAGAGCAAATGCGGAATAAAACTAGTGTTTAACTTGTTAAGCACAAAACTAAAACAACTAGGCTCACCTATCTGCACCAAAAACTTATTGTAAGCAAGATAAACAACTATGTGATAGCAAGATATATAACATCAAGCACTGTGGCTATCACAAAGTAAAGTGCATAAGTAAAGGGCCCGGGTAAGAGATAACCGAGGCACATAGAGATGACGATGTATCGCGAAGTTCACACCCTTGCGGAAGCTTCTGTATTTCTTGACTTACTCACAGGTTTTGGAGGCTCCACCTCAATAACATGTTTTATTGTGGGGATCTCACTATCTAGACCCTCTGCACAGACATCAGCTGCAGCCATGCAGGCTTTAGATTTTCTTTTGCTGTTTTCTTATGCTTGCTGGCACCAACTGCTTGTTTGCTTTGCCTTGGAGTTGACACTTTTGTAATTTGTTTTCGCAGCTTGGACGTTCTATTCTCATCTTGCTCTTTCACATTTTCATCTATTACGGAGTGCAATGAACCTTTTCCATGTTGATGTGGTGTCGGTGTACTAGAGTAGGGGTACCCTAGTATACCGAACTCGTGCACGGCCAGTTGCAAGACCCCGCGGCAAGGCTTGCCTAGTGACCGCCAAGGTCCTCCGTGTTTCCTTTGGAGCCATTCAAGAACAAAGTATTTAAGCCAAGGAGACAAGGCCCCGGCAAGAGGAGCTTGCCGGGAAGGCCACTCGAGGCACGCAGAAGACAAGACCCCGGCAAGAGGAGCTTGCCGGAAGGCTCAGCGGCGACAAGCTTCCGGACGCGACAAGGATTCAAAGCGGCAAGGCGCTTGCCGCGGCAGGCAACCACTCTTCATCTCCGCTCCAGCTCATCCACCAACGTGTCGCCATGGGACCATTCCAGGCGCGCGTGTCAAGAGGCTGTGCGGCCAGCGGAGAGCAGCGGTAAGCGGCGCCGACAAGAATGCCATCGTGGCAAGCGGTGGCGCTCCTGACAGTCCCTGTTGCACTGTTTAGGCGACATAGACGGGCATTTAATGTTTTTGTCCCTTGCCGTCAGACTTAGGTAGAATACACTGTACAAAGTAGTTGTACCAACCGCAACTCATTTTCCCGTTTTTGCCCTTGTCTACGTTGCCACCTGTTGGTGTCCCCTTTAGCATATAAAAGGAGGCTCATGCGCAACGTAGAGGAGGTTCGACTCATTCGAAACTCGAGACACTCAAGCTAGGTTTTGTAGCTCTCATTGCTCCCTAGCAAGAACACAACATAATCAGACAAGCAGTAGTAGGAGTATTATCTCTCTGGAGAGCTCCGAAGCTGGGTAAACTGCTCGTGTGCTTCGCCTCAATCTGCTCTTCGTGTGACCTCCGCCCCCCACCGAACCGAAAGGGGCTCGGTCCGCCGGTCCAATAGGTGTTCGTGGGTTACGATCAGCTTCCCCGACATCTTTGGCGCACCAGGTAGGGGGTGTGGAGGCTGTGTGAACCTGATCTGGCGTTCACACGAGCAACATCTTCATCATCTTCATCAACATGCCACCGAAGAAGAAGGCTTCGGCGGCAGCGGAGCCGTCCACGTCGATCCCGCCACCACCGGAGCAAACGGGTGGCGGGGAAGACGCCGGCGGAAGAACGGGCGTCGACGAGGGAGCTCATGACGCTGCCAAGTCCAAGGACAAGGCCGCGCAGACCTCGGCGTCCGTACACGCACCGCGCCCATCTCAGGAGGCGCGGGACCGACAGCGTCATGGTATTCATAGTACCATACGCTCGTTGGATCAAGACCGAGCTGGAGGATCGCGAGGCCCTCAAGACCAGCGTGCACGTCAGCATGCTGGCACGAGCGGGGTACGGTCGCCTGGACGGGATGCTGCTCCTTCTAACATAGTTAGAAGTCCGAGCATATCCCACTCCTCGCACCGTTCGCCGTTGCCACCCACCACACCAGCGGAAGCCTTGGCGAGAGCTCAGTTGCTCCTAGACTACCCTTCAATGGCCGACAAGGTCGACGAATGGAGGGCCACCATCTAGAGTCTCATCGGCCTTGCCCACGGCGACGCTCCACGGCAACCAACTACATCGCTGCCGCGGCAAGACGACAAGGCACGAGCCGATGGCGACGAGACCTGTGGGGGTGCAACCACAATGCACTCTCCACCCCGAAGGCCAAGATCACAAACTCGTCGGATCCACCTCGACAGCGACTCCACCGCGTCATCGGATCCACGAGCTCGCCGTGATCAGCGCCAAGTTCTTCAAGAACGGCAACAAGAAGACGCTCGAACTCGCATCGAGCGCCGAAGAGAAGCGCGACGTCAATCCTACCAGCGCGCTGGGCCCTCTGTCGATATGCATGCGCCGGGGGAACCAGGCGACTTGCCGTACACGGTAGGTTGTCCTGCGTTCACTCGTGAGATGCGGCAAGTCCAGTGGCCCAGCAAGAAGAATTTCAAGCCAGATGTGCCAGAGAAGTACGATGGCAGGACGCATCCGTCAGAGTTTCTCAGCATCTACACCATCGCGGTGCAAGCTGCGGGGGGACGAGATGACAAGATCCTCGCCAACTACTTCCCGCTGGTACTCAAGCCCAATGTCAGATCTTGGCTCATGCACTTGCCGGACGGATCCATATCTTCTTGGGTAGATCTATGCCATCAGTTTGTCGGCGCCTTCACAGGCGGCCACAAACCTCATGGCCAAGAGAGTGACCTTCACCTGCTCGCCCAGAAGGAAGGAGAGTCTCTGCGCAAGTTCATCCAGAGGTTCAGCCGTGTACACTACAACATCCCAGATGTCCACCCTGCCGCGGTGATCAGCGCGTTTCATCAAAACGTGCGGAACCGCAGGATGAGGGACGAGATGGCGATGTGCAAAGTCAAGGACGTCAGTGAGCTGTATGCCCTGGCCGACAAGTGTGCACATGCTGAAGAAGGGAGGAGACTCCCAGGAGAGAATACAGAAGCAGGATCTGATAATGAGGAGACCGCCCCGGCGAAGAAGAGCCGGCGACGGAACAACAGAAGGAAGAAGAGCAAAGAGGTGGTAGTTGTCGAGCAGTCCGGCAACGGTGGTGCCGCCAAGAAAGCCAAAGTTGGTGGCTCCGGCAAGGAGGTTGCCGCTGGCACCGACTGCCAGCCTGTGGCGGCCGCCGACAAGCAGGACGGCTCCAACAAACAGTACTGCAAGATCCACCGCACCAAGGGCCATGACCTCCAGAGCTGCAAGAAGGTCGAGCAGCTTGTTGAACAGCAGAAGGCTGAGTACGAGCGGCGCGACAAGGAGAAGGCCCAGGAAGGTGCTGGGGGAGTCGGAAAGAAGTGACCCGGCCGGGGAGGACGCCGCGGCAAGGCCAAGCAACGGCAAGGAGACAGACCTCCCCGCGGCCGCGACAAGGATGAGGACGACGACGACGATGAAGATATGGAAGACGATGAGACCGATGAGCAGGAATTTCAGAAAGCCACAGAGATCCTCTGCGTTGACGGTGGTGCTTCTCTGCATACTTCACACCGCCAACTCAAGCAGTGGATGAGGGAAGTTAATGCAGCAGAACCATCCGTAGAGTCACGCAAGCCTCTAAAATGGTCCAGCACGCCAATCATCTTTGATATTGAGGACCACCCTGATCGCACAACTGCGGTCGGGTACTTGCCGATGTTGGTCTCACCAACTATCCGCAACCTCAAGGTCACCAAGATGCTAGTTGACGGCGGGGCCGGCTTAAACATGATCTCCTCCGCGGTGCTTCAGAAACTTCAGATCCCCGACAGGGAGCTCAAAGAGACTGGCACGTTCCAAGGAATCAATCCAGGAAGGAGCAAGCCGAAGGGGAAGATCACGTTGCCGGTGACATTCGGCAGCGAGCTGAACTTCAGGACTGAGAGGGTCACGTTCGACGTTGCTGATTTTCCATTGCCTTACAATGGGATACTTGGCCGTCCAGCGCTCGCCAAGTTTATGGCAGCCTCTCATTATGCATACAACTTGCTCAAGATGCCAGGCCCGATAAGTGTCATTTCTGTCCATGGCGACAAGAAGGATGCTCTTATCTGCGCCGACAAGATCTACCGGGAGGCAGCAGCTGCAACAGATAGCAAGTCACTTGCCGCTGAAGCTCCCGGGGGGAAGAAGAAGACCAAGTCCGGCAAGAGCTCTGATGCCCACTCCGGCAAGCGCACCTCTTCGGAGTGCTGCGCTACCGTCGAGGACGGACCACCGAGCTCCACTGGCAAGTGTAAGAAGACGATGGCAGCTCCACCAAAGACCAAGAAGGTGCCGGCCAAGGAGGACGGCACTGGTGGTACCTTCACCATCAGTGCCACTCTCGACCCTAAATAGGAAGGCGCGCTCGTTGCTTTCCTGCGGGCGAACGTTGACGTGTTTGCATGGCAACCGTCTGACATCCCCGGTGTTCCCAGGAAAGTAATTGAGCACCACCTAGCTGTCTGTCCTCATGCGCGGCTCGTCAAGCAGAAAGTAAGGAAGCAGGCAGTGGAGCGCCAAGAATTCATTGCAGAAGAAATCAAGAAGTTGGAGGCAGCAGGCCTTGTCAGAGGAGTGCTCCATCCCACATGGTTGGCCAATCCGGTAGTTGTACGAAAGGAAAATGGGAAATGGAGACTTTGTATCGACTTCAAAGATGTTAATAAAGCTTGTCCCAAAGACCCATTTCCCTTGCCGCGCATCGACCAGATTGTTGACTCCACGGCTGGATGTGATTTGCTTTCATTTCTTGATGCATACTCAGGATATCATCAGATCTTCATGGCAGAAGAGGATGAAGAGAAAACCGCGTTCATCACCCCATGTGGCACATACTGTTTTGTACGGATGCCTTTTGGGTTAAAGAATGCTGGTTCAACGTTTGCAAGAGCAGTCCATGACGCTTTTGAGCCGCAAATACACAGAAATGTAGAAACTTACATGGATGACATAGTGGTGAAGAGCAAGGACAAAGCAACCCTGGTTCAAGATTTAGATGAGACCTTTGCAAATCTGTGCAAGATCAACCTCAAGATCAACCCCGAGAAGTGCGTGTTTGGAGTCCCGTCCGGCAAGCTTCTCGGGTTCTTCGTGTCTCAGCGGGGAATTGAAGCCAATCCTGACAAGATTAAGGCCATTGAGCAGATTGAAGCACCAAAGCGCGTCAAGGATGTACGAAGACTCGCCGGTTGCGTGGCTGCTCTCAGCAGGTTTATCTCTAGGTCTGCTGAACGCGCCCTGCCATTTTTCAAGATTTTGAAAAAGGCAGGTCCAATGAAATGGACTCCCGAAGCGGAGGCTGCGCTGCAGGACTTAAAGAGGTACCTGTCCTCCACTCCAATACTTGTCGCACCTAGGCCACAAGAGAAGTTGCTGCTGTACATAGAGGCAACCAATCAAGTGGTTAGTGTTGCGTTAGTAGCGGAAAGGGAGGCAAATGATGAGCCGGCAACCAAGGCAGATGCATCCAGCGACAAGCAGGGGGCTTCACCGACAAGCTCTGGTCCCGACAACGATGGATCTGCGCAGACATGCGAGAAGATGCAGAAAAGGATGGTGCAGCGCCCGGTGTACTTTGTCAGTTCCCTTCTACAGGGGGCTAGGTCAAGGTACTCTGGTGTGCAGAAATTGCTTTTCGGCCTCCTCATGGCCTCGAGAAAGCTGCGCCATTACTTCCAAGCACATGAGATAACAGTTGTCACTCGCTTTCCGCTGAAGAGGATACTGCAAAATCCAGAAGCAATAGGCAGGATTGTCGAGTGGGCACTAGAACTGTCAAGCTTTAGCCTCAAGTTTGAAAGCACTTCAACTATCCAAAGCAGAGCATTGGTAGAGTTCATAGCAGAATGGATGCCAACACAAGATGAAGAAATTCCAGAGACGAGCATCCCCGTCAAGGAAGCAGGAAAAGAATGGCTGATGTACTTTGATGGTGCCTTCTCGCTGCAAGGCGCCGGTGCGGGCGTGCTGCTAGTCGCGCCCACCGGAGAGCACCTCAAGTACATAGTCCAGATGCACTTTCCCAAGGAGCAATCAACAAACAATACAGCAGAGTATGAAGGTTTGCTTGCCGGTCTCAGAATCGCGGTAGACCTTGGGATCAAGAAGCTCATTGTCAGGGGTGACTCGCAGCTTGTCGTCCGCCAAGTAAACAAAGATTATCAGAGTCCGTTGATGGAAGCCTCGTTGATGAAGTGAGAAAGCTAGAAGAGCACTTTGACGGCTTACAAATGGAACATGTTCCAAGAGCTCGAAATGATATTGCCGATGGCTGTCAAAGTGCGCCGACTCAAGTTACTGTGAAGCCAGGATTTTGTGCTCAAGCTGACTCAACCGATCAGAAGCGCCATCAACTGGACAGAACAAGAAGAGGAAGTTGATTTCGGTGACTACTTCCGGCCGAACTCCCGAAGCCGCCGCCAAGGTCCCCAAGTTCAACACCAAAAATCTTTGAGGAGCAGTCTGCTCCGACAAGCCCTAGGGTTTGTTTCGTTGAAGCGAGCGCTCCGACAAGTTTTGCTCCGGCAAGCTTGCCGGGAACATCAAGCTCGGCTGAGCCGCAGGTTCTCGCCAGAAAGCGGATGTTCCCGCAGCAGCAGATGTGCCTTTAGTCCTTGTTGTCGAGCCGCAAGCTCCAACATGGGCGCAGAAGATTGTCCATTTCCTTGAGACGGAGAACTTCCGAAGAGCAAGAAGAAGCGGAGAGAGTAGCCCGCAGTCAAGTATGTACCAGTTTGTCGACAAAGACGCTGTGCATGTAAGAAGACTCAACGGTGTGAAATTGAAGTGTATTCACCGGAAGATGGACGAAGCTGTTGGCGAGATACACGGAGGCATATGTGGTCACCACATTGGCGCAAGAGCGATTGCCGCAAAGCTTTCCGGCAAGGTTTCTTCGGCCGACAGCCCTCCGTGATGCAACCGCACAAGTAACCAAGTGTGAAGCGTGATAGTTCCATTCCAGCAGATACACCAGCCAGCTCAAGCTCTCAAGACGATCCCTTTATCCTGCCATTTTCGGTCTGGGGCTCGACATCCTCGGCCCCTTTCCCCGAGCTGTCGGGGCTTTGAGTACTTGTACGTTGCAATCGACAAGTTTACAAAGTGGCGGAAGTGGAAGCAGTGAGGAAGGTGACAGCATAGTCAGCAGTCAAGTTCTTCAGGTCAATTGTTTGCCGTTTTGGGATTCCTAACAGGATCATCACCGACAACGGCACACAGTTCACGAGCCGCACCTTCATGCAGTACGTCCAAGATCTTGGCACCAAGGTCTGCTTTGCTTCTGTTGCTCATCCGAGAAGCAACGGTCAAGCAAAGAGGGCAAATGCTGAAGTGCTGCGCGGGCTCAAGACCAGAACTTTCGACAGGCTGCACAAGTGCGGAAGAAACTGGATTGAGGAGCTGCCGGTGGTTCTTTGGTCGATCAGGACGACGCCAAATCGAGCCACTGGCCAGACACCTTTCGCTCTAGTCTATGGAGCAGAGGCAGTTCTCCCCACGGAACTTGTATACGGGTCACCTCGAGTACTCGCTTGTGATGAGCTTGAGCAAGAGCAGCTGCGACAAGATGACGCGCTGCTCCTTGAGGAGGACCGTCTTCAGGCTGTTGTATGAGCTGCTCGTTACCAGCAAGCTTTGCGCCGCTACCAGAGCCGCAAAGTTAATGCCAGAAGTCTCGAGGAAGGCGACCTTGTTCTTCGGCGCCTTCAGTCCGCCAAGAATTCCAACAAGTTGACGCCGAAGTGGGAAGGCCCTTATCGGGTGAAACGAGTCACTAGGCCTGGCGCTGTCCGCCTTGAGACCGAAGATGGCATTCCGGTGAGCAACTCCTGGAATATTGAGCATCTTCGTAAGTTTTACCCATAGGGCGCGGTTGCCGGAACCTGTTCCGGCAACCACCTTTTGTACAAGTCTTGCCGATGTTGCATGTAATCCTTTGTTCAAAGCCGGGCGCAGACCCCGTGCATAAGTAAAGCTCATATGTTGCGCACAACTTGTTGACTTCATGCTTTCATTGTCATTATTGCATGCGTTATCTGACATTTTGTGCAGCATCCACACCCGGTAAGCAATAACGAGCCACAAGGCTCCATAACTTTATTTTCTCTTCTTTCTCTTTCTCAAAGAAAGGAAGGTTCCTTCGCCCACAAGTTAGCCGGGGGGGAAGGAGAAGATAATGGTGTGGGCCACCAAGCGTCGCTCGAGGAAGTTTCGCCTTACCGGGAAGCAAACGACAGAAAAACTAAGTTGCCAAAGTTTGAGCAATCAGTTTTTAAATTTTTAAGTTATCTTCCTCGAACGATAGTACTTTGTATGGAAAACCTGTGCGCGGAGGAACCAACTCGTAGCTAGTCGCGCCCTTACTTTGTTTCGAGTCCGCTCAACAACTTAAGTGAGCTGCAACTAGTTGCGACAAGGTTGCTTGTCGAGGCAGCACCGCCAAAGAGGCTCTTGACGTTCAAGACTCAGCCATGCAAAAGGTGCCAGCATACGACAAGTTCCCTAAAAGCGTAGGGAACAAACATACAAAGGAAGGAATCAAGTAAAGGAAATAACATTGCAATCATTCCCTAAGATAGAGTTATATTACAAAATAGCTTGTCGCAGATCTAATAAATTGTTCTCCTAAACATGATCAGCAGCGACAAGGGAAAGATAGAACTGGCGACCTAATCTAAGCGGTCGCCATCAACCCGCTTGATCTTGCCCAACTTGTCCACAATGGGTGCGACAAGGTCCTTGAGCGCTTCAATGTCGGCAGTCGGTGGCAAGGACCTGAGCATGCCGGTGAGGTTGAGGCCTGGATTGCGGAAGGCCACCTTCATCAACACCTTTTGGAGAGCTCCCGCGCAGATCTGGCGCGATTCCTCGGCCAGTTGCTTTGGGATCTCTTCCCGGAGTCGCTTGAGAGCCGTCACCACGCCTTTGAAGAACAAGCTGAGCTTGGCGCTGGGTTGGAGGTGCTCGTCGGAGGAGTACCCGAGATCCACCATCCCCAGCTCCGTCAACTCCTTGTCGATGGTGGCGGCAGTATCTACAAGACCCTCCATCCAGTGCATCACGTTCTCTCTGAAGGTGTTCTGGGCGGTTGTGGCACTCGTCAGCAGCTCCTCGTCGGTCTTGATCTTCTCCAACAAGGCCACCTCCCGCTCCTTGGCCCCGTCCAGCGTCTGCATCAAGGTGGTCAGCTTCAGCTCAAGATCTGCCTTGGAGTCCTTGGCGGCGTCGAGCTCTTTGATCCTCTTAGCGAGACGGCCCTGCAACTCGCGAAGAGTGTAGGCGTCCTTCTCGCGCTCGTGCTTCAGCGCAGCGAGCTCCTCCCCGCTCTTCTGGAGGTTGGCCTCCAGCTGCGTAACCTTTTTCTCCAATTCTTTCTTGGTGGCCTCGGCAGCTGCGGCAGCATCCTTTGCTTCCTTGAGAGCTCCCCAATTGATTGCTCGCGCGCGGCAAGCTCTTCCTCATAGCTGTCAAGGTTGATCTTCCACTGCGCCAACTCGCCTTCTTGCGCAGATAGCTTCTCGGCGGCAAGCCGTTGCTGTTCCTCAACCTCAGCCTTCTCAAGGATGAAGGCTGTGCGCTCTTCAGCGAGTCGCTCCCGCTCTTCTGCTATGTTCCGGAGAGCTTCTTGGTTGGCGCCCCGGAGCTCTTCTGCGTGCTTCTCCATGTCTGCTCCCGCCCTCGCGACAAGTGCTTCCCGGGACTCCAACTTGGCTTGTCGGGCGCGGTAGAGGGACAGGAGCTTCTTCAGCAGCTGCTCCTCCTCAGACTCGCCGCTGCTGCTGTTTGGCGCATCCACCAGCTTCAGCCCAGCGGAGGCGAGGAGCTCTCCGTCGAAGGTCTCTCCTTCGACCGGCGCCCTGGAGCTCGACGCCTAGGGGAGCTTGATGAAGACGCCATCGCCGGCCTTCAGATAGGCGCCGGGCTGGGGCTCTTCGGAGCCTGACGCTGCACCAGTGGCGGAGGGGTCGGTGGTCGGCGTAGCGCCTGGCGCTCCTGCGGCCTCAGGGTCGTCAGTGCGATCGCCAGACACCTCGCCAGCCTTTGCGGCGGCAGCCTTGGCGGCCTCTTCGCCGGCGGACCCATCGGCGCCAGCCTCTTCCTCCATGGTGGCGACGTCGTCAGTGTTGCCGCGCGCACTCTCCTCGCCGGCGACCTCAGTCTCCATCGGCTCTGCGGCGGATGGATCTGACGACCAGAAAAAGAAAGAACAGTCAAGCACATGTTCGAAAAGAAGAACAGAAGAAAAAGAACCCAAGGGAAATTTTCACGCAAGAGGATTACCTGCGATGGGATCTGCAGCCATGGTCTCGACCACCGGAGGATCACTGGTGCTGCCCCTCGCCGGAGAAGTCTCCCTTGCCGGAGAACGCTCCCTTGCCGGAGAATCCTCCCTTGGCGGCGTAGTTGAAGCAGATAGTATTTCGGGAGCGGCTTCCGGGCACTCCTGATGAGGCTGCTCTGCTCCTACACAAATCAACAAGTCAGATATCAGCAAAGAAGGAGCACCCATGCACACCTAACCGTAAGAAGTAAACCATATACTTACGCTGGGGGCTGTGCTGGGGGCTGCTTTGAGGAAGGGTTGCCGGGTCCGGCAAGGGGGTCTCAGACGCGCCTCCTGTTGCCACGGGGGGATCATCCTCGATGACAACCACCGGGGTCTTGGCTCTCTTCGACGCTCTCTGGGCCAGCGTCCTGAAAAGGAAAGAGTTCAGAATGAAGCAAATCAGATACAAGACAAAGCAACCAAATTGAAGAAATACAAGCACAGCATAGAAGCTTACTCTTCTTCTTCTTCCTCGTCGGAGCTGAGCGCGGAGAGATCAAATTCCGGCTCGCCTCCGGTGCGAAGAGGCGGAGGAGTAGGTTCTCTTGACCGCTTGGCGGGGGTGGCAGCGGTGGCCTGAGAGGATCCCGCCTCAGTTGTTGCAGTGGTGTGGGGTGCTCCCGCGGCAACAGTGCTTGCCTCGGTGGAGCGCGTCGCCGGGCGCTGCTGGGGCTGTTGGCCCGTCTGCCGCCCGTCACTTCCCGGCCTTATGGAGACGCCTTGTTGGTGGAGCTGTGGGCTCCGCCGCGGCAAGCTACTTGAAGGTGTGGAGGAGGCGCCCTCGGCAGACTCACTCGGCTCAACTTCGGGCTTGGCCTGCTCCTCCTCGCCGGCAAGCTCCTCTCGATCGGCAAGGCTTGCCGCCTCAGCTGCCTCCGCCTCCTCCACAGTAAATCCAAATTCGCCCGCGGCAGCAGCTGCTGCCGCCTCCTCCAACCTCGTGGCAATGCGTTGCATCTCGGCGTCGGTAGTGTCACGGGTGAGCCACTTCTGCTCGTCGGGGCGGATCGACACTTCTTCCAAGCTATCGAAGAACTGCCGCACGACGTCGTCTGAAGGCTCTTGCCAGGTTGGAACAATCCCATGCGAATCGCACAACGGCATCATGGCGCGGATGCGGTCGAGCGAAGAATTGTTGCACAATGGGACGACTCCCCTCGGCAACCTAAACCACTCAGGGTGATCGGGGTCATGCTTCAACAACTGCAGGAGCATTGCGTCCAACTCCAAGACGGTGAAATTCCAGTTGAGGCCCGGGCGCAGCCTCATGATGTCCGCCGATTTTGGAACTCCCAAGCAGGTCTCCTCCTCTCCTGCAAGGGAGCGTCGCGGGGCGAAGGAAATCTGCGCCAACGGCGCCTCTGATGAGTCCGCAAGCTCGAGGCGCAAGATCCGGGTCACGGCAATCTTCAACCTAGCATCCTCCAGCGCCAAGTTGCTCCAATCGTTGCCGCACACTATTGGGGTTTGGCGCTGGGCAGTGAAGGGCTGCGGGTTCTCCTCAACGATCCAACACCAATCGGCTCTCCACTCCTCCCACTTGCTGCGGAGCTCTCCTTCCAGATAGGCCTCTTTCTTGCCGACCTGGAGATCCAAGCAATCCCTCCGGCAAGTGGCTCTCCTCTCTCGACGTGGGGCATGAAGAAGTGGTGGAAGAGTGCTACGTTTGGATGGACTCCGACAAAGTTTTCGCAAAGGTGTGCGAAAACTGCCATGGTCAGGACAGCATTGGGTGTGAAATCAAGGAGGCGAAGCCCGTAGGTGTTCATGATATCGCAGAAGAATTCAGAGAAGGGCGGGCAGAGCCCGCAATAGAAGAAGAGTGCGAAGAAGGGGTACCCGCTCGGAACCAACTCTGATGCGGCGGAGAGTACCTTCGTGCGCGGATGCGCCCGCGTCTCCGTCGACCAGAAGAGGTAGTAGCCCTCTCTCAGCTCCTTTGCGTCGAGCTGGGGGGGAAGACGGCCCGCTCCTTTCGCAGCGCCGCGAGCCGCTGCGCCTCGGCCGACTTCATGCCCTTCCCCTTGTCGGCTTTCGGAGCCATGGCGGAGGTGGTGGAGGAGACCGACGGCGTTGATGGCGCTGGTGGCGATGGGGGGTGGAGCGTTGCTCTCTTCAGACTAGAGAAGAAGGGGGGAGCGGCGGTGGTTTTCGAGATGGGACAGCAAATGGCGAGGTGGGCGACCTGCCCCTGTTCCCCCTGTTTATAAGGAGGGAGAGGGGGCGGATGTTCCGCTTTTCCAATTAAAGAAAGCCCCCCACGATCTCTCCCACGACGCCACGTTCGACGCGTGCTGTTCGTGGGGGACGTGGTGGGTCCGGAGCAAGTTACGGCGTGATCTAGGCCGCGCGTGCCCGTGCACTGTTTTGGTCCTGGCCCAACAGCGCTCGGCACCGTGTGTGACCCAGGCCCGGGAGCTCCTGTCGGTGTACTAGAGTAGTGTTGGGGAACGTAGTAATTTCAAAAAATTTCCTACGATCACGCAAGACCATGGTGATGGCATAGCAACGAGAGGGGAGAGTGTCCGTCCACGTAACCTCGTAGACCGAAAGCGAAGCGTTATATTAACGCTGTTGATGTAGTCGACGCGTTCACGATCCGACCGATCCAAGCACCGTTACTCGGCACCTCCGAGTTCTTGGCACACGCTCAGCTCGATGACGATCCCGGGCTCCGATCCAGCAAAGCGTCGGGAAGGAGTTCCACAAGACGACGGCGTGGACGATCTTGATGTTCTACCGTCGCAGGCTTCGCCTAAGCACCGCTACAATATGATCGAGGTGGAATATGGTGGAGGGGGCACCGCACGGCTAAGGAACGATCCGTAGATCAACTTGTGTGTTCTAGGGTGCCCCCCCCCCGTATATAAAGGAGCAAGGGAGGGCGGCCAGCCCTTGGGGCGCACTAAGGGAGGGGGAGTCCTCCTCCTAGTAGAGTAGGACTCCCTTTCCTAGTCCTACTAGGAAGAGGAAGGGGAAGGAAAGAGAGGAGAGGAGAGGGAAAGGGGGCTGCGCCTCCTCCTAGTCCAGTCGGACTCCCCATGGAGGGGGGCGCACCACCTCCTGGTGCAGCCCTCTCTCCCCTCTTGGCCCAATAAGGCCCATAACTTCCCGGGGTTCCGTAACCCCTCCGGCACTCCGGTTTTCTCCGGAAACTTCCGAACCTTTCCGTGTCCGAATATAACCATCCAATATATCAATCTTTATGTCTCGACCATTTCGAGACTCCTCGTCATGTCCGTGATCACATCCGGACTCAACTCCTTCGGTACATCAAAATACATAAACTCATAATAACCGCCATTGAAACCTTAAGCGTGCGGACCCTACGGTTCGAGAACTATGTAGACATGACCTAGAACTATTCTCGGTCAATAACCAATAGCGGAACCTGGATGCTCATATTGGTTCCTACATATTCTACGAAGATCTTTATCGGTCAAACCGCATAACAACATACGTTGTTCCCTTTGTCATCGGTATGTTACTTTCCGAGATTCGATCGTCGGTATCCAATACCTAGTTTAATCTCGCTACGGAAAGTCTCTTTACTCGTTCCGTAATACATCATCTCACAACTAACTCTTTAGTTGCAATGCTTGCAAGGCTTATGTGATGTGTATTACCGAGAAGGCCTAGAGATACCTCTCCAACAATCGGAGTGACAAAACCTAATCTCAAATACGCCAACCCAACAAGTACCTTTGGAGACACCTGTAGTACTCCTTTATAATCACCCGATTCGTTGTGACGCTTGGTAGTACCAAAGTGTTCCTCCGTAAACGGAGTTGCATAATCTCATAGTTACAGGAACATGTATGGGTCATGAAGAAAGCATTAACATACTAAACGATCAAGTGTTAAGCTAACGGAATGGGTCATGTCAATCAGATCATTCAACTAATGATGTGACCTTGTTAATCAAATAACAACTCCTTGTTCATGGTTAGGAAACATAACCATCTTTGATTAACAAGCTAGTCAAGTAGAGGCATACTAGTGACATACTGTTTGTCTATATATTCACACATGTATTATGTTTCCGTTAATACAAATCTAGCATGAATAATAAACATTTATCATGATATAAGGAAATAAATAATAACTTTATTATTGCCTCTAGGGCATATTTCCTTGATCTCCCACTTGCACTAGAGTCAATAATCTAGATTACAAAGTAATGATCCTTACACCCATGGAGTCTTGGTGCTGATCATGTTTTGCTCGTGGAAGAGGCTTAGTCAACGGTCTGCAACATTCAGATCCGTATGTATTTTGCAAATCTCTATGTCTCCCACTTGGACTTGGTCCCAATGGAATTGAAGCGTCTCTTGATGTGCTTGGTCCTCTTGTGAAATCTGGATTCCTTTGCCAAGGCAATTGCACCAATTGTCACGAAGATCTTCATCGGTCCCGATGCACTAGGTATGACACCTAGATCGGAAATGAACTCTTTCATCCAGACTCCTTCATTTGCTGCTTCCGGCAGCTATGTACTCCGCTTCACATGTAGATCCCGCCACGACGCTTTGTTTAGAACTGCACCAACCGACAGCTCCACCGCTTAATAAAAACACGATCCGGTTTGCGATTTAGAATCGTCTGGATCGGTGTCAAAGCTTGCATCGACGTAACCATTTACGACTAGCTCTTTGTCACCTCCATATCGAGAAACATATCCTTAGTCCTTTTCGGTATTTCAGATGTTCTTGACCGCTGTCCAATGATCCACTCTGGATTACTTTGGTACCTTCCTGCCAAGCTTACAGCTAAGCATACGTCAGTCTGGTACACAGCATTGCATACATGATAGAGCCTATGGCTGAAGCATAGGAACATCTTTCATTTTCTCTCTATCTTCTGCTGTGGTCGGGCATTGAGTCGACTCAATCTTACACCTTGTAACACGGTAAAAACCTTTCTTTGCTCGATCCATTTTGAACTTTTTCAAAACTTTATCAAGGTATGTGCTTTGTAAAAGTCCAATCAAGCGCCTTGATCTATCTCTATAGATCTTGATGCCCAATATGTAAGCAGCTTCACCGAGGTCTTTCATTGAAAACTTTTATTCAAGTATCCTTTTATGCTATCCAGAAATTCTATATCATTTCCAATCAATAATATGTCGTCCACATATAATATTAGAAATGCTACAGAGCTCCCACTCACTTTCTTGTAAATCAGAGCTTCTCCAAAAGTCTGTACAAACCCATATGCTTTGATCACATTATCAAAGCGTTTATTCCAACTCCGAGAGGCTTGCACCGCACCATAAATTGATCGTTGAGCTTGCACACTTTGTTAGCACCTTTTGGATCGACAAAACCTTCTGGTTGCATCATATACAACTCTTCTTCTAGAAATCCATTCAAGAATGCAGTTTTACATCCATTTGCCAAATTTCATAATCATAAAATGCGCAATTGCTAACATGATTCGGACGGACTTAAGCATCGCTACGGGTGAGAAAGTCTCATCGTAGTCAACCCCTTGAACTTGTCGAAAACCTTTTGCAACAAGTCGAGCTTTGTAGACAGTTACATTACCATCGCGTCTGTCTTCTTCTTAAAATCCATTTATTCTCAATAGCTTGCCGATCATCGGGCAAGTCTACCAAAGTCCATACTTTGTTCTCATACATGGATCCCATCTCAGATTTCATGGCTTCAAGCCATTTTGCGGAATCTGGGCTCACCATCGCTTCTTCATAGTTCGTAGGTTCATCATGATCTAGTAGCATGACTTCCAGAATAGGATTACCGTACCACTCTGGTGCGGATTTTGTTCTGTTGATCTCGAGTTCAAGGACAACTTGATCTGAAGTTTCATGATCTTTATCATTATCTTCCTCACTAACTGGTGTAGGTGTTACGAAACTGATTTACGTGACGAACTACTTTCAATAAGGGAGCTGGTACTATTACCTCATCAAGTTCCAATTTCCTCCCACTCACTTCTTTCGAGAGAAACTCCTTCTCTAGAAAGGATCCATTTTTAGCAACGAATGTCTTGCCTTCGGATCTGTGATAGAAGGTGTACCCAATTGTCTCCTTTGGGTATCCTATGAAGACACATTTCTCCGATTTGGGTTCAAGCTTATCAGGTTGAAGTTTCTTCACATAAGCATCGCAACCCCAAACTTTCGAAACGACAACTTTGGTTTCTTGCTAAACCATAGTTCATAAGGCGTCGTCTCAACGGATTTTGACGGTGTCCTATTTAACGTTAATGCGGCCGTCTCAAGAGCATAACCCCAAAATGATAGCGGTAAATCTGTAAGAGACATCATAGATCGCACCATATCCGATAGAAAGTGCGATTCGACGTTCGGACACACCATTGCGCTGTGGTGTTCGGGTGGCGTGAGTTGCGAAATTATTCCGCTTTGTTTCAAATGTAGACCAAACTCAGAACTCAAATATTCGCCTCCACGATCAGATCGTAGAAACTTTATTTTCTTATTACGATGATTTTCAACTTCACTCTGAAATTCTTTGAACTTTTCAAATGTTTCAGACTTATGTTTCATTAAGTAGATATACCCATATCTGCTCAAATCATCTGTGAAGGTGAGAAAATAACGATATCCGCCACGAGCTTCAACATTCATTGGACCACATACATCCGTATGTATGATTTCCAATAAATCTGTTGCTCTCTCCATAGTACCGAGAACGGAGTTTTAGTCATCTTGCCCATGAGGCACGGTTCGCAAGTGCCAAGTGATTCATAATCAAGTGACTCCAAAAGTCCATCAAGATGGAGTTTCTTCATGCGTTTTACATCGATATGACCTAAACGGCAAGTGCCACAAATAAGTTGCACTATCATTATCAACTCTGCATCTTTTGGTTTCAACATTATGAATATGTGTATCACTACTATCGAGATTCATTAAAATAGACCACTCTTCAAGGGTGCATGACCATAAAAGATATTATTCATATAAATAGAACAACCATTATTCTCTGATTTAAATGAATAACCGTCTCGCATCAAACAAGATCCAGATATAATGTTCATGCTCAACGCTGGCACCAAATAACAATTATTCAGGTCTAAAACTAATCCCAAGGTAGATGTAGAGGTAGCGTGCGATCGCGATCACATCGACTTTGGAACCGCTTCCACGCGCATCGTCACCTCGTCCTTTGCTAGTGTTAAGCAATCCGTAGTTCCTGTTTCGAGTTGCAAATATTAGCAATGAACCAGTATCAAATACCTGTACTACTGCGAGCTCTAGTAAGGTACACATCAATAACAAGTATATCACATATACCTTTGTTCACTTTGCCATCCTTCTTATCCGCCAAATACTTGGGGCAGTTCCGCTTCCAAGGACCAGTCGCTTGCGGTAGAAGCACTCAGTTTCAGGCTTAGGTCCAGACTTGGGTTTCTTCTCCCGATCAGAACTTGTTTGCTGTTCTTCTTGAAGTTCCCTTCTTCTTCCCTTTGCCTTTCTTCTTGAAACTAGTGGTCTTATTGACCATCAACACTTGATGCTCCTTTTGATTTCTACCTCCGCAGCTTTTAGCATTGCGAAGAGCTCGAGCATAGTCTTTACTAACCCTTGCATATTATAGTTCATCACGAAGCCTTTGTAGCTTGGTGGCGGTGATTGAAGAATTACATCAATGACACAATCATCCGGAAGATTAACTCCCAGTTGATTCAAGTGATTGTAATACCCGGACATTTTGAGTATGTGCTCACCGACGTAACTATTCTCCTCCATCTTGCAGCTATAGAACTTATTGGAGACTTCATATCTCTCAATCCGGGCATTCTGTTGAAATATCAACTTCAACTCTGGAACATCTCATATGCTCCATGACGCTCAAAACGTCGTTGAAGACCCGGTTCTAAGCCGTAAAGCATGGCACATCGAACTATAGAGTAGTCATCAGCTCGCTTTGCGGACGCTCACAACTTCTCGCTCAAGATCTGCAGCAGGCTGTCACCCCAGCGGTGCTTCCAGACGTAACTTTTCTCGTGCAGCAATGAGGATTATCCTCAGATTACGGACCCAGTCCGTGTAATTGCTACCATCATCTTTCAACTTTGCTTTCTCAAGGAACGCATTAAAATTCAACGGAACAACAAAGACGAGCCATCTATCTACAGTAAACATAGACAAGCAAAATACTATCGGTACTAAGTTCATGATAAATTTAAGTTCAATTAATCATATTACTAAAGAACTCCCACTTAGACAGACATCTCTCTAGTTATCTAAGTGATCACGTGATCCAAATCAACTAAACCATAACCGATCATCACGTGAGATGGAGTAGTTTTCAATGGTGAACATCTTATGTTGATCATATCTGCTATATGATTCACGTTCGACCTTTCGGTCTCCGTGTTCCGAGGCCATATCTGATATGCTAGGCTCGTCAAGTATAACCTGAGTATTCTGCGTGTGCAAAACTGGCTTGCACCCGTTGTAGATGGACGAGAGCTTATCACACCCGATCATCATGTGGTGTCTCGACACGACGAACTTTGGCAACGGTGCATACTCAGGAGAACACTACTTGATAATTTTTAGTGAGAGATCATCTTATAATGCTACCGTCAATCAAAGCAAGATAAGATGCATAAAGGATAAACATCACATGCAATCAATATAAGTGATATGATATGGCCATCATCATCTTGTGCTTGTGATCTCCATCTCCAAGCACCGCCATGATCACCATCGCCACCGGCGCGACACCTTGATCTCCATCGTAGCATCGTTGTCGTCTCGCCAACTATTGCTTCTCGACTATCGCTACCGCTTAGTGATAAAGTAAAGCAATTACATGGCGCTTGCATTTCATACAATAAAGCGACAACCATATGGCTCCCAGCCGATTGCGATAACTCGGTTACAAAACATGATCGTCTCATACAATAAAATATAGCATCACGTCTTGACCATATCACATCACAACATGCCCTGCAAAACAAGTTAGACGTCCTCTACTTTGTTGTTGCAAGTTTTACGTGGCTGCTACGGGCTGAGCAAGAACCGTTCTTACCTACGCATCAAAACCACAACGATACTTCGTCAAATAGACTCCGTTTTAACCTTCTCAAGGACCGGGCGTAGCCACACTCAGTTCAACTAAAGTGAGAGAGACAGACACCCGCCAATCACCTTTAAGCAACGAGTGCTCACAGCGGTGAAACCAGTCTCGCGTAAGCGTACGCGTAATGTCGGTCCGGGCCGCTTCATCTCACAATACCGCTGAACCAAAGTATGACATGCTGGTAGGTAGTATGACTTGTATCGCCCACAACTCACTTGTGTTCTACTCGTGCATATGACATCAACGCATAAAACCAGGCTCGATACCACTGCTGGGGAACGAGTAATTTCAAAAATTTTCCTACGATCACGCAAGACCATGGTGATGGCATAGCAACGAGAGGGAGAGTGTCCGTCCACGCACCCTCGTGACCGAAAGCGGAAGCGTTATATTAACGCGGTTGATGTAGTCGTCGTCTTCACGATCCGACCGATCCAAGCACCGTTACTCCGCACCTCCGAGTTCTTGGCACACGCTCAGCTCGATGACGATCCCGGGCTCCGATCCAGCAAAGCGTCGGGGAAGGAGTTCCACAAGACGACGGCGTGGTGACGATCTTGATGTTCTACCGTCGCAGGCTTCGCCTAAGCACCGCTACAATATGATCGAGGTGGAATATGGTGGAGGGGCACCGCACACGCTAAGGAACGATCCGTAGATCAACTTGTGTGTTCTAGGGTGCCCCCCTGCCGTGTATATAAAGGAGCAAGGGGAGGGCGGCCAGCCCTTGGGGCGCACCAAGGGGGGGAGTCCTCCTCCTAGTAGAGTAGGACTCCCTTTCCTAGTCCTACTAGGAAGAGGAAGGGGAAGGAAAGAGAGGAGAGAGGAGAGGGAAGGGGCTGCGCCCCCTCCTAGTCCAATTCGGACTCCCCATGGAGGGGGGCACCACCTCTGGTGCAGCCCTCTCTCCCCTCTTGGCCCAATAAGGCCCATAACTTCCCGGGGGTTCCGTAACCCTCCGGCACTCCGGTTTTCTCCGAAACTTCCGAACCTTTCCGTGTCCGAATATAACCATCCAATATATCAATCTTTATGTCTCGACCATTTCGAGACTCCTCGTCATGTCCGTGATCACATCCGGACTCGAACTCCTTCGGTACATCAAAATACATAAACTCATAATAACCGCCATTGAAACCTTAAGCGTGCGGACCCTACGGTTCGAGAACTATGTAGACATGACCTAGAACTATTCTCGGTCAATAACCAATAGCGGAACCTGGATGCTCATATTGGTTCCTACATATTCTACGAAGATCTTTATCGGTCAAACCGCATAACAACATACGTTGTTCCCTTTGTCATCGGTATGTTACTTTCCGAGATTCGATCGTCGGTATCCAATACCTAGTTTAATCTCGTTACGGAAAGTCTCTTTACTCGTTCCGTAATACATCATCTCACAACTAACTCTTTAGTTGCAATGCTTGCAAGGCTTATGTGATGTGTATTACCGAGAAGGCCTAGAGATACCTCTCCGACAATCGGAGTGACAAAACCTAATCTCAAATACGCCAACCCAACAAGTACCTTTGGAGACACCTGTAGTACTCCTTTATAATCACCCGATTCGTTGTGACGTTTGGTAGTACCAAAGTGTTCCTCCGTAAACGGAGTTGCATAATCTCATAGTTACAGGGAACATGTATGGGTCATGAAGAAAGCATTAACATACTAAACGATCAAGTGTTAAGCTAACGGAATGGGTCATGTCAATCAGATCATTCAACTAATGATGTGACCTTGTTAATCAAATAACAACTCCTTGTTCATGGTTAGGAAACATAACCATCTTTGATTAACAAGCTAGTCAAGTAGAGGCATACTAGTGACATACTGTTTGTCTATATATTCACACATGTATTATGTTTCCGGTTAATACAAATCTAGCATGAATAATAAACATTTATCATGATATAAGGAAATAAATAATAACTTTATTATTGCCTCTAGGGCATATTTCCTTCAAGTAGGGGTACCCTAGTATCCCGAACTCGTGCACGGGCAGTTGCAAGACACCGCGGGAAGGCTTGCCTAGTGACCGCCAAGGTCCTCCGTGTTTCCTTTGGAGCCATTCAAGAACAAAGTATTTAAGCCAAGGAGACAAGGCCCCGGCAAGAGGAGCTTGCCGGGAAGGCCACTCGAGGCACGCAGAAGACAAGACCCCGGCAAGAGGAGCTTGCCGGGAAGGCTCGGCGAGCGACAAGCTTTCGGACGCGACAAGGATTCAGCCGCGGCAAGGCGCTTGCCGCGGCAGGCAACCACTCTTCATCTCCGCTCCAGCTCATCCACCAACGTGTCGCCATGGGACCATTCTAGGCGCGCGTGTCAAGAGGCTGTGCGGCCAGCGGAGAGCAGCGGTAAGCCGCGCTGACAAGAATCCCATCGTGGCAAGCGGTGGCGCTCCTGACGGTCCCTGTTGCACTGTTTAGGCGACATAGACGGGCATTTAATGTTTTTGTCCCTTACCGTCAGAGTTAGGTAGAATAAACTGTACAAAGTAGCTGTACCAACCGCAACTCATTTTCCCGTTTTTGCCCTTGTCTACGTTGCCACCTGTTGGTGACCCCTTTAGCATATAAAAGGAGGCTCATGCGCAACGTAGAGGAGGTTCGACTCATTCGAAACTAGAGACACTCAAGCTAGGTTTTGTAGCTCTCATTGCACCCTAGCAAGAACACAACATAATCAGACAAGCAGCAGTAGGAGTATTATCTCTCCGGAGAGCTCCGAAGCTGGGTAAACTGCTCGTGTGCTTCTCCTCGATCCGCTCTTCGTGCGACCTCCGCCCCCCACCGAACCGAAAGGGGCTTGGTCCGCCGGTCCCATAGGTGTTCGTGGGTTACGATCAGCTTCCCCGACATGTGGTTGCTCATTTAGTGAAGAATCAGAAGACCATTTCCTGAAACACGTGAAGTGTCATATTTACCATGATCCCAAAAAGTTATTGTCCTACTTTCGCGCATAAAAAAATCAAAACAAATCTTATGTTACCAGTGGAGGAGTATAGGGAAAACTTCCTTGAATGGAAGAATGTGATAATACTCAACTATCGATGTCGTTTTTGGAAATGTTTCATTCACAAATAGCAGCCCATTCATACTGTTAAAGAGAAAGCCGAAAAATGTCATTATCCTTGAAAAAGGGTATCACTTTTCATCGGGTTGTACCATACAATGGTCTTATTAAATAAACTTATTAGTGGTTGATCAAAAGGGATGTAACCTAAAATCATAAAACAATATAGTATGTAAAGGCTTAGGCTAGAGCAAATGCGGAATAAAACTAGTATTTAATTTGTCTAGCACAAAACTAAAACAACTAGGCTCACCTATGTGCACCAACAACTTACGGTAAGCAAGATAAACAACTATATGCTAGCAAGATATATGACATCAAACACTATGGCTATCACAAAGTAAAGTGCATAAGTAAAGGCCCCGGGTAAGAGATAACCGAGGCACATAGAGATGACGATGTATCCCGAAGTTCACACCCTTGCGGAAGCTTCTGTATTTCTTGACTTACTCACGGGTTTTGGAGGTTCCACCTCAATAACATGTTTTATTATGGGGATCTCACTATCTAGACCCTCTGCACAGACATCAGCTGCAGCCATGCAGGCTTTACATTTTCGTTTGCTGTTTTTCTTATGCTTGCAAGCACCAACTGCTTGTTTTCTTTGCTTTGGAGTTGACACTTTTGTAATTTCTTTTCGCAGCTTGGACGTTCTATTCTCATCTTTCTCTTCCACATTTTCATCTATTATGGAGTGCAATGAAAATTTTCCATGTTGAGGTGGTTGCTCGTTTAGTGAAGAATCAGAAGTGGATTTCCTGAAACACGTGAAGTGTCATATTTACTATGATCCCAAAAAGTTATTGTCCTACTTTCACGCATAAAAAATCACAAAAAATCTTATGTTACCTGTGGAGGAGTATAAAGAAAACTTCCATGTATGGAATAATGTGATATTACTCAACTACCGACGTCGTTTTTGAAAATGGATCATTCACAAATAGCGGACCAGTCATACTATTAAAGAGAAAGCCAAAAAATGCCATTATCCCCTAAAAAGGGTATCACTTTTCATCGGGATGTACCATACAATGGTCTTATTTAATAAACTGATTAGTGGTTGATCAAAAGGGATGTAACCTAAAATCATAAAACTATCTAGTAGGTAAAGGCTTAGGCTAGAGCAAATGCGGAATAAAACTAGTGTTTAACTTGTTAAGCACAAAACTAAAACAACTAGGCTCACCTATGTGCACCAAAAACTTATTGTAAGCAAGATAAACAACTATGTGATAGCAAGATATATAACATCAAGAACTATGGCTATCACAAAGTAAAGTGCATTAGTAAAGGGCCCGGGTAAGAGATAACCGAGGCACATAGAGGTGACGATGTATCCCGAAGTTCACATCCTTGCGGAAGCTTCTGTATTTCTTGACTTACTCACGGTTTTTGGAGGTTCCACCTCAATAACATGTTTTATTGTGGGGATCTCACTATCTAGACCCTCAGCACAGACATCAGCTGCAGCCATGCATACTTTAGATTTTCTTTTGTTGTTTTTCTTACGCTGGCTGGCACCAACTGCTTGTTTGCTTTGCTTTGGAGTTGACACTTTTGTAATATGTTTTCGGAGCTTGGATGTTCTATTCTCATCTTGGTCTTCCACATTTTCATCTTTTACGGAATGTAATGAACCTTTTCCATGTTGACGTGGCTGCTCGTTTAGTGAAGAATCAGAAATTCATTTCCTGGAACACGTGAAGTGTCATATTTACCATAATCCCAAAAAGTTATTGTCCTACTTTCGCGCATAAAAAAATCACAACAAATTCGATGTTACCTACGGAGGAGTATAGGGAAAACTTCCTTGTATGTAAGAACGTGATAGTACTCAACTACCAATGTCGTTTTTGGAAATGGATCATTCACAAATAGCGGACCAGTCATACTGTTAAAGAGAAAGCCAAAAAATGTCATTATCCTTGAAAAAGGCTATCACTTTTCATCTGGATGTACAATAAAATTGTCTTATTAATAAACTGATTAGTGGTTGATCAAAAGGGATGTAACCTAAAATCATAAAACTATCTAGTAGGTAAAGGCTTAGGCTATAGCAAATGCGGAATAAAACTAGTGTTTAACTTGTCAAGCACAAAACTAAAACAACTAGGCTCACCAATGTGCACCAAAAACTTATTGTAAGCAAGATAAACAACTAAGTGATAGAAAGATATATAACATCAAGCACTATGGCTATCACAAAGTAAAGTGCATAAGTAAAGAGCCCGGGTAAGAGATAACCGAGGCACATAGAGATGACGATGTATCCCGAAGTTCACACCCTTGCGGAAGCTTCTGTATTTCTTGCCTTACTCACGGGTTTTGGAGGTTCCACCTCAATAACATGTTTTATTGTGGGGATCTCACTATCTAGACCCTCTGCACAGACATCAACTGCAGCCATGCAGGCTTTAGATTTTCTTTTGCTGTTTTTCTTATGCTTGGTGGCACCGGCTGTTTGTTTTCTTTGCTTTGGAGTTGACACTTTTGTAATTTGTTTTCGCAGCTTGGACGTTCTATTCTCATCTTGCTCTTCCACATTTTCATCTATTATGGAGTGCAATTAACCGTTTCCATGTTGATGTGGTTGCCCGTTTAGTGAAGAATCAGAAGACCATTTCCTAAAGCACGCGAAGTGTCATATTTACAATGATCCCAAAAATTTCTTGTCCTACTTTCGCACATAAAAAAATCACAACAAATCTTATGTTACCTATGGAGGAGTATAGGGAAAATATCCTTGTATGGAATAATGTGATAATACTCAACTACCAATGTCGTTTTTGGAAATGGATAATTCACAAATAGCAGACCAGTCATACTGTTAAAGAGAAAGGCAAAAAATGTCATTATCCTTGAAAAAGGGTATCACTTTTCATCGTGATGTACCATAAAATGGTCTTATTTAATAAACTTATTAGTGGTTGATCAAAAGGGATGTAACCTAAAATCATAAAACAATCTAGTAGGTAAAGGCTTAGGCTAGAGCAATTGCGGAATAAAACTAGTGTTTAATTTGTCTAGCACAAAAATAAAACAACTAGGCTCACCTATGTGCACCAACAACTTATGCTAAGCAAGTTAAACAACTATGTGCTAGCAAGATATATAACATCAAACACTATGGCTATCACAAAGTAAAGTGCATAAGTAAAGGGCCCGGGTAAGAGATAACCGAGGCACATAGCGAGGACGATGTATCCCGAAGTTCACACCCTTGCGGAAGCTTTTGTATTTCTTGACTTACTCACGGGTTTTGGAGGTTCCACCTCAATAACATGTTCTATTGTGGGGATCTCACTATCTAGACCCTCTGCACAGACATCAGCTGCAGCCATGCAGGCTCCAGATTTTCTTTTGCTATTTTTCTTATGCTTGCTGGGACCAACTGCTTGTTTGCTTTGCTTTGGAGTTGACACTTTTGTAATTTGTTTTCGCAGCTTGGACGTTCTATTATCATCTTGCTCTTCCACATTTTCATCTTTTATGGATTGAAATGAACCTTTTCCATGTTGACGTGGTTGCTTGTTTAGTGAAGAATCAGAAGTCCATTTCGTGAAAGACGTGAAGTGTCATATTTACTATGATCCTAAAAAGATGTTGTCCTACTTTCGCGCATAAAAATATCACAAAAAATCTTATATTACCAATGGAGGAGTATAGAGAAAACTTCCATGTATGGAAGAATGTGATAGTACTCAACTACCGACGTTGCTTTTGGAAATGGATCATTCACAAATAGTGGACCAGTCATACTGTTAAAGAGAAAGCCAAAAAATGTCGTTATCCATGAAAAAGGGTATCACTCTTCATCGGGATGTACCATACAATGGTCTTATTTAGTAAACTGATTAGTGGTTGATCAAAAGGGATGTAACCTAAAATCATAAAACTATCTAGTAGGTAAAGGCTTAGGCTAGAGCAAATGCAGAATAAAACTAGTGTTTAACTTGTCAAGCACAAAACTAAACAACTAGGCTCACCTATGTGCACCAAAAACTTATTGTAAGCAAGATAAACAACTATGTGATAGCAAGATATATAACATCAAGCACTATGGCTATCACAAAGTAAAGTGCATAAGTAAAGGGACCGGGTAAGAGATAGCCGAGGCACATAGAGATGACGATGTATCCCGAAGTTCACACCCTTGCGGAAGCTTCTGTATTTCTTGACTTACTCACAGGTTTTGGAGGTTCCAACTCAATAACATGTTTTATTGTGGGGATCTCACTATCTAGACCCTCTGCACAGACATCAGCTGCAGCCATGCAGGCTTTTGCTATTTTTCTTATGCTTGGTGGCACCAACTGCTTGTTTGCTTTGCCTTGGAGTTGACACTTTTGTAATTTGTTTTCACAACTTGGACGTTCTATTCTCATCTTCCTCTTCCACATTTTCATCTATTATGGAGTGCAATGAACCTTTTCCATGTTGACGTGGTTGCTCGTTTAGTGAAAAATCAGAAGTCCATTTCCTGAAACACGTGAAGTGTCACATTTACTATGATCCCAAAAAGTTATTGTCCTACTTTCACGCATAAAAAATCACAAAAAATGTTATGTTACCTATGGAGAGTATAAAGAAAACTTCGATGTATGGAAAATGTGATAGTACTCAACTACTGACGTCGTTTATTGAAATGGATCATTGACAAATAGAGATGGCGATGTATCCCGAACTTCACACCCTTGCGGAAGCTTTTGTATTTCTTTACTTACTCACGGGTTTTGGAGGTTCCACCTGAATAAAATGTTTTACTGTGGGGATCTCACTATGTAATCACTCAGCACAGACATCAGCTGCAGCAATGCAGGCTTTAGATTTTCTTTTGCTGTTTTTCTTATGCTTGCTGGCACCAACTACTTGTTTGCTTTGCTTTGGAGTTGACAATTTAATAATTTGTTTTCGCAGCTTGGACATTCTATTCTCATGTTGCTCTTCCACATTTTCTTCTATTACGGAGTGCAATGAACCTTTTCCATGTTCATGTGGTTCCTCGTTTAGTGAAGAATCAGAAGACCATTTCCTGAAACACATGAAGTGTCATATTTACCATGATCCCAAAAAGTTATTGTCCTACTTTCGCGCATAAAAAAATCACAATAAATCTTCTGTTACCTGTGGAGGAGTATAGGGAAAACTTCCTCGTATAGAAGAATGTGATAATACTCAACTACCGATGTTGTTTTTGGAAATGGATCATTCACCAATAGCAGACCAGCCATACTGTTAATGAGAAAGCCAAAAAATGTCATTATCCTTGAAAAAGGGTATCACCTTTCATCAGGATCTACCATACAATTGTCTTATTTAATAAATTTATTAGTGTTTGATAAAAAGCGATGTAACCTAAAATCATAAAACAATCTAGTAGGTAAAGGCTTAGGCTAGAGGAAATGCGGAATAAAACTAGTGTTTAATTTGTCTAGCACAAAACTAAAACAACTAGGCTCACCTATGTGCACCAACAACTTATGCTAAGCAAGAAAAACAACTATGTGCTAGCAAGATATATAATATCAAACACTATGGCTATCACAAAGTAAAGTGCATAAGTAAAGGGCCCGGGTAAGACATAACCGAGGCACATAGAGATGACGATGTATCCCGAAGTTCACGCCCTTGCGGAAGCTTTTGTATTTCTTTACTTACTCACGGGTTTTGGAGGTTCCACCTGAATAAAATATTTTATTGTGGGGATCTCACTATCTAATCCCTCTATACAGACATCAGCTGCAGCAATGCAGGCTTTAGATTTTCTTTTTCTGTTTTTCTTATGCTTGCTGGCACCAACTGCTTGTTTGCTTTGCTTTGGAGTTGACAATTTTATAATTTGTTTTCGCAGCTTGGACGTTCTATTCTCATATTGCTCTTCAACATTTTCATCTATTATGGAGTGCAATGAGCCTTTTCCATGTTGACTTTGTTGCTCGTTTAGTGAAGAATCAGAAGTCTATTTCCTGAAACACGTGAAGTGTCATATTTACTATGATCCCAAAAAGTTATTGTCCTACTTTTGTGCATAAAAAAAGCACAACAAATCTTATGTTACCTGTGGAGGAGTATAGGGAAAACTTCCTTGTATGGAGGAATGTGATAGTACTCAACTACCGACGTCGTTTCTGGAAATGGATCATTCACAAATAGCGGACCAGTCATACGTTTAGAGAGAAAGCCAAAAAATGTCATTATCCTTGAAAAAGGTTATCACTTTTCATCGGGATGCACCATACAATGGTCTTATTTAAGAAACTGATTAGTGGTTGATGATAAGGGATGTAACCTAAAATCATAAAACTATCTAGTAGGTAAAGGCTTAGGCTAGAGCAAATGCGGAATAAAACTAGTGTTTAATTTGTCAAGCACAAAACTAAAACAACTAGGCTCACCTATGGGCACCAACAACTTATGCTAAGCAAGATAAACAACTATGTGATAGCAAGATATATAACATGAAACACTATGGCTATCACAAAGTAAAGTATATGAGTAAAGGGCCCGGGTAAGAGATAACCGAGGCACGTGGAGATGGCGATGTATCCTGAAGTTCACACCGTTGCGGATGCTAATCTCCGTTTGGAGCAGTGTGGAGGCACAATGTTCCCCAAGAAGCCACTAGGACCACCATAATCTCCTCACACCCTTGCACAATGCAAGATGCCGTGATGCCAAAAAGGGACTTGTGGCACCCCGGCTCAGAGCAACCGGCTTACCATGCATTGCCAGCCTAGAGACCATGTCTTCTGGCAACACGCAATATCTTGGTATAGAAAAACCGCTTTATTGATGCTAGCGGATCAAAGTTTATATTTCAACAGGTAGCGAGGCCAAGTGGCACACATGGTGCGGCTAAACAATATGTACATTATTTAGTGAACATAAAGGGGCCTCGGTCATAACAACTACGCGACAGCGGAAAAACGTCGTAGCGGAACTCAATAGAACAGGGGCACCGATGTGGACAAGGTCTAGACTCGAACAGCACCCCTTTCCAATGAGACTTTCCTGAAATCCGGCATGACACGCCAGGTCAGTACATTGAATGTACTTGCAAGCTCACAAGAAACATAAACAAAATGACAAACAATATCAAGATTATTAACCAATTATTAATAATGCAACAATATAGCCAACATGAAGTAATCATGCTCTTATGAGAAAAATCCCTCGAACTGGCTTACCAACGGTGACCGCTCTTGGATCACAAACGCACCAACCTCATGGTCTTAACTAGGGATATCTCGTGATCTTTCCGGCGATCACAGCAACGACCAACACTTGGTCTCAAACACTCAGATGGCCTTCCCACCATCATCAATAGTGCAAAGTTCATGACTTAGTGTGCAAAATTTATTAAACATTGACCCATGGTGTGACCTACTTTCGAGCGTGTCCGTAACCGTGGACTCGGCTATCGATAGATTAATACACTCTGCAGAGGTAGCCCACTGTACCCACACCACAGAACCCATGCCTCGCACTCCCATTCGGGTGGACCAACGGCATTCCGACAATACCCCTCCATTGCCATGACACTCTCTCGGCCACTCTGACTCACTCCCCATCGGGCTAGTCCTGGGTGGCCCCGTGTCTACCAAAGACACCAACGACCACCGTCGTGGCCAAAACATAAACGCCCCACACGGGGACATGGTACCATAATCTCAACAACGGGCACACAAGGTTATGTCTGCTTACCGGGCCAGGGTACCGCACGCCCATAACCTTCCCTCATTGGAGGCACCGACCAGAGGCATGACAACGGACCGAATAAAGGCCTTCCCATAAAGGCAAATGTAGTTGCACTGGGAAAAACTCGATTCAGTGGCACCATGGCTCGATCAATGATTTATTCAAGTTGAGTTATTATCAGGTTCAACTTAAAATGAAAATAACCGGTGTCATAGTATGCCATGAAATGCAACACTAACATATGTGTCGGTGTCAAAACCGGCGGATCTCGGGTAGGGGGTCCCGAACTGTGCGTCTAGGTGGATGGTAACAGGAGACAAGGGACACGATCTTTTTATCCAGGTTCGGGCCCTCTCGGTGGAGGTAAAACCCTACTCCTGCTTGATTAATATTGATGATATGGGTAGTACAAGAGTAGATCTACCATGAGATCAGAGAGGCTAAACCCTAAAAGCTAGCCTATGGTATGATTGTTGTTCGTCCTACGGACTAAAACCCTCCGGTTTATATAGACACCAAAGAGGGTTAGGGTTACACAGAGTTGGTTACAATGGTAGGAGATCTACATATCCGTATCGCCAAGCTTGCCTTCCACGCCAAGGAAAGTCCCATCCGGACACGGGACGAAGTCTTCAATCTTGTATCTTCATAGTCCAGGAGTCCGGCCAAAGATGATAGTTCGGCTATCCGGACACCTCCTAATCCAGGACTCCCTCAGTAGCCCCTGAACCAGGCTTCAATGACGACGAGTCCGGCGCGCATTTGTCTTTGGCATTTCAAGGCGGGTTCCTCCTCCGAATTCTTCATAGAAGATTTTGAACACAAGGATAGTGTCCGGCTCTGCAAAACAAGTTCCACATACCACCCCTAGAGAGAATAATCTTTACACAGATCTGCTGACATATTCCGTGGTGTGACATCACGCCATGGCCAGGCTTTTATTCGAATCGTTTTTACTGTCCCACCTCAGCACGTTTAGCGAGGCGGTTTCCGTGGCACGTCTTATCAAAGCGGAGATCGTGCCCCCTTATTCCGGGATTCTCATCAATATGGTCGTGGGTAACCCAGTCGTGCCTGTTGGCATGCCTCCTCTATCAAAGGCGAGTCCGAACAGTCACGGGGAGGGCTCTTGGTATTCAACCTCTTTATAATGAGACCAAGGCCCGCTCTTTTCTTTCAATCTCGATTGAATCCGCCCCTCGCCTCGAGTTCCAACACCCAAAGCTTCCAGATTCAGGCGCTTCGGACCTTCGACGATGTCCGGCTCTGACCTGCATAGCCGGTGGATGCCTTCCTCCGTCACGGAAGAAGATGTGCTAAAGCTGAGAGACGCCAGGTATCTAACCGGCGAAATTTCGCATAGGCTGCCTGCCCAAGGGCAGGTTATTCCCACTCCCGAGCCTGGTGAGAGCGTAGTGTTCGTATCTCACTTCCTTCGGGGCTTAGGCTTCCAGACGGACCCCTTCGTGAGGGGGCTCATGTTTTATTATGGGCTGGAATTCCATGACTTGGATCCGGAGTCCATCCTCCACATCTCATCGTTCATTGTCATATGTGAAGCCTTCCTCCGCATTACCCCTCACTTCGGATTGTAGCTCAAGACCTTCAAAGTGGAGCCGAAGATGATCAAGGGGCAACAAGCAGAGTGCGGAGGGGCTGTTATAAGAAAGAATGCTGACGCTCCATGGCCCGAGGTCTCTTTTCAAGAGGAGCTCAGTTTATGGGAACAGGAGTGGTTTTATATTACCGCTTCCAGGGGCACCAAATGGGTGGCGCCACCTGCCTTCCGCTCGGGTCCTCCACTGCGGCTGGCGTCGTGGGTCAATACAGGGCTTGACTGGGGGTCTTCCAAGGACGTACATCTGTTGCAGGGCCGTATTCGAGACCTCCTAGAGAGAGATCAATCTGGTTGTAGTAGCGCAGGTCATGCTGATTCGGCGCCTCCTGCCCTGCAAACGTCACCCTCTCCGCCTGTGGGAGTTTAATCCGGAGGGCCCACGAGCTATCCAACATTTTATGGGTGCAACGCCCGTGGAGATGTATAAGCTGTTCTTCGGATCACAAGAGATGTGTCCGGACTTAACCGAGGACGCAGGTCTAAGCTGCAATCGCCCGGATACTCAAGTAAGTAGTCATGTACCCGGACACGCTATCCGTACATTCATAATAAACTTTTCCCTTAAAAGAGCTGTTCCTCGAACAGGAGTGGATAGCGAAAGCAAAACTGATAAGGTGTCCGGCCCCCCTCCCTGAGACCACGCCAGATTCCGTGTTGACCAGGATGCTGGAGGCTGCGCCTTTGGAAGAAGGCGAAGGGGGGAACAGGGAAGCTACTGCCTCCGTGAAGGATGCTATCAAGAAAGGGGGGATCGAGAGTCCCTCCCTCGAGGGGGAGAAGAGGACCGCTTCTGAAGATCCGGAGGCCAAGGCCTCAAAGAGGGAGAAGAAATCTTCGCCAGAGGGTCCGGCGCCGGGAGACACCCCAGCCGCACTGTTTCCCCAAGGGGGTCAGCCGTCCAGCGAGCCGTAAGTAGATAGGGGAGTTTTGTAATAAGGGACATCCCTGTTTTTATTTCTGAAGATAACCGAGATTTTACCTTGTAGTTCGGATCTCAGCCCTTCTCAGCAGAGCTCATCTTCGGGGGATCTTCATCCGGAGATGATGGAGAGCGAAACGCCTCCACCTGTCGTACCCTCATGCGAGGCGAGCGACCCTGAGGTGTCGTCGCGGAGGGTTTCCCCGAGTCTGGTGGGGCCGGAAGGTCCGGCGCCAACTGGTGTATGGTCGGAGGAGCTGAAGGATCTGCTCAGGCGAGCGTCTATCTCAGAAGATCACCGTGCGTTAATGGGTATGGTGATTGAAAAGATTTCATCCGCTGAGAGCAGATTGCATGAAGCCGTCAGAAGTTTACTGACGGGGTTTTAGGTACGCAAAAAATGATATTCCTTCTGACAGTTTTGCATATAGAACGCGCCATGTATAGATAGTAGCCCCTGAGACTCAGTGCATTGTCAAAAATGATGGCGCGCCGAGGATCATAACCCCAGGTATAATATTTCGTCCTTCCTATGTAGGTGGCGAAGCGTCCGGTGGCTAGCCGGACTGATGAATTTGCCGAACTAAAGCGGCAACTTGACGTGGCGGATGCTGATATCGCGCTAGTCAATAAACGGCTTGACGAGTCACAAGGTATGTGGTTTCTCCGCGGACGTCTGGTAAGGGAGCTTGACGCCCATGCCTTACAACATGAATGCTTAATGCAGATGGTGCCGCTGCTATGGAGAACCTTCGGGCGGAGCTCGCCCGAGCCAAGGAGCAAGCCAGAAAAAGTGATGCGGCTGCCTTAAAGGCGGCCAAAGAGCTAAAAGCCGAACAGGCTGCTCACTGCCGAAGCAAGAACGAAATGGCCGAGATGGCCGTGAAGTTAAAGGATGCTACCGACCGCTGCGAGTTTCTTGAAAAAGAAGGGCGGGCGGAGCAAGAGGACCTGAAAAAGGCCACCACCGAGGCCAAGGATGCTCGCTCTGCGATGAGAGCTATAAAGGAGGAGCTGCGTCAAGCCGGGGATATCGCGGTTAGAAAGCCCTTTCTGCTGCGGAGGAAGTTCATGGCTCCGAAATATGCTCAGTTGGACCGGCTGTGGGGTACGGAGGACGCTTATCTGGACTTAGTGGCGAGTGCCGCTGATGCGGTCGAGCACTTTCGAGGTCAAAAGGATCATGGGATGGAAGAGCTGTTTTGGTCGCAGTTCCGTGATCCAGAGCGTCCACTTCCATTAACCGACCGGTTAGCCGAATGGGCTGAGCTGAATAGGTTGTCCGGACTTGCCATGAAGGATGTCATGACTCATTTGTGGCTGAAAAGGCCCGAGCCGAAGAGTTATTTTGGCTTGGTGCAGCAGTTCCTTGGTGCGGTGCCGCATATTGATGCAATGAAGCAGTCGACATGCATAGAGGGTGCGCAGATGGCTCTTGCCCGTGTCAAGACATACTGGGCGGAGATGAGGGCCACCGACGTTGCATCCCCGAGTTCGGACGGAAGCCGAGTGCCTGTCGAGCACTATTTTGAGGAAGTCCTGCATGGCGCTCGTTTAATAGAGACGCAGTGCTCGAAGGATATTATGTTCTAATGACATGTATGATTTGTGAAACAATGTTTTGATAAGAATGTAAGAGCTTTTTATACTTGTGCATTCAAGTAGTGAAATACCTCCTATGCGGCCGTTAATGTGTATGTGTATATAACCTGAAAGATGGCAGTCTTCGGCTTCAGCCCCCACGCACATAATGCGGGGGGTGTTTGCGAAAAGGCGCATTTTCACACTTAATCCAACGTCTTTGTCCTGGAAAGGAGGTGATAGCGTAGCAAACTAGGAAACCGGACTATAATGTTTATCACTTTCACTTAGCCATAGGAGTTCGATGGTGGGGCTACTATATAGCCCCTAGGGGCACCGCGCTCTCCTGAATTCGGGGCACGTATGTGCCTGACCGGAAAATGGTCCTTCATTAATGCGGCGGAATTCTAAACATTCCGGTGGGTCATCGAGTGGTTGACCAGTCTCACGCTATATCATGACAGTCAGTTTTCGGCTTTCTCTACTGAGGTGCTCACCTGGCCGAACCGGGGCACAATCGCAGTAGTTCTCCTAGTGCCGCGTTAGCCGATAGAACGGAACGTAAGGCAGCAAAACACAGGAGCCGGGCAAACCCAACATTTGACCAAAGACATGATTCGGAGCTGATGCATATAAGGCCTAACTCGAGACGCCGAACACTCCCTTAGGTATTCGGTCTTTATGAAAACGGGCCGAACAATGCCCTTGGTAGCAAGCCCTCGTGTCCGTGCACGCAAAAATCTGACGCCCGATGCCAAAACGCCAGCCTCCTCCTCGGTTATAGCAAGAAACCGGGGGATGTGTGTCAACCACTGTTCAAGAACTCGGCCGGGTTACCATTTAAATGCCCATTTAATCGCTACTCAGTGCCTAACTGAGGATAATAGCACATACTCGGTTCATTAAATGGTCAAGCCGATTAACTGGCATTTAATCGGTTGTCAGACGATTAACTGGCTGTGAAACCGATTAATCGGTGATGGGTCAGGTAACTGAAGCGGCATCCATAAAAAAGGGGGGGGGGGTAAACGAAGCGGAAATCCAGGCCATTATGAGTTGTGAGAACTATTTGAGTATTTTTGATCAGTGAACCTTATTACCTATTATGCTATTTCTGTTGAACCTTGTAGTGAATTATTCCATGCTCACATGTGTGGCTGCTACTTATCTTGTTATGTGTGACTGCATATTGCCAAGTTGTGTGGCCGTCATTTTAATTTATCTTATCATGTCTCATGTGTGGCTGCTTGTTGTCACATGTATGGCTGTCATTTACTCATTTATATTGAAAATGACAAGTTTAGAGCATATACAAATGCATATCTATCATCAATTCTGTAGGTTTGTTGCCTTCCGGTTTGGATGCATCATGATCAAACCGTCCAGGTAACAATTCTACCTCTTGTCGATGCTTTTTATAGGCCTACGAGCTACGGCATTATAATTTAGTATAAATGTATAATACGTAGCTGTGAGCATTGGATTATGCGGTGTACAATACGTGAAAAACTAGTTACATGTTGCCAATATAATCTCATGTGCAGCCGATTAATGATCGATCGATTAATTCAGTTAAATGACCGATTAACCGATTAATCGCTAATCAGTAGTCGACCGAGCAGTTACCAGTTACCGAATTCCCGAACAATGGTGTCAACAATAGACAGTAAAAAAGGTTTACGCAGGGTCTTAATCTGAAAAGAATCCTTGCAACGGGTCCCTACTGCACGTCTGCGCCCGTGTCTCCGTTGTGCCGTATCCTGGACGGGTGTAGCACGGTGTTCATCTGTAAAAGAGAGGAACTTAGTTGAAAAAGGATCGTGCGAAAAATGTACTTGAAAATAAGCAGAGTATGATTCAAAAAATTAATAAAATTGAGCTTTATTGTCTCTTGTTGTACATGCGTGGAGCCCCTTGTAAGGGCGTATGCGGCTAGTAAGCCCCTTGTATATTTACGCCGGACTCGCCTAACCGTGTCCGGTGTCTGAACGACCTGTTTAGGTGCTTTGATTAGCAAAGCCGGATTAATGTGTGGCTGTCAAGGCAGCCTCACATTCTTACGTGCTCGAGGAACGCGCAATATTTCCTTTTAGTGAGATGATGCCACGTGGACCGGGCATTTTAAGTGTGAGAGATGCATAATGCGGTATTGCGTTAAAGCAGGCGAAAGCTTCACGTCCCAGTAGTGCTTGATAGCTACATTTAAATGGGGCGATGTGGAAGGTTAACTTTTCACGACGGAAGTTGGCGGATAAGCCGAACACAACTTCTAGCCGTCGGGAGCCCGTACAATGGGCATATGGGCCTGGTATTACCCCTTGAAAGGAAGTGCTGCTATGGCGAATTGTAACTGGGTATATCCCCATTCTGCGGATTGTGTCCTGATATAGCAGGTTTAGATCACTGCCGCCGTCCATTAGGACTTGTGTAAATTGGAGTCCGTCGATTATGGGATCTAATACCAAGGCAGTCCATCCTGCGTTCCGGATACTTTCGGAGTAATCCTGATGGTCGAAGGTGATTAGTTTTGACAACCAGTGTCGGGACTCCTGTGACGCCCTCGATTCAATCGTACACTAATCATGCACGCAAATGTGTACGATCAAGATCAAGGACTCACGGGAAGATATCACCACACAACTCTAGACACAAATTAAAATAAAACAAGCTTTTTATTACAAGCCAGGGGCCTCGAGGGCTCGAATACATAAGCTCGAATACACAAGAGTCAGCGGAAGCAACAATATCTGAGTACAGACATGAGTTAGACAAGTTTGCCTTAAGAAGGCTAGCACAAAAGCAACATCGATCGTAAAGGCAAGGCCTCCTGCCTGGGAGCCTCCTAACTACTCCTGGTCATCGTCGGTCTCCGCGTAGTAGTAGGCATCGGCGGTGGCATCTGCCCTGGTTCGCATCTGGTTGCACCAACCAAAAAGAAGAAGAAAGGGGAAAAGGGGAGCAAAGCAACCGTGAGTACTCATCCAAAGTACTCGCAAGCAAGGATCTACACTACATATGCAACATTATCAAAGGAAGGCTGTATATGTGGACTGGGCTGCAGAAATGCCAGAAAAGAGAGAAGGCCTAGTCCTATCGAAGACTAGCATCTTCGGGAAACCACCATCTTGCAGCAACCGGAAGGAGTAGAGTAGCATAAAGTAAAGTAGAAGTAGTGTTATCAACATCGGCTGGAGATCCTTTCTCGACTCCCTGCGAGGAAGAAATCCCAGAGCCATACTATCCAGCTACCATCACAATCCAATACTCATCACCATCCAATTCTCATCACAAGTATCCAGTTCTAGTTGTATCGATCGGGATACAACTCCAAGTGTCCGTTACCGTGAGACAGGCTATCTATAGATGTTTTCTTCCTGCAGGGTGCACCAACTTACCCACCACGCTCGCTTAACTCCGGCCGGACACACTTTCCAGGGTCATGCCCGGCCTCGGCCAAACAATACGCCGCAACCCGACCTAGGCTTAATAGAGAGGCCAGCACACCGGACTAAACCTATGCCCCCAGGGGTCATGGGCCATCTCCCCGGGAACTCCTGCATGTTGCGTGGGCGGCCGGTGAGCAGACCTAGCTACCTCCTTCAACAAGGCAGCGCCACGCAGTCCAACCCGGCGCGCCCGCCGCCGCCGACGTCTATTAAGCTTCGATGATGTATACGACGCAGAACGCCCATACTATGCCCACGTGATGGTTAGTGCTATCGGGCGAGGCCCCTCGGATCAAATATCCAAATCGTAGTGGATTAGGAACGCGGTAACAAGCGAGACTCACGAAAGATGTGACCCCATTGCCCCGTCTCGAGGACTTGCGGCAAGGGCTAGGAATGCCCGGCCACGCCTCGTAATCATCTCGCGGGCACCCTCCAGGTCAATCCGACTCCACATCACTCGCAATTAAGCTCGCTGGCACCCTCATGGTCGACCGTCTTTCCAAGCAACAGGGTAAAGTCCAAGTATCCGTGTGTCCAAACATCAAGGGGAAAACCCGAGGAATCACCCCCGATGAATTCCACTAGATGTAATCATCAAGTTGAACGTCAGAGGAATCACCCCCGAGGTTCACACTTGAGGGGTTGCACGACAGAGTTGTATCGGAAGTGGTTAAGGAGGAAATCACCCTCGATGACCACGACCGAATGACTACACTACAGGGTTAACATCAGAAGTGCTGAAGAGGTTCACCCTCGGTACTCGATAGTAACCCAATAGTGTTGAGCAACTAAGGGGAAAGTGATGTGCGGTGTCGGGGCCTGGTCTTCGGTCCCGTTGATCGGGTCTTCAATGATGAAGCAGGGGCAACAAGGACAAGGTGGGGGTCAATGATGGATCACTAACCAACCTATACTAAGCAGTTTAGGATAAGCAGGTAAGGTACAATAGCAGACGCAAACGCAGGCTATGCATCAGAATAGGAGCAAACAATAACAGTAGCAAAATCTAATGCAAGCATGAGAGAATGGAATGGGCGATATCGGTATGATCAAAGGGGGGGCTTGCCTGCTAGCTCTGGCAAGGAGGGTCGTTGTCGACGACGTAGTCGATCACCGGGGCAGCATCGGTCACGGGGTCTACCGAAGAGAAGAGGGGGAAGTAACAGTAAATACATAGCAAGCAAGTGCATAACAGGACAACAGGCAGAGCTAGAAGTCTTCTAACACGGTGCTACACGATACCGGTGAAGGGGGAAGTCAACCGGGAATGTTTTCCAAGTTCCGGACCTGTGTCAAACAGATGACCGGAGAGGAAAAGTTCCATGTTCAGATAGTTACAAGCATCTGACAGGTAAACGGACCGCGGATTCGGATTCGTCTCGTCGTTCTGAGCAACTTTCATGTACAAAGTTTTTCCATCCGAAAGTCTGGATTATTTGATATTAATTTTCAAAGATTTAAACAATTTCGGAATTACTTTTAATTCAAAAAACAGGTTAAAAGCTAGGTGCACCCAGATCTGCACACAAAAGTGTACCAGAGGATGACTTGGGGTCGGGGGTCCCAGCTGACTAGTCAATGCTTGACTAGTCAACAGGTGGGGCCCCCGTCATTGTCTCCGCCTATTTGACTAACGAGTTAGTTTAAACTAATTAAGTAGTTAACAGGTAATTAACATGATTAATTAGGTTAATCAATTAATTAATTTAATTATTATTATTGATTTATTCTAACAAATACATTTTTTGTTTCGTTTAACTTTCTCAAAGTTTTGGGGGAAGGCCCCACGTCCAGAAGCACGACGAGGGCGCTGGATCGTATGTAGCGCAGCAGCGGGGGGCATGGCGAGGCCGCCGGCCGGCCGGAGCTGTGCCCGTCAACGGCAGTGGGTGGCGCGTGCGAGGTGAGGGACGGTCGGAGCCGCAAACGCTGCGGGCGAGAAGGGCGTGTCGGGCGGGAGCGAGGGCGCGTCGGGGCGCGACGACGCTGCTGCGAGAGCGCTGGGTGGAGTGATGGCGCGTGAGCGCACCGGGAGGGAGGCGATGCGCGCGCGCTGCTGCCGGGCGTGGCTGGCGCGACACGATCTTGCTGGCGCGCTGCCGGGCGTGGCCGACGCGACAGCGACGGTGAACGACGTTGGCGTCGGGGCGTCGTTGGGGAGGAGGACGGGGACGGTTACATTCCGGCGGTTAGGCGGCGTCAGCGCGGTCAACGAGCGACGGGCACAGAGTCAGCAGGCGTCGGCCTACGAGGAGGACGCGACGGGGGCTTGAAGGATGAGCTGCGAGGCGTTCTGCAAGGGGAGGGGTCTCCGGGCGGCGAATGGCGGGTCGGGCGCGGCGTTGGGGCTCCCAGATCGGGAGGGGGAGGAGGCGAGGAGGACGGCGTTAGGGTGGGCGCCGACGACGGGGTGCTGGGTGGAGGGGATCGGACAGGGGGCGCCCCTCCTCTGGGTGAGTGGGCGACGGCGCAGGAAGGGAACGAGGGAGAGTGGGGATCGTCGGGGATGTGGGTGCAGCAGTTAGGTCACGGGGGGAGGGGTTAGGTGTATGCTGGGGGTGGGCCGGCCTGGTGGCCTCTTGGCCAGTTGGGCCGGTTGGCCATCTGGGTCAAGGCCTAGCAGGGAGGGGGAACGTTTCTTTTTTTTTATTGTTTTGCCTTTTCATTTTTTAGTAGCTTTTGCATTTTCTTTTAGCCACAATTGACTTTGCAAAAATATGCCACTGGCCAAAACAATTTTAATCAATTATTGGGCACTACCAGAAAAAGTTTGGGGCCATCAGGAGTTGTCCAAGCATTTTAGAAAATGATAAGGACATCTTAAATACTGCTGGACCAGATAATAAATTCCCAGGGGCAAATTGGGAATTCCAAAAATGTTGGCATCAACATGACAAATATCTAGGGGTTATTTCCATAGGATGAACTATTTTATTTGCATGAAAGAAGAAGCAAATATTTGACATGCAATTTGAATTTGAAGTAGATTTTGGACAAGTTGCATTTTGGCATGATGATCATGATGACATGACCTTCATTAGGGGGAGATTACTGTAGTGTGATGCTGGGGATGTTACAACTCCGCCGGGATAGACCGTGCGGTGCTTATTTCAATGGGCGCCGTTCTGTTTTTCCCTTTTATCACTTGAAGTGAGTTTACTGTTTTGACCTCTTGTGGGAAATTCTTTTGTTTTCCGGTGCTCTGCTTGTGGGGTTCGTCATCGTCCTCACTTGGTGTGTCGAGCCCCTTGTGTTCGGCGTTGAGTCTGCCGGACTGCTTGAAGACCCAACAATCTCTGTGGGTATGGTTTGCAGGCTTCCCGGGAGTACTGTGGATTTGACATATCTTGTCCAAGATTTTGTTTAAGTTGGATAGCTCGTCGCTGTTATCCTTAATGGGCAGTTTTTTATTATTTTGCCGAGAGCTTTTGAATCCGGCGTTGACTGCCGTGCTCTTCGGGCTGTTTCCCTTGGTTCGGCGCTGGTCCTTGCTGCGTCGTGGTTTCCCATTTCCATCCCTCACTTTGGATGTACTTGGGTCGCTGGTACTGCATCACATATCAACAAAAATGATTGAGTCAACTATATCCACACTAAGTATCAACAACTCATGACACTCCTCTAGTTAGGATTAAACATCACTTTAAACAGAATCTTTTCTAACAAATTTATCAATTTTACTCATGCCAGAAAAGAACTCTGAATAACTACGTATATTCATAAACATATTACTTTTTCATAAAAAAAATTAATTCTAGTTTCTTTACCTACATAGTTAGCTTCAAACTTTCTGTAAATCAAGCATATTAACTTAAACAAGCAACTAACAGAATATAAATAACATAATAGTGATTTAAATGCATGGTTTAAATCATTCATTCAAGTAAGAAAATCACAAATATTGTAATGGCACCATGAAAATGTTGTTGTGGCTTGCCTTAGTCCAGATGAGGTTCACAAGCCTCCTGGTGTCGGATTTCGTGTTCCGGCAGACCCTTAAGGTTCTAACTCTGGGGTGCGCGCGGAGATCCAACCCTCCACCGTCTCGTACCTCGCCGAATCGCAGGAACCTAAACTACTAGAAAGAACAGCACAAGAGACACGAGATTTATACTAGTTCGGGCCACCGTTGTGGTGCAATACCCTACTCTAGTTGGTGGTGTGGTGGATTGCCTCTTGGGCTAATGAGGAACGGTACAGGGAAGAACAACCTCGCAAGGGTCTGTTCTTGGTGGGTGTGATGAACTGCTAGGTGGTGTTCCGTCGCTCTAGCTTGAGGATCGGGTCCCTATCTCTCTCTGGATTCCAAAATTCCCACCTCCCTACTATGGTGGCTAGCTCTACTTATATAGACGAAGGCCCTGTGTCACGCCCAAGATGCGACCCTATCCTAAAGGAACTCGGAGGTCCCACCAAGGATAGAAGCGCATCTTGAAGACGCTTTTGCAAGGTGGATATCATTACATCAACATTACATAATAGTGGGGATACATACATGAGGCATACAATGCCACACGAATACAACATCACATCATATACAAGATCAACATCCGACTACGGATGAATCATAAACAGAAACTCAAACAATATCCACCCTGCTAGCCCAGGCTGCCGACCTGGAACCTATCCCCTGATCGAAGAAGAAGCAGAAGAAGAACTCCAAACAAGCAAACATCGCTCTCGCGTCATGATCATCGCATGACCTGTACCTGCAACTGTTGTTGTAGTAATCTGTGAGCCACGAGGACTCAGGAATCCCATTACCATGGGTATCAAGACTAGCAAAGCTAAATGGGAAAGTAAGGGGTAAAGTGGTGAGGTTGCAGCAGCGGCTAAGCATGATATGGTGGCTAACATACGCAAATAAGAGCGAGAAGAGGAGCAAAGGAACGGTCTTCAACTTGTAATGATCAAGAATTGATCCTGAACTCCTACTTACGTCAGACATAACCCAGAAACCATGTTCTCCTCTCGATCAACCCCGAAAAGAGACACTCACGGTTACGCACATGGTTGGTGTATTTTAGAAGAGTTTGCTTCAAGTTTACTACAACCGGATATTAACAAATTCCCATCTGCCACATAACCGAGGGCACGGCTTTCGAAAGTTCAAACTCTGCAGGGGTGTCCCAACTTAGCCCATGATAAGCTCTCGCGATCAACGAAGGATATTCCTTCTCCCCGGGAAGACCCGATCAGTCTCGGAATCCCAGCTACAAGACATTTCGACAGCAATAAAACAAGACCAGCAAAGCCGCCCGATGTGCCGACAAATCCTGATAGGAGCTGCACATATCTCGTTCTTAGGGCACACCGGTAGGTCAGCCTCACGAGTAAAACCAGCCCTCGAGTTGCCCGTGGTGGCCCTGCATCTGCCTGCTTGCACCAACACTCGAAGGAGCACCGCCCGGGGCTAAAATAAAGATGACCCTCGGGCTCCGGAAACCGAAGGGAAAAAGGGCTAGGTGAGGCAAATGGTAAAACCAATGTTGGGCCTTGCTGGAGGAGTCTTATTCAAAGCGAACTGTCAAGGGGGTCCCATAAATCACCCAACCGCGTTAGGGACGGAAAATCCGGGAACATAATACCGATATGACGGAAAACTAGGGCGACAAGAGTGGAACAAAACACCAGCCATAAGGCCGAGCCTTCCACCCTTTACCAAGTATATAGATGCATTAATAATATAAGAGATATTGTGATATCCCAACATAAACATAATCCAACATGGAGCAATCTTCATCTTCACCTGCAACTAGCAACGCTATAAGAGGGCTGAGCAAAGCGGTAAATTTAGGAGGCTTGAGGAGCAAAAGATAGGTAGCGCAGCATAGCGATAGAACGAAGCAACTAGCATAGCAATGATAGTAATGAGATCCAAGGTGATGGTCATCTTGCCTGAAATCCCGCAAGGAAGAAGAACGAGTCCATGAAGATGATGAAGCCACGAAGACGAACCAAGCGTAGAAGAACGAATCCTGACGATTGCAACGAAACGGGAACTATCGAGAAGAAGCACACAACATAGTAAACACACCACACAAGAACAAGGCGTGATGCACAACAAGCATGATGCGTGACAAGGCTACATGAAGCTACTCATGGCAAGAGATGATGCATACAAGACCAACACATCAAAGCAAGTTTAAATGAGGCCGGAAACAACATAGAACAACTCCGGTAAGTCCTCATATGCAAATTTCGAAATTGGTCCAGATCTGAATAACTTTATGTTCAATTTGTTAAACAGAAAGTTAAGATGCACCACGATGATCTACACGAAATTCTAGTCAAGTTACATCTAAAGTTCATTAGATTCGGAGCTACGGCCTAGAAGATATGAGCAAAACAAGTTAAACATGGCATTGATGCAAACTGCATATAAAAATCAAGCAAACACCTCAAAACAAGGATGCAACAAGATAATATGAAACTACATGCAAAATCACGCAAGTTTCATATAGAGCACACTCAAAACCGAGCAACGGTTCAACACATACACTCCATACAAGTTATAGCAACAATCTGTCCAAAACAGCAACTAGGCATCTTGCAAGCACCAAGCCAACTTGCTACAGCACCATAACAAGAAAACAAAAGGCATGGACATGATGTACATGTAAAGCATTACAAAACATGAACGCTGAGCTATCTCCAGAAATCAATAGAACATGCTCAAAATGACATGGCAAGATTGCAAATAATAACAGTTTCAGACTTTGCAGAAATAACATCAGGTTGCAATGTTTAGAGCTATCAAACAACATGTTACAGCAAGCTATCATGTCAAATTATAGCATGGCACGAACCTACTAATTTCATAGAACAAAAGTCCCTTACTGACCATGAGCCAAAAAGGATACGAAGATATGATGGCACCCATGTAAACATGGCAAGTTATATTACAGATTCATACATGGCAGGAACAACAATAATTAGGAATGTTGGTGAGCTTGAACCACTCACCACAGAGCAATACATGGCATGGCAAGGCAACCAACAGTAATAATACATGTTTAGGAACCTAAACAAGGCAAGAACAAGTTTATATCATGCAAGGATCAACTACAACAAGCTTGGCAAAATTGAATAACATGTTAAAATCTGCCAGGAACATTTTATAGCAAAAGTAGAGCTAGATTAAGACATGCTATGGTACTTTATAAATGCAACCATAGGCATGGATGGATAGAGAAGGACATGTGTAACAAAACATCCTTAGTGAACATCTCCAGATTATGCATAGAATGACTTGTAGAAGCAGGTTAAGATAGCATCATGAAATAGCAGATTCAGACATGCAAAACAGCAACAGCAAGTACCCTACTTAACAAGCTTGATGCACTCACTACAGGAATCACAAAAATACATGGATAGCACCCCTGTAAAGATGCCATGATGTATCTCAAAAGACATGTAGACATCAACCTCATAGGATGCAGACATCAAACATGGCAAAAATGACAAATGAGCATGTTATAACAGTTTCAGCAGATTAACAGCAACATGCACACTTACAACGAAGATTCAGGCATCAAGATGAGCTTACATGAAAATAATGCAATGGAACGAAATGAAGAGCATGTCGCAACGAACAGTTTGACATATTACATGCGCAAAACGGAGCAGTATTCATGGAGTTATGATGCGATGAACATGGCAACATTATGCAAAAATATTCGGGACTTAGTGGAAATTTGGAGGTCAACCTTGCAAACGGATCTGGATCTAGGCACGGTTCCCGAGGCAGGCGGCGGCTCGCCGGAGAAGACGACGGGGAAGGCGGCCGGAGCTTCACCGGAGGAGGGCCGGCGAGGGTTGGGGGGACGGACGGCGGGCGGCGCGTCCCATGGCGAATGTGGTGGCGACGGCGCGGAGATGCGGGCCTCGGGCGACGCTGGAGGGCGCCAGGTTAAGGGCGGCGGCGCGTGCGGCGGCGCGACGGGCGGCGGCCCGACGGGAGGCGGCGGCGCGCGCGAAAAGCGAAGCGCGCGGGCGCGGGCGGCGGAGAGGCGGCGAGACAGTGGCGGCCTGCCATGGGGTCATGATGGCGGGTGCGACGAGCTGCAGGGCGGAGGCGGGCGGCAGGCCAGTGGGCCAGCGGGGCGTCGGCGGTGCCACGTGGCGGTGTCTGATTGGTCCGGGGCGGCGGCGCAGGACGTCCGTCAGGCGGCGGACATGTCCGGGCGCGGAGAGGGAGCGGGGTTAGGGTTTGGACTGCGAAAAAAATCCGGAGGGAACACATATTTATAGGTAGAGGGAGCTAGGAGAGTCCAAATGGAGCACGGTTTTTGCCCACACGATCGTGATCGAACGACCGAGAGCATGGAGGGGAGTTTGCTGGGTTTTGGGCCACTTTGAGGGGGTGTTGGGCTGCAAAGAGAAGGAGGCTTTTACGGTTACCCAGTTAACCGTTGGAGTACCAAACGACCTCCAAATGGCACGAAACTTGACAGGCGGTCTACCGGTGCTATACCAAGGCCGCTTGGAAAACCTCGGTCCATTCCGAGAATGTTTAACACCCGCTCACGAAAAAATGCAAAAGGGGGCGCCGGGAGACTTAGGAGTGTCGGATTGCAAAACGGACAACGGGGAAAATGCTCGGATGCATGAGATGAACACGTATGCAAAATGAGATGCACATGATGACATGGCAAAATGCAACACGCAAGCAAATGACATGGCAATGACGGAGAATAACTGGCAGACACCTGGCGCATCGGATCCGGGGCGTTACAACACTCCTCCACTAACAAGAGATCTCGTCCCGAGATCTTAGGACCGAGGCGGAAGGGAAAAGGATGAGGTGAAACAAGAACTAAAGAGAAGAAGCAAAGAATAGAGAGCACTCAAGAAGAAGAGAGGAACAGCGAGAATGGCGAGAATCGAAAGCTCAAGGAATCAGAAAGACTATGAAACCACTCCGGTTAGAACGAGATAAGAAACGAATAAGAATGGAAGAATTTAGGCAGCACTCCAGTTAAAACATGGAGGAATTGAACATGAACTTGAGAGGATGGATTGATACTTGATGAAGACGTGACACAAAACCTCCGGAAAGAATTGAAAGAGTTGAAAGAAAAGAACGTAGAAGAAAAAATACATGAATTTCTCCAACAAAATCTTGATGAACTCTTGAAGAATGAATTAAAACATGAAGAACCACCATGAAGAACTCCGGTGACAAAAAGATGATGAGATATGATGAAGGTTGAAAGAATAAGATTAAAGCTTGCGGTGACTTAGGTGGAGGTTCCGACGAAATGGCCGAGGAAATTTAAACTCCGGAAAAGAAAATATGGAAAGACTTGGAACTAGAATTTATTCATCAAGAACAAACTCCAAAGTAAGGGATTAATCACTTGGATGAAATAAGGATAAGATTTATTGTATGCTTAACCTTCATCAAATTAAATTGATGACAAGCAATGGATTTTGCATACTACTTATTCTCATTGGGAAAAGATTTAGGGAATATATACCGCCAAGTTTGGGAAGGTCTTCATAAGCCACCGGTAGGATTGAAAAGAAACGAACGAATTGATACGATAACAACAGAAAAGAAATCTCGAACGAACCACCGTTAGAAATGAAAATGAACGAAGAGAAGAGAACGAATCGCCGGAAAGAATTAGAAACCACGAAGATACTTGAGGGAAAATTAGAGACAAGAGAACGAAGAGATCGCGAAATGATTGACGAATGCTTGAACGAAGCACCGGAAGAATATTGAGATGAACGAAGCTGAAAACTTGGAACGAAGAAATATTCCGAAAAGATGACCACCAGATGATCGAGACGGAAAACAACTCTTGAAATACTCCGGATGAATGAAAAGAATTGCACAACTGGAAACAACTAGATAGGATAACATCGAGCTAGCACCGTGAATCTCCGGGAGAATGGAAAATATTTAAGAGAAAAATCTACGACGGTCTTCAAATGTTGAGAATGACAACGAGAACCACCATGCAGAATTGTTGAGACGCTCCCGGAGAATGAAAAGCGAAGAGGTTGAGCCAACAATGAAAAGAATTTGAAAACTATCTTGGAGATGGCATCTGACTGATGAAATTCATACTTACGTCAAACTCCGAAAAGAATTAGAGAATAGCTCCGGAATAATTAGAAGAGTCAGGTAAGATCCTGGGAAAAGACCTGTGGGTTAGGGCCCACTAAAAGAAAACACCGTTGGAAAGGGTTGATGAACAGATAGATGATGCACCGGAACAATTGAGATATTTGCAAGAGGTGACAACCTCGAATTAATTCAAAAACAGACGAATCTCCTGAGATGTCTTCAGCACTCCGGAAGTATAAACTGGCGAGAGGCGAATGAGCAAAGGGAAATATTTGAGCTGAGGGAAAGAATACGATCGAAAACGACAAACTTGAATTGAATCCACCGGGGAAGAAAAAGAGGTAATGAATGTCAAACGAGACGAGAATTCACCGGTTGAAACAATTGAGGGAAGACTCCACACGAATGAAATTGATGCTCGAAATAGACTCAGGCTCCGGGAAGAAGAGGGTGGGAGGGCGGGAAAACAAAGGTAACTTGGAAGGGGAAAACAACGAATATCTTGAAGAGAAAACACTGGTTGAAAACATTGAGGAAAGAAAGCAAAGGCTTCGCACGAGTAGGAAGGATACTCAATTACGGACTCCGGCTCCGAGAAGAAAAAGGGTGGGTGGGTGGGAAAAGAAAACAACTGAGGATTGAACTTGACAACGATGAAGAGGCTCGAGTCAACTTGACGAGAAATGCACCGGACAAAAAGAGCTGAGACCCAACGAACGAAAAACTAACCACGTGATCCTAAAGAAAAATTTGAAGGGGAAGAGGAGTACTTCAAAACACCCACGTCAAGATTCCTTACCAGAGCGACGAAGGGGCAGAGGAGTAAAAATAATTCCTACTCTCCGATATAACTAGACTCAGAAATCAGTTTTCTTCTAGACTCAACAACGGCCAAACTACACGATCAATCAAGGGGCTCCTAGGGTCGGTCGAGGCTCTGATACCAACTTGTCACGCCCAAGATGCGACCCTATCCTAAAGGAACTCGAAGGTCCCACCAAGGATAGAAGCGCATCTTGAAGACGCTTTTGCAAAGTGGATATCATTACATCAACATTATATAATAGTGGGGATACATACATAAGGCATACAATGCCACACGAATACAACATCACATCATATACAAGATCAACATCCGACTACGGATGAATCATAAACAGAAACTCAAACAATATCCACCCTGCTAGCCCAGGCTGCGACCTGGAACCTATCCCCTGATCGAAGAAGAAGCAGAAGAAGAACTCCAAACAAGCAAACATCTCTCTCGCGTCATGATCATCGCATAACCTGTACCTGCTACTGTTGTTGTAGTAATTTGTGAGCCACGAGGACTCAGCAATCCCATTACCATGGGTATCAAGACTAGCAAAGCTAAATGGGAAAGGAAGGGGTAAAGTGGTGAGGTTGCAGCAGCGGCTAAGAATGATATGGTGGCTAACATACGCAAATAAGAGTGAGAAGAGGAGCAAAGGAACTCCTACTTACGTCAGACATAACCCAGAAACCGTGTTCTCCTCTCGATCAACCCCGAAAAGAGACACTCACGGTTACGCACACGGTTGGTGTATTTTAGAAGAGTTTGCTTCAAGTTTACTACAACAGGATATTAACAAATTCCCATCTGCCCCATAACCGCGGGCACAGCTTTCGAAAGTTCAATCCCTGCAGGGGTGTCCCAACTTAGCCCATGATAAGCTCTTGCGATCAACGAAGGATATTCCTTCTTCCCGGAAAGACCCGATCAGTCTCGGAATCTCGGCTATAAGACATTTCGACAGCATTAAAACAAGACCAGCAAAGTCGCCCGATGTGCTGACAAATCCCGATAGGAGCTGCACATATCTCATTCTCAGGGCACACCGGATAGGTCAGCCTACGAGTAAAACCAGCCCTCGAGTTGCCCCGTGGTGGCCCCGTAGTCTGCCCGTTTTGGACCAACACTCGAAGGAGCACTGGCCCGGAGGGGCTAAAATAAAGATGACCCTCGGGCTTCGGAAACCCAAGGGAAAAAGGGCTAGGTGAGGCAAATGGTAAAACCAATGTTGGGCCTTCTTTGGAGAGTCTTATTCAAAGCGAACTGTCAAGGGGTCCCATAAATCACCCAACCGCGTTAGGGACGCAAAATCCGGGAACATAATACCGATATGACGGAAAACTAGGGCGGCAAGAGTGGAACAAAACACCAGGCATAAGGCCGAGCCTTCCACCCTTTACCAAGTATATAGATGCATTAATAATATAAGAGATATTGTGATATCCCAACATAAACATAATCCAACATGGAGCAATCTTCATCTTCACCTGCAACTAGCAACGCTATAAGAGGGCTGAGCAAAGCGGTAACATAGCCAAACAATGGTTTTCTAGGAAGGGTGTGATAGGTTAGAGGTTCATGGCAATTTAGGAGGCTTGAGGAGCAAAAGATAGGTAGCGCAGCATAGCGATAGAACGAAGCAACTAGCATAGCAATGATAGTAATGAGGTCAAAGGTGACGGTCATCTTGCCTGAAATCCCGCAAGGAAGAAGAACGAGTCCATGAAGAAGATGAAGCCACGAAGATGAACCAAGCGTAGACGAACGAATCCTGACGATCGCAATGAAACGGGAACTATCGAGAAGAAGCACACAACATAGTAAACACACCACACAAGAACAAGGCATGATGCACAACAAGCATGATGTGTGACAAGGCTACATGAAGCAACTCATGGCAAGAGATGATGCATACAAGACCAACACATCAAGGCAAGTTTAAATGAGGCCGGAAACAACATAGAACAACTCCGGTAAGTCCTCATATGCAAATTTCAAAATTGGTCCAGATCTGAATAACTTTACGTTCAAGTTGTTAAACAGCAAGTTAAGATGCACCACGATGATCTACACGAAATTCTAGTCAAGTTACATCTAAAGTTCATTAGATTCGGAGCTACGGCTAGAAGATTTGAGCAAAACAAGTTAAACATGGCATTGATGCAAACTGCATACAAAAATCAAGCAAACACCTCAAAATAAGGATGCAACATGATAATATGAAACTACATGCAAAATCACGCAAGTTTCATATAGAGCACACTCAAAGCGGAGCAACGGTTCAACACATACGCTCCATACAAGTTATAGCAACAATCTGTCCAAAACAGCAACTAGGCATCTTGCAAGCACCAAAGCAACATGCTACAGCACCATAACAAGAAAACAAAATGCATGGGCATGATGTACAGGTAAAGAATTACAAATCAGAGCATGGTATGAACCTACTAATTGCATAGAACAAAAGTCCCTTACTGACCATGAGCCAAAAAGGATCCGAAGATATGATGGCACCCGAGTAAACATGGCAAGTTATATTACAGATTAATACATGGCAGGAACAACAATAAGTAGGCATGTTGGTGAGCTTGAACCACTCACCACAGAGCAATACATGGCATGGCAAGGTAACCAACAGTAGTAATACATGTTTATGAAGCGAAACATGGCAAGAACAAGTTTATATCATGCAAGGATCAACTAAAACAAGCTTGGCAAAATTGAATAACATGTTAACAATCTGTCTGGAACATTTTATAGCAAAAGTAGAGATAGATTAAGGCATGCTAGGATGCTCTATAAATGCAACTAGAGGCATGGATGGATAGAGCATGACATGTATAACAAAACATCCTTAGTGAACATCTCCAGATTATGCATAGAATGACTTGTAGAAGCACGTTAACATAGGATCATGAAATAGCAGATTCGGACATGCAAAACATCAAAAGTAAGTACCCTACTTAACAAGCTTGATGCACTCACTATAGGAATCACAAAAATACATGGATAGCACCCCTGTAAATATGCCATGATATAGCTCAAAACACATGTAGACATCAACCTCATAGGATGCACACATAAAACATGGCAAAAATGACAAATGAGCATGTTATAACAGTTTCAGCAGATTAACAGCAACTTGCACTCTTGCAACGAAGATTCAGGCATCAAGATGAGCTCAAATGAATATATTGCAATGGAATGAAATGGAGAGCATCTCGCAACGAACAGTTTGACATATTACACGCACAAAACGGAGAAGTATTCATGGAGTTATGATGCGATGAACATGGCAAAATTATGCAAAAATATTCGGGACTTAGTGGAAATTTGGAGGTCAACCTTGCAAACGGATCTGGATCTAGGCACGGTTCCCGAGGCAGGCGGCGGCTCGCCGGAGAAGACGACGGGGAAGGCGGCCGGAGCTTCACCGGAGGAGGGCCGGCGAAGGTTGCGGCGACAGACGGCGGGGCGCGATCCATCCGCGGGGACAATGCATGGAGATCTGGGCCTCGGGCGCGCGCGAGAGGCTGCTGGCTGGGCGGGCGTGCGTGCATGGCGGCGATGGGCGGCGGTTGCCGACGGAGGCGGCGGGCGCGGTGAAGGGCACGGGCGCGAGCGGCGGAGAGGCGGCGAGGCGGCGGCGCGCTGTGTCTTGGCCCATGGGGGAGTCTGAGACGGACGCAGAGGGCGGGAGGCGGGCCAGCGTGGCCGGGCGGGCGGCGCGGGGCGCAGCGGTGCCACGTGGCGGTGTCTGATTGGTCCGGGGCGGAGAGGGAGCGGGGCTAGGGTTTGGACTGCGAAAAAAATCCGGAGGGAACACATATTTATAGGTAGAGGGAGCTAGGAGAGTCCAAATGGAGCACGGTTTTCGCCCACACGATCGTGATCGAACGACCGAGAGCATGGAGGGGAGTTTGCTGGGTTTTGGGCCACTTTAAGGGGGTGTTGGGCTGCAAAGAGAAGGAGGCTTTTACGGTTACCTAGTTAACCGTTGGAGTACCAAATGACATCCAAATGGCACGAAACTTGACAGGCGGTCTACCGGTGCTATACCAAGGCCGCTTGGCAAACCTCAGTCCATTCCGAGAACGTTTAACACCAGCTCACGAAAAAAGGCAAAAGGGGGCGCCGGGAGACTTAGGAGTGTCGGATTGCAAAACGGACAACGGGGAAAATGCTCGGATGCATGAGATGAACACGTATGCAAAATGAGATGCACATGATGACATGGAAAAATGCAACACACAAGCAAATGACATGGCAATGACGGAGAATAACTGGCAGACACCTGGCGCATCGTATCCGGGGCGTTACACCCTGGGCCTCTTCCCAAATATTGAGCGGGAAGGGCGCCAACAATTGGCCATTTTGAAGGGGAACAACGGGTACACTCATCCTGACTAAAGTTGGTCCTCGCCTGCCAAAGGCTCTGGTGATGACGCCTGCTTGGGCTCCAGGATGACTCCCTTCCAGCCGTTGGGGCTTGTCTTGGTCTTGTTGCACCGAAACGGATGCCTTTGCTTGATTCTCTCGCCTGCGCTTGCCCCCTTTGCACCAAAGAGGAAAGGAGGACGCCAGTGTGGGCTGGCGCCCGATCGGGCGCCTTAGGTCGTCATGGCTTGCGTCATGGGCACCTCGCGAGTACCCTGCCTTGAACTCTCCGCCTCCTCAAGAGCCAACTGACGAGGCCGTGCTCGAGGAAGCTCCTTGTCGGCCGCCCCTCGAGGCTTGGCCCCTCGCGAGGGTCTTGAGCTTGTGTTGATGAAGATGGGCTGTCTTGGGCCTCCTTTGAGCCACGCCGCAGGCCGCAGGCAGGCAAGTCTGGGGACCCCCGTTCCCAGAATGCCGACAGTAGCCCCCGGGCCCACGGCGCGCCCGAACTTGGCCGAGCGGAGAGGCGAAAGGGTAAGTGCGAAGTGTCGTGGGCCCTAACAGCCTGCGGCCTTGGGCGCCGCGTGGCGGTTGATTGGACGTGGGAGCCCCTGCAACCGCGCGGGTTGATAATGGAGCAGCATCTTCCTTGCCTCCTTTACTTTCTCAAGTTGCTGCTCAGATCCCCTTTCTTGCGCCTCTCCTCCCTGCTTCCAAGACCTTCAGATCCACCATGCCTTGTGCCCTAGCCAGTCATGGCTCCTCGCCAAACCCGGCCGAGCTGGTACTCTCCTGCCTTGGACCCGCCAAATGTGTCAGCGGCGAGCCCTGCCCTGATGCGCCGGTTGGCGGAGGCGCAGGGAGTCAATGGAACGGCGGTGCTCAAGGCCGGCTCCTCCGCCCCTGAGGGTCGGGGGAGTACCCTCTAACCGTTCTTCGCGAGCGCCATCATTGCTGGTCTGGTGCCTCCCTTCTCTGAGTTCTTCTCCGTCCTCCGTCACTACAACATCCAAGCTCTGCACCTTCATCCCAACTCCGTCCTTCTTCTGGCAATCTTTGCCTACTATTGTGAGGCCCATGTTGGGGTGAAACCCTCGGTGGCCTTGCTGCGCCACTACTTCTTCCTCCGAACCTCCCATGGCTCCGCCTCCGCTTGCGCGAGCTTCGTTGCATACGGCGGAGCCATCGCCATTTCAAACCCTGGGAAGCGGATTGAGGGTTTCAGGAGCAAGTGGGTCTTGGTCGATGCTGGGCGTATCCACCCACGGCTGATCCTGCCCACGGAGCCCGCCGAGAGCTCCGACGACTGGTCCCGAGCGAAGCTGGTGCTGTAGAAGATGGATGCAGATCTGAAGCCGGCCGACGTGGCGGCGGCGAAGCTGACCGGTGCGTCGCTGCTAAGGGAGTTCCTGGAGGACCAACTGGCTCCGCTTTGCCAGTACTTGCCTCCGATGTGGAGGCCGCACCCGAGCCCCGTGGCCCTGGCCAGCGAGGACCTGGCGATGGTCCTCCAGTCCTTGGTCGGGGGCGATGTGGCGAGACTGGAGGGCGCCCCCGCGCCCTTGTTCCTTCGTGAGGATTGGGAGCAGGTAGTGGGGCCCATGCACGTCTTCAATGGGGACGGGCCCGTGCCCGTGGAGGCTCCGGTGGACCTGGTGGACGTGTCCTCTTCCGACTCCGGTGAAGAGGTGGAGGAAAAAGAGCCAGGAGAGGGGGTTGATTCGGGGGCAGAGTCGAGGGCTCCCCCCCTGCGGCGCAGGCCCCGCGTTCTCCACCTCCCCGAGAGCGACGACGACGAGGATGAGGGTGAGCGGGGAGGCAGAAGCCTGCCCCCGATCCCGAAGAAGGACCGGGCTGGGCTGGTCCCCCGCGGGTCCGCCCCGGCCCCGGGGCGATCCGCAAACGCGTCTCCGGCTCCTGATCCCCTTGAAGCTGATCCCTACAGCCGGCTCTCGGGCTTCAAGTATGGACGGAGGCTGCTCGAGTCCACCAGGGACGACCTGTAAGTGCCTTCTTTCCGTCTTGATTATTGCTCTGTTGACGAGATCTGATGTCCATGTTCTTCGGCCAGGCCGGCGCCCGCGGCGAAGAAGCTGAAGGGGGCTCCTGAGGCCCCATCCGTGACGGTGCCACTGCCCGAAAAGGAAGATGATCCTAACGCCCAGGCCTCTCCTGCCGGCAGCCCTCGCGAGGCCTGGCTGAGCCCGCTGGGGTGAGCTCAGCCCCCTTGGCCCAGGCGACTCTCGAGGTGCCCTTGCTTGGCGCTGCCTCCGCTGTTGTCGTGGTGCCGCTGGTTCTGCCTCGAGGCGCAGTGGCTACGCCACTGCCATCTCCTCCTACTCCACCAACTGCTGTCTCTCCGACTCCTCCCACTGTCCTGGATCATGCTGCCGCTGAATTGGACCGGCTGCGGCAGGATCTTCTAGGCGCCGACCGTCGCTTGGTGGCGGGGAGATTGGAGCTGGCCTCTGGCTGGATTCGCGCCGACGCTTCGATTCGGGCGGCGCTGGTCCAGGCCTCGACGGCTTGCGACGAGGAGAAGCAGGCTGTTCGTGAGGCGAAGGTAGCCCGCGATGCTGCCCTGGGGGAGGCAGCCAGCATCCAAGGTCGCTGTGAGACGCTGGAGGGCGAGCTGAAGGGCCTGCAGAGCCAGCTTCCCGAGGAGGCCCGCCTCCGCTAGGAGCAAGAGGAAAGCATGAAGGGTCGTGAGGCGGCCGTCAAGGATTAGGAGGCCAAGCTGAAGAAGCGTCGTGATCGCCTAGGCGCGCTGGAGCAGGAACTGGAGGCGAGGAAGGTCGAGCTGGACGCCAAGGCGCGGGTTCTTGCTAAAGATCGCATGGCCTTCATGGATATGGAGGTGAAGTCCCGCGCCTTGCTGAGGGAGCTTTATGATAGCGGCCTGGAGAGCCCACTGGCCGACGCAGAGGACGGCCCCGCCAAGCTGCTTCCCTTCCTGATTCGTGCTCTTGAAGATGTCTCCCTTGGTCTTGGCCCCACGGCTGAGGCCGAGGCGCGTGTCTTGTCTTCTGCGGCACTGACGCGGATCCTCACCCACATCTATCTTCGCGATCCCAGCGTCGACATGGACAGCCTGCTGGAGCCGGCAAGCGGCGAGCATGCAGCTGCCGCTGCCGAGGCTGTGAAGGGTCGCGCGGAGGCTCTGTTGGGGAAGTTCCGGGCCTTCAGCACCAAGCCGAAGCGAGGCGCTGCCGGCCCTGCTGCTTCACGAGGCGAGCCCACTCCGCGCTGCTCCACCGCCGACAAGTGACTCCGTTGTGGCTCCTGTCTTGCTTTTAATTCCTGCACATGTATCATGCCTCGGGGAGGCGTTTAAACTTGCGTTTGGTATTGCGATAACAGCGTGGACTGTAATATTTGCTTTTGAATTCCTTGAAATTTGTGCTTCCTACTTGCTTATGTTCTACGCCGGCAGAGCCCGGCCGCGCGCATACCTCAGTCGCCGTTAGCCCCGACCGGAAACCAGGACGGGACCAAGGAGTGAGGGGCTACGTGACAAGTTAGGCTCCTGAGTCACGGTGCTCAGGAGTCCCACTTGGCGCACGAACAGCAAGTAGGGAGGTGAGATGCGGGCGGATCCACCGTTCTACGTCTACAGAGCCCGGCCCCGCGCATACCTCAACCGCCGTTAGCCTTTCGGAACTAAGGGGTGAGGGGCTACGTGACCAGTTAGGCTCCTGAGTCGCGATGCTCAGGAGTCCCCCTTGACGCTCAAACGGAATGCGTACCTTGGCTCCGCTCGGGGAGTGACCTGCGACGAACCAGGCCCGAGGGGCTGGCTGGAGTGGCGTCGTCTGGCATGACCAGGCGCAGCCCGTGCCCAGCCTCGCGCGGGCGCTCCCGAGGCGTTGCGCGGCAGGCAGACAGAGCTCTGGGCTCCCTGAGGTTGATGCGACCCGGAGGCCACCCTCAGTTGTTTATCACCAGCGCAGAGCATAGCGCTTCCGCATGCGTACGGGCATAGCCGCTCCTCGGTAGTGTCGTCAGCCAGCGCGGAGCATGGTGCTTCCACTGGAACATGGGAGGGGGCTCCCCTCCGGGAGGAGCCCACGGGGCGTATACAGCCCCACCCTGACATGTGGCTGGCACGGTAGGGCTGGACGAGGTGTATCTAGGCACCCGTGAGCCAGCGCGGGACTCACGAGGCCCTACCTCAAGGCGGGTTGCGCCTGGCTCTGGGCCTTATCTTCGAGTGTGTTCCTGCAAATTTGGCCAGATGCCGGTGCTCTACGTCTTCGGGTCCCGGCTCTCGGGCTGGTCTCAGCCGTCGCTGGCAAGCCAGGTCGCGATGCCATGGACAAGACCAGAGGGTGAGGGCCGGAGAGCCGGTAGGAGCCCTGAGTCGCGATGCTCAGGCACCCCCCTTTAACGCGCAAGCTAGATTAGATGACGCGACTCTATGTCCTCGGGTCCCGGCTCTCGGGCTGGTCTCAGCCGTCGCTGGCAAGCCTGGTCACGATGCCATGGACAAGACCAGAGGGTGAGGGCCGGAGAGCCGGTAGGAGCCCTGAGTCACGATGCTCAGGCACCCCCCTTTAACGCGCAAGCTAGATTAGATGACGCGACTCTACGTCCTCGGGTCCCGGCTCTTGGGCTGGTCTCAGCCGTCGCTGGCAAGCCAGGTCGCGATGCCATGGACAAGACCAGAGGGTGAGGGCGGAGGCGGTAGGAGCCCCGAGTCGCGATGCTCAGCACCCCCTTTAGCGCGCAAGCTGGGTCGACGCCGCAACTCTATATCCTTGGGTCCGGCTCTCGGGCTGGTCTCGGCCGTCATTGGGAAGCCAGTCGCGATGCCATGGACAAGACCAGAGGGTGAGGGCGGAGGCGGTGGGAGCCTGAGTCGCGATGCTCGGGCACCCCCTTTAGCGCAAAGCTGGGTGAGACGCTGCAACTCTATGTCCTCGGGTCCGGCTCTCGGGCTGGTCTCGGCCGTCGTTGGCAAGCCAGGTCGCGATGCCATGGACAAGACCAGAGGGTGAGGGCGGAGAGCCGGTAGGAGCCACTGAGTCGCGATGCTCAGGAACCCCCCCTTTAACGTGCAATCTGGGTTAGATGATGAAACTCTACGTCCTCGGGTCCCGGCTCTCGGGCTGGTCTCAGCCGTCGCTGGCAAGCCAGGTCGCGATGCCATGGACAAGACCAGAGGGTGAGGGCCGGAGAGCCGGTAGGAGCCCTGAGTCGCGATGCTCAGGCACCCCCCCTTTAACGTGCAAGATTCCGCCACCCAGGAAAAGGCACCAAATAACAAACAAGGTGGAGCGAGGGCATAATCCTAAGGAAAACGCAAGAAGGATACATGCCGCTGGGACTGGCCCGAGCGGCTTGGGGATGATGCAGCCCAAGGGGCGCCCCCAACAGGATAAGCTAAAGACATGAAATGAAAGGGATACATGCCGCAGGGACAGACCCACGCGGCCAGGGAAAAATGCGGCCCTGAAGGCGCTCCCAGCCGGAAATAAAACTTAAAGATGTCACTTGGTGATGTTGGGGATGAAGGGTTGTTGATGTAGCAGACTCGGTGGGCTGCGGGAGCCGATCCTCACGAGCCCCCAGGCCTGGGGGCCTCGGGAGGCTCCGGAGGCGCTGGCGGCTCCTTAGGGGCCATCTCCATCTCCGCCAGGGCTGCGGCATGCCTGGCCTCTTGAGCCTCCAGGATGGTCCTCATGAGACGCTGGTGCGCAGCAGCCGCGTTTGGCAGGCCATAAGGCATGCGTCACGTAGCTATGGGGCGGACCCTGCATAGCGTCCCACTCGCGAGGGCAGGCGCTCTGAGATGCGGCTCGGTTGAGCCTGGTATGTCGATGCAGACGTGCAGCCCACCATCCTCGCTGGATGGGGGGCCACAGCAAATGGCGGCGGCTGCCCTCATGACCCTTGACTCCTGTGAGCTCTGAATGGCCTTGCTGATGAACTCTTGAGGGTTCTGTCCTCCTGGTCTTGCTCCTGCTTGCGGAAGCGTGCTGGAACACGCCTCCCGTGGTGCCCAAGCGCCTCCCTCGACACCTTGGCGAGGTCGGCGTTCTCCAGGGGAGAGCCCCGAACCCTGCTGAGGAGGCGCCGGGCGCGCTTTCCTATCACGATGGAAGGAGGCTCCCCTGGCCGGTGCTGACCACGAGGGGCTGTCTCTTGAAGAGCCGGGCGGTCGATGTCTTCTTCTTCTTGGGTGCGGCCTCGGGAGGCCTCCTGCTGCTGTGGTCTGGGTCTTCCAGCGATGCGGCCTGAAAAGCTCGCTCCAGGGAGCACATTGCGTCTCTCTCTTCACAGGGCACCGTGATGACTCCGCCGCTTCCTGGCATCTTGAGGACGTTGTAGCCGTGGTGGAGTTCTGACCATGAATTTAATGCGCTGGGTACCCAAGGATGGCGTTATACGGTAGGCGAATGTGGGCGACGTCGAAGTCGATGAGCTCGGTGTGGTAGTTGTCGCGGGCCCCGAAGGTGACAGGAAGGCGGACCTCCCCGATCAGGACCGTGGAGCCATCGGTGACTCCGGAGAAAAGGCTTGGTTGGCTGAAGCTAACTGTAAGGAACTTGAAGATTGTTGAATGTCTCTACGGACAGGACGTTGAGCCCTGCTCCGCCATCGATGAGGATCTTGGTGACTAGCACATTGCTGATGATTGGGGAGCAAAGCATCGGGAGAACTCCGGCTGTGGCTGCGCACTTGAGCTGATCCGCTGAGCTGAACGTGATGGCGCACGCCGACCACCTGAGTGGGCGCGTGGACTCGAGCTTGGGGAGGACTGCATTCACTTCGCGGGCGAACTGCCTGAAGATGCGCTGAGAGGCTGGGGCTTGAGCTCCATCCAGGATGCAGGTGATCGCACGCGCTTCCTGGAAGACCCCAGCCCCCTCGTCCTGATGACGGTCTTCGATTCTCCGTGGTGGCGGCGGCAGCGGAGGGAGGCCTGCGTTCCCTTGCGGGCGATCCTCACGAGGCTGATCCCTCCAGCCCGCCTCGCGAGGTGGGTCTTGCCAGCGGTCCTCGCGAGGTTGGTCGCGCCACCCTTGGCGCGGGCCGCGGTCTTCCCAGCGTCCTGCATTCCTTCCTCCTCCTCGGCCGTAGCCCCGGTCACTGCGCTCGGGGCGTCTGCCGACCCTTCCTTCGCGCACGGCCCGGAGCTCTTGACATTCATTGGTGTTCTGGGCGTGGAGGTCGTGGTACATGCAGTACCAGCTGCCCTTGGAGGACTCGGGCTGATCTCTGCCTTGCTTGGTGTCTAGTTCGGCCGCGAGCACGGCAGCCCCCTTGCGCTTCACGTACTTGGCCTTGGACTTCTTCTCTTCGGGATCTGCGGCAGGCAGCTCGAGGAGGGAGAGGGGCCCCTCCTCAGCCCTGGCGCACTTGGTCGCCAAGTTGAACAGCTCCAGGGAGGTGCACAAATCTTCATGCATCGCCAGCTCCTCCTTCATCTTGACGTCGCGCCGCCCGTCGGAGAAGGCGAGATGATGGCCTCCTCCGTTACCACAGGGATCTTGAGGCGCGCATTGTTGAAGCGCTGGATGTACTTTTGCAGGGTTTCCCACTGGCTGCTTGTGATTCGGCGCATGTCGCTCACGGCGGTGGCGGTCGCGAGTACCACTGGAAGTTGGCGATGAAGCGGTGCGCATCTCGGCCCAGAAGAGATCGTGCACAGGGCCAGGTTCAGGAGCAGTGCATGCCCGTCCTTGGCGCCATGGGAAACTAGTTCGCCATGACATTTTCATCCCGTTGGCAGCCTCGATGCCCAGCTCGTGAAATGGAGGAACTCCGTAAAGGTCAGCCGTGTCGTCGTGGCGTGGAGGCAGGTCTGGCTTGAACTTGGCGGGCCACGCGACGCTGCGCAGCTCGGAGGTGAAGGCGCGGCAGCCCGCCGTGGCCGCGGTGGGCCTCGGACGACAGAGGGCTTGGTCTTGCGGGCCTCCCTGCGCCGCGGCTGGGGGCAGCGCAGGTTCTTGACGTGCTGGAGCGGGGAGCGCTCGGGCGGCTTCTTGCAGGCGAGGGACTTCTTGACAGCTCTGCTCTTGTCGTGCCGGCGCCTGGCGGAACGGGTTCCGCCCAGGGGCCGCGTGCCTTGGTACCAGGGCGCCGTCTTGGGGAGGAGGCGGCTGAGGCGCCCCGGGAGCTTCATCGCCCAGCGAAGGCGGGTGCGGTCTGCAGAGACGGACGGTGCGGGGTCGCCTCCTGCAGCGCGGACGAGCTCGGTGACTCGGTCGAGCCATTCTTCGTAGACGTCGTCGACGGGGTGGTAGCGCAGGAGCTCGTTGGCCGCGATGAGCGCAGCTCGGGCCTCCATGGCCGCGTGGGGCGCCGTGCCGAAGAACCAGCGGGGGTGAGCGAAGGCGTGGCGGTGCGGCCGTCCCGCCTCATGGACGGGTCTTTGGGGCGGCGCTTGCTGCTCGTTCCCGCTGGCCGGTGGCGGCGTTGACGGCGGCGATGGGGAACAGCGAGGGCGCCCGCCGACGGGAGCTGTCTGGGCGACATGGGAGGCGGCGGCTCGGCGCTTAGCGCGGGCCCGGCGAGCGTCGAACATGGTTCGCGGTGGTCGGGGAAGAACGAGGCGACGAAAGGCAGATTCCGCACACCTACAGGCGCTCCCAAATGTCGGTTTCGGTTCCGCAGACCCTTAAGGTTCGAACTCTGGGGTGCGCGCGGAGAAACAACCCTCCACCGTCTCGTACCTCGCCGAATTGCAGGGACCTAACTACTAGAAAGAACAACACAAGAGACACGAGATTTATACTAGTTCGGGCCACCGTTGTGGTGCAATACCCTACTCTAGTTTGTGGTGTGGTGGATTGCCTCTTGGGCTAATGAGGAATGGTACAGGGAAGAACAGCCTCGCGAGGGTCTGTTCTTGGTGGGTGTGATGAACTGCTAGGTGGTGTTCCATCGCTCTAGCTTAAGGATCGGGTCCCTATCTCTCTCTCTGGATTCCAAAATGCCCACCTCCCTACTATGGTGGCTAGCTCTACTTATATAGACGAAGGCCCTGGGCCTCTTCCCAAATATTGAGCGGGAAGGGTGCCAACAATTGGCCATTTTGAAGGGGAACAACGGGTACACTTATCCTGACTAAAGTTGGTCCTCGCCTGCCAAAGTCTCTGGTGATGATGCCTGCTTGGGCTCCACGATGACTCCCTTCCAGCCGTTGGGGCTGGTCTTGGTCTTGTTGCACCGAAACGGATGCCTTTGCTTGATGCTCTCGCCTGCGCTTGCCCCCTTTGCACCAAAGAGGAAAGGAGGACACTGCGCGGGCTGGCGCCCGACTGGCGCCCTTGGTCGTCATGGCTTGCGTCATGGGCACCTCGCGAGGTACCCTGCCTTGAACTCTCCGCCTCCTCATGAGCTTGCCTGACGAGGCCGTGCCTGAGGAAGCTCCTTGTCGTCCGCCCAGAGGCTGGCCCCTCGGCGTCTTGAGATTGTGTTGATGAAGATGGGCTGTCTGGGCCTCCTTTGAGCCACGCCCGGGAGCATGAGCGAGCTAGTCAGGGACCCCGTTCCCGAGCGCCCGACACTGGTGATCCTCAAGACAAGGTTCACTCTCTGAAAATATTTATAAACACAAAAAGAAAACATCAAGAACCCTTCTAAAATTCACCAGAAAATCTAGACAGCAGAGAAAAATCTCATTTTTGGTGAGCTGCTAGATTTCTTTCCAAAGAACACAATGCAAAAAGAATAATTTCCTTTGGACTTATGGTTAAAGAGTTTTGGCTGTTTGAAGCTCTCTGGAAAAAATGAAATTTGAATTTAAATAAAAATAGACTGGGAGGGGGCGACGTCGAAGGCGTAAAGCCTCGCGAGCGCCACCACTCGTGTCGCTTCACGCGCGTACTGAGTGGCTGACTAGCGGGCCCCGCTAGTCAGGTGAGGGGGAGGGGGAGAAGGAAATAGAGGACGGCGCGGCTTCGCCGGAGCACACGCTGGCAACGAGGGCTTCTTGGCCAAAACGAGAGGGAGAGGTCAAGAGAGGAGACGGAGGCGCACCTGCCCTTACCCGTAGAGTATCTAGGGGTGGTCGGACGGCGTCGGAATCAGCCTCTCTAGTGGAGGCAGAGAGCGGAGGTCGCCGGAGACGACGGCGAACAGAGGCGACTCCAGGGGCTCCAACCAGGCGGGACAGCACCATCGAAGGGCGGCGGAGGGCCTGGAAGGTTGCCCAGGCCTGGGAGGGGCTGGAGCTACGGAGACGACCCGGGGGGATTGCTGGCTAGCTCGAGCTCGGGGACGGCGGCCCGCGGCCTGCCTGACCGGGCTACGGCTTCTACAAGATCGTGGAGTGTGTGGGAAGAGTGGGTGATGCTCGAGGAAACTGGGGAGGGCTCTATTTATAGCCGAGCGTCGAGGGGGGATCGGTCTCCGCCGGTGGACACCAGGACACGGCGCTCGATGACATACGGCATCAGTGAGAGGGGGAGAAGGCGACGCAGCTCACGCGGGAACTGTGGGCGAGCGGGGACGAGCACAAGGGCGAGGGGAAGGTGGCGAGCACGGTGCGCCTGCACTGTTACGTTGGCCGGACCGCGCCCGTGCTCGCTGCGGCTAGCTCCGGCGTCAGCGAGCGCCAGGAGGGAGTTAAGAGGTTTAGGACGACGATTGTGGCACGTTTTAGCAAGGCTAGGCAGTCGGGGAAGCGAGAACGCGAGCAACAGAAGCTCGGGCGCGATGCAGAGCGCGTCGACATGCAGGTTGGCATCATGCACACGCGTGGCCACCGCGTGATCTCTGCACTCAGGCCGACCTAAGTCCAAACTTCATGTCTAGCATGTTGTTCGTGGTAGTTTTAGAGGTTACCACACTTGGGTTTGATCACAAGCGCAGTAGAATAGATTTCAACTACCTGGTAAGTTTACGATCAGTAACTTTGAGAGCTTACTGTGGTCAAACTACTAGGAGCTGGGATCTGGGCATTGGAGGTTAGCATTCATCTACTAAGGTGATGATGCACAAGAAAAATCAGCAACAATAGATCAAGTAAAATGGTAGTTGTTGTAGAAACCACCATTTCTGTACATAACAGAAAATATTTTCTGTAGCAAAAAAATTCCAAAAAGTGATGAAACATTTTTGCTTAGGAAGGTACCGTAGGGTTCAAAGAATATTTGTGAATTTTCTCAGATTTTTGTGGGCAAGAAAAAATGGGGTTGCTTTGGAGCACAATGAGCTGGCTAGGGTTTAAGAGAGGGAAATTAATATTTTTCATTTAAGAAAAGTATTCAAAATATTATTTTGAGGTGAACTAGAGAGGGAATGATAGTTGGAGACGGAAATGAGGCACTTGGGTGGAAGCCAAGGGGTACCCAAGTGTTTAAGTCCATATGAAAAGATTCAAAACTCCAAATTTCAAATTCAAGCCAACTGAAAATCAGGCAAAGAGAAGAGGGAAAAAACTAGGCTGTTACAAACCTCCCCCGCTTAGAATGAATCTCGTCCTCGAGATTCGGTTGCTTGGGAAAACCAGTCTGGATAATGTGCCTTTAGAAATTCTTCCTGTTCCCAAGTTGATTCTGACTCTGTGTGATGCTCCCACTGGACTTTGTAGAATTTCCTTGCTTTACTACAAGTGACCCTTTCCATCTGATCCAAAATTCTAACCGGCGTCTCTTCACATGTTAAATCCTTTGCCAACTCTATTTCAGTCATAGTAGTATTTTTCTCAGGCGGCGATATGCATCGCCTCAATTGTGAAACATGAAACACGTTGTGCACGTCCGACAATTCAGGGGTAGTTCAAGCGATAGGCACGATGCCAATAGGGACATAACTGGGAATGGACCAATAAATCTGGGTGCCAACTTTCCATGAGTCTGGAATCTCTTGACAACTTTCATAGTAGTGACTCGGAGGTATACGTGTTCTCCGGGTTCAAAATTGATCTGTCGATGCTTTGCATCATAATAACTCTTCTGTCAAGATTTGGCCAATTGTAATCTGTCTCTGATTTCCTTGACTTGTTTCTCAGCTTCCATCATGAGATCTATTCCGAAAATACAGTTATCTCCAGTTTGAGAGAAATTTAAAGGAGTGCGGCACTTACGGCCAAACAAAGCCTCATATGCTGACATCTTTAAACTGGTCTGGAAGCTGTTGTTATAAGAGAACTCGACATACGGCAGGCAGTCTTCCCATTTACGTCCCTCGGCCAAAGCACATGCCCGTAGCATATCTTCTAGTATTTGATTTACACTACAAAAAAAAAGACACATCCGTGACATTTTGGGCCGACCGAAAATATTTTCTGTCACACTTATGACACTTCTATGACGATAATTGTGAAAAACCCGGTATCATCATAGATGTGGTGGGGTCCTATTTCTATGACAAAAAATCATGACAGAAAATGGGCTTTTCGTCACAGGCGGGCGGAGACGCAGCTGCATGACATTACATGGGCCGTCCATGGCGGAAAAAACCGTGGTAGAAGCGAGGGCGCGGAAAATATCGAGGAGTCCCGGTTGCGGTGGGTGGTCGGGGCGAGCGATGCGCGTTTCTCTCATCGTCGCACGCGTGTGTGCGGCGTTGAGCTCTAATCAACCTGAGCGAGGCGTTGGGCTCTAACTGAACCTGAGCGATTGCACTCCAGGCTACGTGTTACTGAACCCGAGCAATCGATCGATGGCTATTAACTGAACCCGATCGAGCGATTCCTTCGCTACTGCGGCTAACTAAAGCCGATCGATGCTGCCTCTGGATGAACAGTGAGCGTTGCGGGGGGGTTTGGATGAACAGTTCCCGGTGGGGGTGGATGAACAGGACCCCGTGGTGTTGCCTCTGGATGAACAGTACCCTGATCGATCGAGCCGGTTGGGGCTGGATGAACAGGACCTCTTGGAGGGCAGGATGAACAGGGCCACCCCATGGAGGGCAGGATGAACACGACCACCCCGTGGAGGGCAGGATGAACAGTAGACGGTGGAGGGCTGGATGAACAGTAGCCCGTGGAGGGGTGGTTGAACTGGAGCCCGTGGTGAGGGCATGTTGAACAGTAGCTGGTGGAGTAGCGCGCGGTGGAGGCTGGATGAACAGGAGCCTATGGATGAATAGTCGCAAGTGGAGGCTGGAGGAGGCGACGGTGGATGAACAGTAGCCCGTGGAGGCCGGAGGAGGTCGACGGTAGAGATGAACAGTATCCCGTGGAGTCACGTTTTGCGGTACGCCACACCCCTCCCGATGAACAGGACCCCCATTTCGACCGTAGCGCTCCAACACAAGTCTGTTTCCTTCGTTTTGCGGTACGCCATACCCCTCCCGATCAACAGGACCCCCGTTTCGACCGTAGGAGGTCCGTTTCCTCCGTTTTGCGGCATGCTAGACCCCTCCCGATGAACATGATCCCGTTTCAAATGTGGCCGGTCGAACACACGGCCGTCTCCTTCGTTCTGCGGTACGCCATGCCTCGTTTCCATCGGCAGTGCCGTCCAAGCCCTCCCGATGAACACGACGGTGCACTCCGTTCCGACCCAGCCTGTTGGCTCCCCATGAACACGACGATGACGCTGTTTCTCCGTTCCGACCCAGCCATGTACACGAGCCCTGGCCGTACGTACGCGCGAGTAGGCGTTCGAGACACCGCCCGTATGTACGTACGTGGTCGTATTTACTTTCTTGCACCCTAGCCGCTGTACGTACGTGTACATGCTACGTGCGCGCCTCTACTATGACACGTGCGCGTCTCTACATCGACCAGTATGTACGTACACGTTCGCGACCAGAATGACAACGCTACGTATGCTTCAACCAGGTGGGTCCTGACTGTCAGGCACTTCTTTGCCTGCGAAGATGTAGCTGGTGGGTCCCAGTAGTCAGGGGGCGAATCGTTTTTTTGGCCCGGACGCACTTCCTTGCGTGCGAAGATGTAGCTGGTGGGTCCCAGCAGTCAGGGGGAAATGTTTTTTTCGCGAAATACGGTGGCCCGTCCGGTGGGTCCCCGCTGTCAGGTGGAGGAATAATTATTTTGCGCGTAATAATGAGGCACTTTCTTGCTATGGCCGTGGACCCAGCTATCAGCCTCTCCACGTACATCCACGTCCGATGGAAGCCATTCCTTGACCATGTTGACCACGCCGTGCAGAGAGCACCAGGGCGGTGGAAGACACCGAGGCCTAGGAAGGGGATGACACGGAGCCGGGGAAGACGCGGTAGTGGAAGCCCGCGCGGAGAGCAGTATGAGGGTTCACTGGTTCGGCTGCAGTGTGAGGCTGCCGTTGCTGTAGGGCCTGGCCAGCGGTAGGAATAGTTGGGGGCGGTGAGGCATCCGCGGCAGCATAGTCGGCCACGGGAGGCAGGAGCATGCGGCATGACCGGCGCTGCTTTGGTCGACCGGAGCAACAAGACCAGAGGTTGAAGAAGCACTACGGCTGTTGGATGGACATCATACGGTCACTGGCGCTAGAATCGTTCATATTGACTAAGTTGACAAAGCACTCCGTCCCCATCAACTTAGTAGGCCCACAACTCAGCCTCCCACCAAGGTGGGTCCCTACTAGTTGGAAGAGTATTCATTTTTTTGTGTGTAATAAGGAGGCACTTCCGGTGGGTCCGAGCTGACAGCGGGGGGAATGTTTTTTTCACGCAATACGGTGGCCCGTCCGATGGGTCCCTGCATTCAGGGGGGAAACATTTTTTTCGTGAAATACGGTGGCTCGTCCGGTGGGTCCCTGCTGTCAGGTGGAGGAATCATTATTTTTTGCATAATAAGGAGGCACTTCCTTGCTGCCGTCGTGGACCCAGCTGTCAGCCTCTCCACCTACAGTCCACGTCCGATGGAAGCCATTCCTTGACCACGCAGCGCCGAGAGCACCAGGGCAGTGGACGTCGGCGATGGCAAGGAAGGGGATAACGCGGAGCCGGGTAAGACGCGGTAGTGGATGCCCACGTGTAGAGGAGTATGAGGGTTCACTGGTTCGCTATGGTGTGAGGCTGCCATCGCCGCAGAATAATAGGGGGTGTGGGTGAGTAGAAGGATGGCCTGGCCAGCGGTGGGAATAGTAGGGCGGTGAGGCCTCCGCTGCAGCACAGCCGGCCACGGGAGGCAGGAGCATGCGGAACGACCGGCGCTGCTTTGGCGGCTGGAGCAACAAGACCAGAAGTTGAAGAAGCACTACGGCCATTGGATGGACATCGTATGGTCACTGGATCTAGAATCACTCATATTAACTAAGTTGACAAAGCACTCCGTCCCTGTCAACTTAGTAGGCCCACAAGTAAGCCACCCACCAAGGTGGGTCCTCACTAGCAGGGGGAGTATTCATTTTTTTGTGCGTAATAAGGAGGCACATCCGGTGGGTCCGAGCTGACAGCGGGGGGAATGTTTTTTTCGCGAAATACGGTGACCCGTCCGGTGGGTCCCAGCAGTCAGGGGGGAAACGTTTTTTCGCAAAATATGGTGGCCCGTCCGGTGGGTCTCTGCTGTTAGGTGGAGGAATCATTATTTTCCGCGTAATAAGGAGGCACTTCTTTGTCGCGGCTATGGACCCAGTTGTCAGCCTCTCCACGTACAGTACACTTCCGATGGAAGTCGTTCCTTGACCATGTTGACCACGCCGCGTTCCGTTGCATGCATGCGTCCATGGGCGTGGTGTGTCCCAACTGTCAGCCTCTCACGTACAGTCATGTTCCGATGACTGTCGGTTGTTGAGCACGTTGACCATACCGTGCCGAGCGCACCAAAGGCATGTGTACTACGGCGAGGCCCCAGACTGGAACGACCCAGAGATGGGGAAGACGGGGCAGTGGAGTCGTAGATGGAGAGGAGTGGGAAACATGACTGGTTCAGGTGCGTGGCATCACAGCTGTGGTGCTTCCCACGGGAGACAGGAGAAAGAACAGAGGTTCAAGAAGGAGCACGGCTGTTAGATTAACATCCAACGGTCCAGCTACTAGAATCATTTGTTGATTAAGTTGACAAAGCCTTGCGTACACGTCCCGCTTAGTAGGCCCATAAGTCAGCCACCAAATCTGACGGGGCCCAGAGGAATAATTTTTTTTGCATAACAAGGAGGCACTTCCTCCCGTGCGAAGATACAACCGGTGAGTCCCAGCTGTCAGGTGGAGGAAACTTTTTCTTCATCTTAATAAGGAGGAACTTTCCTTGCCTACGACCATGGACCTCGTGGGTCCCTGCCGTCAGGCTCTCCATGTACAATCCTCTTCCGATGACTCTCGTTTGTTGACCATGCCGCACCGAGCGCACCGAGGCGGTGGACGACGGCGAGGCCCTGGACGGGAACGACTCGGAGACGGGAAGACGCGGCAGTGGAGTCGCAGATTGAGTTGAGGAGAAGGGTTATAACTGGTTCTGGTGCGGCGTGGGGCTGCAGTCTGTGGAGAATAACAGGAGGTGTGGAGGGGTGGAGGGATAGCCTGGCTGGTGGTGGGGTAGCGCTTCGCAGCGATGCGTGCTAGCAGAGCCGCTAGCCGCCGGAGGCCGGACCAGGCGGTCCCAGCGACGCTGGAGGAAGAAGACGAGAGATTGAAGGTGCATGCAGACCAAGTTGACAACGCCCTGCGTAGGCTTCGACCTATTGGCCCACATGTTAGCCTGCAAAAATGTGGCATATATTTAACCCATGTTTTCTAGAATGTACAGTCCATTTGCTGGGCTGGGTGAACAAATAATTTCGTGTCAATGCGGCCCATTTATATTATCTAAGAAATTCCAGCCCATTTGCACTTCCTTCAAATACACGAATTAGCTGGGCTTGTTATATATATAATGTTATGTTAGAAGGAGCAATTAATATCAAAAATAAACCGAAGAGGCACATTTTTTATATACATAATTAAAAAATTAGCGAGTTATTGCACAAAATAAAAATGAGCGCGTTATTATTACATTGGTCCTTAAAATCTTATGGCTTTTATGCATAATCATGAGGATTTTCCTTGCCTGTGAGTCAAAAACAACCAGGATTTTCCTTGCCAACTTCTGTTAAATATTTACTTTTATAAGTTAATAACACATGGCATGTTTCCATAATGTATATATAAGTCTCTATAAAATATACGATAATAGTAATAATAATATAAATATATATAATGTGGTTAAAAAAATACATTGGGTTGCCGATCTTTAAGAAAAAGCCCATAGGCGAGTATGGACCTTAAAAAATAAGTTGAAACCACTGTCACCCGTATGTCGTGGGCTACGCATGTTAAAATACAAAAACTAGGCCTAGCTGATACTTGTTCGCCCTCTGAAAAAAAAATGATACCAGGTCCCTGAGCGAACTGGATTATAGAGGGGCCGGCGGGCGGCACGACTGAAGAAGCACATCAGGAGAGATTTTTTTTCTTCAGTGGTTGGCTCTCGATGGCGTTTTTTTACTTGCCTCTACGCCATACAACTTGTATTTTTAGCCTCCCAGTCCGTGGTGGACCAGCAGCCCATTTGCTAGGCGGGACAACCTACAGAAACCAGCACTCGATTTTTCATCAAGCCCCAAAAACAACGCTGTACTATGTTGGTTTTGAGGCCGAAAACATTACGGCAGGGGTTGAGCGGGGGAGGGGGCAAGACATAGCAAAAAGATTAAAAAGAGCCGATGCACCATTGCTACCCTAACAAAGCAGGTGCAATTCTTCTCAGGAAGAAGATGTCCAGTTGACACCCACATGTCACATATCCCACAGTAGGCATACTAACAAGTTCACACACAGGCACAACAAAAAAGGTAAACATTCATATCGAACTTAGGTTCACAGGACACGTTCATATTCATAGCCAATATTCAGTATCAACAACTCAAAAGATTCATATATACACAAGTTCAGCATGTCTATGGATCCAAATGATTTAAGATCACATAACAATATTCATAGATAATTCACAAAAAGATTCAGATATACACATGTTCAATATGTTTATGCATCCAAATGATTGAGATCATAGCCCATATGATCCATGGACGAACTTTAATTACCTAGGGTACAGACTGGTAAATGGTGTTCAGTCGGAGGAACTTCTTGCTAAAATTAATGCTTGTACGAGTAAACTTTCGAGTACATAAGAGGTAGCACAGACAATCTGAACTTTGCTTGTAGGTTTATCCTCAAATAGTGGCCTCGTGCCGAGGGAGGTTTGAGCAACTTGGCCACTACATTCGTCCAGCTTGTTTACTGGCTCATCTTGGTCCTGTAGCTCGCCAAAATTCTACATTGCAGACTGGTAAATGGTGTTTAGTCGGAGGTACTTCTTGCTAAAATTAATGCTTCTACGAGTATAGTTTCGAGTACATAAGAGGCAGCACAGACAATCTGAACATTGCTTGTAGGTTTATCCTCAAATAGTGGCCTCGTGCCGAGGGAGGTTTGAGCAACTTGGCCACTACTTTCATCCAACTAGTTTACTGGCTCATCTTGGTCCTGTATCTCGGCAAAATTCTACATTGCAGACGAGAAAGGAGGCGGTTGAGAAAATGAACCACCCAAATTTTTTGTGCAGTTCAACTGAAATGGAGCATCCCTGCCGTGCAGACTGTTTAAGTGCCAGATGAATATACGCATCAAACAACTTTTCTGGAATATTTAGACTCCATGCCATACAGTTCGCTACCATATGTGCAGATAACAAAAAGGCAGAAGTTGAGACCAAAGACTGGACTGCGTTTTTCTGGGCTATGCGCCAAGCAATATTTTTGGCGTTCACACTCCTAATACTTGGAGTTTGACAATTGGTTGACGCTGGTTGATACTCGAATGAATATCGGCACTTCATCTTGTCAACATCGATGCTTGTCTGAGTGAACTTTGGAGTACATAGCAGCAGCATAAGTACATGTCCAACTGAACTTTTTGTGAAGTTCTACTGAAATCACCCGATGTAATGATTTTCCTGCGAGTTCAGGCTCCAAGTTACTCCTTTATGAAATCGGCAAACTGTAGCACAATACCAAATTACCAATACATATGACAAGCACAATAATCAGGATAAAGACTAGTACCAACCTGTGTGAGGTAGCATATCAATTACTATTTCCTTTGACTGGAAGCCGAGATAAGCCAAGCGACTGACAGCGAAGGAAGAATGCAAGCCGAGATTAGCGACTAACAGGATAGGAAGGAAGCTGTCGTGGCAATGAAGCACCCAAAGTTTTTGTGTAGTTCCACCAAAATCGAGCATCCCTGTTGGCATATATATTGAGAGAGTGAGATTACTGTAATAGTGGGACTAGTTGATGAAACATACACTAACAAATAGAAGCACCCTCATTATCTTAATGGGTAAAGTTAGCATTCCCTCCCTGCTCCACCACATGATTCACCTCATGGACAAACATACACACATACATGATTTAGCATAGGGTGCTACTAAAGATTTGTTTAACTCCGACAGGAAAATTGGGCAGCAATAAATTAGTGGTACTTAAGTACTCCTAATTAATTAGGTGAGACAGCAGAAGCGGAAGGGCTCCCTGGAGGATCATCTCACATGTAAGATCGCCTTGGCACTGTTTACTCTTCTTCTTCTTCCTCTTCATAGTCTGTTTCTCAGTCTCCTCACCAGTTGGTGAAACCAAGTACATGATTGGCCTTCTATTTCAGAATTGGTTTTGTCGGTGAGGGAGTACAAGTGTACTAGTAAAAAATAGCATTATTTTCTCATGGCAGTCGCAAAATAGAGATGAACAAATGCATTAAATATCATTCTTACCTAAAGGAAGGTTATGGTGCCAATATGGATGATGAGGATTGGAACACAGATCTCCCTTTGTGAAGTTCCACCGAAATGAACCAACTGTTCCATTCTGACATTCCAGTTAAACAACACAAAAGTCACTTCTTTTAAGAAGAGTTTTGTGCAGTGCACCAAAAGGTCACAACAGCAACCAGGTGAAATGGATATCCCTGTTTGCATAAAAAGCTACTGAGGAAACAATCAGAGTCTCAAACAATTACAGGCAAAAACATTTGGCTAAATTTGTCATGGCTTATAACAGTGGCATGGCTTCATTTTTACTAGGGGCATTAGATTAAGAACAGCTAAATATTTGGTATAAGGGCATGGGATAGTGGGTGCACCAGCAGTCCAACACCATGTACATAAACAGGGGCATAAATGGGTGATTCATAGTTTGTTGCCCCGAGAAACAAACATCCAAGAAACATATCTCGGTTGGTCCCATTTTTGTTCACTCTAGCCACCTACTCCTATGTGTGGATAGAAAATCTAGTCCTGGTCATACCACTATGTACAGCGTTACCCCTATATTTCCCTTTTCGACCAAGAGACCGGTTGGATGACCAGTCTGTACTACTTTCACCCTCTTTCCTTCCTGTTTGTACCAAGTCCGATGTACTACATCCTGAATTCCCCCACCCCCACTTTATTTCTTGTTTGAACCAAGTACAAGATTCGACTCCATGAAGTAGCTTTACCTCTAACAATAGAAGAAAAAAAATAGGTTACGTTGGACCATCCGATCGAGAGGGGCTGAGAGGTAGAAAATGATGCACATGTAGCGACGTAGCGAGCTGGGGAAGTAGAGCTAAGGCAGTTTCGAGGGAAGATATACCTGAAGGTCGTCGGGATGTGGATAGGTGGGCGGCGGGAGGCCGGATACGCCCATACTAGGGAAAGGACGAAGGGATCGGAGGACCTGTCGCGCCGGCGCTCGGCCAGAGATAACGGTGCGGCCGGCAGTGGGTCTCCTCCCTCGCTGTCGACGACAGCCTAAACGTTGCCCCTCCTCCCCTTCACCAGTGGAGGGGGATACGTCTGGATCTGTAACCAGCGGTGAGGATAGAAAGACAATGTTTTTTGAAGGGATAAAGACAGTGTTACGACCCCCTATCTTGTTAGTATAGAGCAACCCTAGCAAGCAAGCGCGGAGGCTCCGGCCTATATATACGTAGTGGGGTAGTTTTCCTTTTTCACTCCATCAAAACAATCGTTTAAAATTGTGTACTACTCCCTCCATTTCTTTTTACTCCGCACATAAGATTTTGTCAAAGTCAAACTACACAAAGTTTGACCAAATTTATATAAAAAAATATAAACATCTACAATACTAAAACTATATAGTATGAAAATACGTTCCATGGTGCATCTGATAATATTGATTTCATATTGTGAATGTTTATATTTTTTAATATAAAGTTAGTCAAACTCTACAAAGCTTGACTTTGACCAAACCTTATATGCAGACTAAAAAGAAATGGAGGGAGTACGTGCCAGGTCGCCGTTTTTTTAGTTGTTCATTGTTTTTTGAGATAGCTACCCGCTTGTTCCAAGTGGTGTTACGGTGTGCCAGGTCGCACTTTTTTTAGGATGCCAGGTCGCACTTTGTATTGTTCAAGTCTGGTACAAGTCCCTCCATTAAATGAACAACCACCCCCTCATAAAAATTGTGAACAAGCCCACGGCTAAAATTATCGAAAACGTGGGTTGCCCCAACATGCATTATTATTTATATTTTCTACTCCCTCCGTTCCTAAATATAAGTCTTTTTTTATTCGCCACACCTAAGACAAGAATTTTTTTATTAGGAATGAACCCCACATGTCATAACACAAAAAGTTTGGCAAGATTCCCTTAGGCAAGCCAAAGTGTGTCTAACAATTTGAGCAACTCAGGTTAGGCAAGTGTGGCAAGTGTGGGAAAAATAATGTGGCAACATAAGACAAACATAGTCACAATCCAAACAGCCTCGTAATTTTTTGTGACATGCATGAAAATTTGGTTAGTTAAATTTAAAGTCAAAATTTGGCAAGGTGCATCAAATCAACACATGCAAGTATCAAAAGGGAGGTCACGGCATGCATGAATGCATTCTACTCCCTCCGTTTCCAAATATAAGTCTTTTTAGAGATTGCAACAAGTGACTACATAAGAAGCAAAATGACGCGACACATCAAAGCACTGCACTCGATATAAGTCTTTTTACACATTTCAAATGGACTACTACATACGGATTATATCGAGTGCAGTGCTTTGATGTGTCGCATCAACTCGTACAAGACCGAGAAGTTTGATTACTACAACGCCCCTCCCTCGCGCATGAGCGTGGTGGCTGGCAGGACTAGTAGGAGCTTTCGCTATACGCTTCTTGACGGTGGTGAACTTGAACTTGCGGATGGAGTTGACCATCATGTCGTCCATGCGAGAGGCGAAGCCGGCGTCGGCGAGGTCTACGACGCTGGCGGTCGCCAGCACCGTCTGGAAAAAATGCATGGCGCGGGGCCCCTGGCCGGTGCCTTGGATGATTTGGCACAGGCGACTGCCGCTTGCGACCATCGCCTCCATAGGTGCTTCTGGCTTCTGGTCACTTGGTCTTGGATTGGAGTGAGCAGTGTTGCGCAGTGATATAGAAGGAACATTTATTGTCAATCTAACCCTGCCATCCATAGACCTCTTTGGTTAAGAGTTAGTTCAGTGTTAGAATCTAACTCTAACCTCTAACTGACTTAGTAGAGTTCTCCTCATCTTGGTTCATCTCCATCATACTTTCCCCATTTCCGAGTTTTCAGTATCCTGCGAATCAAAGAGGACCTTAGATTGGTTTAGATCCGGTAGTTTTTTATAAACGTGTTATGTACAAAATTTAATGAACGTGCTCCGGTTTCTACGAAAATAATCTGGTTTCATGTAGTAATTCATCTATTTATTTATTCTTCTGCGGGGGGTTTGCATGTAAGTCGTGAGGTCTGAAATGTAAAGTACCCCGGCATATGCTCCGAGTCGTGCATGCACTACGACCCAGATGCTCTATGTCCCACATGTCGGCGAAAGGGTGCACGTGGAAATAGCCTAGGAGTACATATAGGAGGATAAATGCAAGAAAAAATATGTATGTTGAAGCATAGCTACGGTTCGAAAAGGAGACCTAAAGTGATGACAGATATAGGTCACACGCACCCAACTAGTGGTAGTACTAGACATACGACTGCTTTTTCCCTAAAAAAAGAGGTACAAGTGCCCAGTACTCCTATTCTATCAACGCGAGTCCCATCTGACAACAGCGTCTGTGCTACAGCTAGCTCTTCTCCCTCGCTTCTCTCTTCTAGTAATTCTAAACTCAGCCGACGCCCGGTGGGCGGGGTGGGGATTTGTCGATGCTCAGTTTGCTCAACTGCGGCCCCACCTCACAGTGAAAATGTTACTACTAGAATAAAAATGCCATATACTCCTATACTAATAAAACATTAAGGCCACGAGGCGATGCAGTGCTGGTTACAGGAGGCAAGAAGAAGAGATGCATCGAACAGCGGCTAAGTAGCAGCGGCTTTTGTGGCCAGGTCGACGTGCTTCTAAACAATGGCGTCCAAAGATTCCAGCCGCTGGAAGAAGGCCAACGTCTTTCTGTCCTCGCTGGCCTTGTAGTGGCCTATGTAGATGATTTCCTCATAGACGTGGATGCACAGGTCGACGGTTTCTTGCATGGCGAGACGTTGCGCGACGAGCGCGACCTCGAGGTGCACATTCTTCATCACGACCTCCGGCAACTGCAGGGCCACCAGGGCTTGAAAGAGTTCGTCGCCATGGAGGCGGATAAGGGTGGGAGGCAATGAGGAGCCTGGGCGCGCGGGCTGAAGCAGTACGGCAAGGTCGTCTGCGCGCTTCTTGACGGCGGCGAACATGGATGGAGTTCACCATCATGTCGTTCATGCGAGAGACGAAGCCGGCATCGGCGAGGGCTACGACGCCGGTAGTCGCCAGCACCGTCTGGAAACGCTGCACGGTGCGGGGCCGCAGGCCGGCACCTTGGATGATTTGGCACAGCCGACTGCCGCTCGCGTCCATCGCCTGCATAGGTGCTTCTGTCTTCTAGTCACTTGGTGTCGGGGAAGCTGATCTGACCCACGAACACCTATGGGACCGGCGGACCGAGCCCCTTTCGGTTCGGTGGGGGGCGGAGGTCGCACGAAGAGCAGATCGAGGCGAAGCACACGAGAAGATTACCCAGCTTCGGAGCTCTCCGGAGAGATAATACTCCTACTGCTGCATGTTTGATTGTATTGTGTTCTTGCTAGGGAGCGCTGAGAGCTACCGTATACACCAGCTGCTAACGAGACCTAGCGTGGGTGGTTTCTGCCTTCGAACCGTTCGAACCCCCCTCTACGTTGCGCATGGGCCTCCTTTTATATGCTCAAGGGGTCTCCGACAGGTGGCAACGTAGACAAGGGCAAAAATGGAAAAGGAATGCGGTTGGTACAACTACTTGTACAGTGCATCATACCTAACCCTGACGGCAGGGGACAAAGGCATTAAATGCCCGTCTATGTCGCCTAAACAGTGCAGAAAGGGACCGTCAGGGACGCCACCGCTTGCCACGATGGCAATCTTGTCAGCACCGCTCTCCACCGCGCTCCGCTGGTCAAGACAACCACTTGCCACGCTACTGCTGAAAGGTCCTGGGTGACACGTTGGTGGATCTTGTTGGAGCCTTGAGAACAGTGGTAGTCTGCCATGCAAGCGCCTTACCGCAGTTGTTGCCTTGTCGCGTCCGGAAGCTTTTAAACACGGGCCTTCCCAGCAAGCTCCTCTTGCCGGGGCCTTGTCTTCTAGGTGCCTTGGTTGGCCTTCCCGGCAAGCTCCTCTTGCCGGGGCCTTGTCTCTTTGGCTTAAATACTTTGTTCTTGAATGGCTCCAAAGGAACCATGGAGGACCTTGGCGGTCACCGCGGCAAGCCTTGCCGCGGGGTGCTGCAACTGCCCGTGCATGAGTTCGGGATACTAGGATACCCCTACTCTAGTACACTGACACTTGGTCTTGGATTGGAGTGAGCAGTGTTCCACAGAGACTAAGGAGTAGATGGATTGGAGTGGTGGGGCGCCTTTATATGAGAATCCAAACTATATTGCATTCAGATCGTGCTGGCTCTATTCTGCTTCTCCAATTAATTCCCTCTGCATGTAGAGTAATTTGAGGATGCATCATTGACCGTTCAACATCTCGGGAACCACTAGCCTCTCCCTCCTAGGCGTTCAAGCACCTATGGAGGCGACTGCCGCTCGCGTCTATCGCGTGTCAGGAGACGTTCCCGTCGACAACGAGGTCTGAGGGAGTTCCGGACTAGGGGGTGTCCGGATAGCCGAACTATCATCATTGGCTAGACTCCAAGACTATGAAGATACAAGATTGAAGACTTCGTCCCGTGTCCGGATGGGACTTTCCTTGGCGTGGAAGGCAAGCTTGGCGATACGGATATGTAGATCTCCTACCATTGTAACCGACTCTGTGTAACCCTAACCCTATCCGGTGTCTATATAAACCGGAGGGTTTTAGTCCGTAGGACGAACAACAATCATACCATAGGCTAGCTTCTAGGGTTTAGCCTCTTTGATCTCGTGGTAGATCCACTCTTGTAACACACATCATCAATATTAATCTGCAGGACGTAGGGTTTTACCTCCATCAAGAGGGCCCGAACCTGGGTAAAACATCATGTCCCTTGTCTCCTGTTACCATCCGCCTAGACGCACAGTTCGGGACCCCCTACCCGAGATCCGCCGGTTTTGACACCGACATTGGTGCTTTCATTGAGTGTTCCTCTATGTCATCGCCGTCAGGTAGGATGCCTCATCTCGTTTTCAAGACGATACTATCGCCAAAGGAGCCTTGCCTGCTGGCCAGACTCTTCGGCTAGGTGGTTTTCTTATGACCGCCAGTCCGGTCACCGCGCCGATGATGACCTCTCGAGTCATCGAAACCAATCTCCAGGTTAGTTCGGAACTTGCCGAACAGTTAGATCCGATCGAGCTCTCCTCCATGAACGAGCTCTTGGTTCGCATCGCCGCCTTGGGAGTCGCCACAGACTACGACCGGATCGGGCCTAAAACCGATCTGAGAGAGATCAACTCTCCCCAGGCTACCCATCATGTTGCTGTGATAGAGCAGCAATGCGGCGATTCTTCTTGTATCTTAAGGACTAGTTACGTCCGGATTCCCGATCCCTCCATGCCGGATTCCCGCAGAGGGACGAACGTTGATCAAGCCCTGAATCTAAAGTCAGGCGGTGGGTTGGATTCATGGGATAACACTCAAAAATCCAAACTTCCAAGTTCGGAAACTTCTCGGCCCTTGAGTCCTAAACTGGACGGGGTTCCGGATCTAGTTCCACCCGCCCACCCAAACATTAGCGATCTCTCTCAAATTCGGCAAGAGCCCGATGAAACAGTACATCATTACTGGGCCAGATTCCTCCTGGTTATGAACAGGATAAAGGACTGCCGAGAGGAGGACGCAATCCCAATTTTCTGCAATAATTGCACGGACAAGGGAATCCTGAACGCCATCAGTCGTCGCAAAATTACACACTTTACTGACTTGGTGACCATAGTACAAAAGTACTATGCGATGGAGAGCGCCTGGAAAACCGAAAGTAAATTTTGGGACAATCCGGCCCCGAATTGAAGGAAATATGCCCTAGAGGCAATAATAATGTTATTATTTATTTCCTTATATCATGATAAATGTTTATTATTCATGCTAGAATTGTATTAACCGGAAACATAATACATGTGTGAATACATAAACCTACAGAGTGTCACTAGTATGCCTCTACTTGACTAGCTCGTTAATCAAAGATGGTTATGTTTCCTAACCATGAACAAGGAGTTGTTATTTGATTAACGGGATCACATCATTGGTTGAATGATCTGATTGACATGACCCATTCCATTAGCATAGCACCTGATCGTATAGTTTGTTGCTAGTGCTTTTCTTCATGACTTATACATGTTCCTATGACTATGAGATTATGCAACTCCCGTTTGCCCGAGGAACACTTTGGGTGCTACCAAACGTCACAACGTAACTGGGTGATTATAAAGGTACATTACAGGTGTCTCCGAAGGTACATGTTGGGTTGGCATATTTCGAGATTAGGATTTGTCACTCCGATTGTCGGAGAGGTATCTCTGGGCCCTCTCGGTAATGCACATCACATAAGCCTTGCAAGCATTGCAACTAAATGTGTTAGTTGTGAGATGATGTATTACGGAACGAGTAAAGAGACTTGCCGGTAACGAGATTGAACTAGGTATTGGATACCGACGATCGAATCTCGGGCAAGTAACATACCGATGACAAAGGGAACAAAGTATGTTGTTATGCGGTTTGACCGATAAAGATCTTCGTAGAATATGTAGGAACCAATATGGGCATCCAGGTTCCGCTTATTGGTTATTGACCAAGAATAGTTCTAGGTCATGTCTACATAGTTCTCGAACCCGTAGGGTCCGCACGCTTAAGGTTTCGATGATGGTGATATTATGAGTTTATGAGTTTTGATGTACCAAGGAGTTCGAGTCCCGGATGAGATCGGGGACATGACGAGGAGTCTCGAAATGGTCGAGACGTAAAGATTGATATATTGGACGACTATATTCGGAGTTCGGAAAGGTTCCGAATGATTCGGGTATTTTTCGGAGTACCGGAGAGTTACGGGAGAAGTAATGGGCCTTGATGGGCTTTAGTGGGAAGAGGAAAAAGGCTGCTGCGCCCCCTCCCTCTAGTCCGAATTGGACTAGGGAAAAGGGGGCCGGCCACCTTTCCTACTCCTCCACTTCCTTCTCCCTTCCTCCCCCTACATGGAAGGATTCCTAGTTGGACTAGGAAAAGGGGAATCCTACTCCCGGTGGGAGTAGGACTCCCCTTGGCGCGCCAAACATAGGGCCGGCCTCCTCCCTCCTTGCTCCTTTATATCTGGGGCAGGGGCACCCCATGACACACAAGTTGATCTACGGATCGTTCCTTAGCCGTGTGCGGTGCCCCTTCCACCATATTCCACTTGGTCATATCGTCATGGAGCTTAGGCGAAGCCTCGCGCGGAGAAGTCATATCGTCACGGGCTTAGGCGAAGCCCTGCGTCGGTGGAGCATCAACATCGTCACCACGCCGTCGTCTTGACGGAACTCATCCCGACACTTTGCTGGATCGGAGTCCGGGATCGCCATCGAGCTGAGCGTGTGCAGAACTCGGAGGTGCCGTGACGTTCGGTGCTTGGATCGGTCGGATCGTGGAGGCGTCGACTACATCAACAGCGTTGTTATAACGCTTCGCTTTCGGTCTCACGAGGGTGCGTGGGCGGACACTCTCCCCTCTCGTTGCTATGCCATCACCATGGTCTTGCGTGATCGTAGGAAAATTTTTGAAATTACTACGTTCCCCAACAGTGGTATCAGAGCCTGGTTTTATGCGTTGATGTCATGTGCACGAGTAGAACACAAGTGAGTTGTGGACGATACAAGTCATACTGCCTACCAGCATGTCATACTTTGGTTCAGCGGTATTGTGAGATGAAGCGGCCCGGACCGACATTACGCGTACGCTTACGCGAGACTGGTTTCACCGCTCCGAGCACTCGTTGCTTAAAGGTGACCGGCGGGTGTCTGCTCTCTCACTTTAGTTGAATCGAGTGTGGCTACGCCCGGTCCTTGAGAAGGTTAAACGGAGTCTATTTGACGAAGTATCGTTGTGGTTTTGATGCGTAGTAAGAACGGTTCTTGCTCAGCCCGTAGCAGCCACGTAAAACTTGCAACAACAAAGTAGAGGACGCCTAACTTGTTTTTGCAGGGCATGTTGTGATGTGATATGGTCAAGACGTGATGCTATATTTTATTGTATGAGATGATCATGTTTTGTAACCGAAGTTATCGGCAATCGGCAGGAGCCATATGGTTGTCGCTTTATTGTATGAAATGCAACGCCATGTAATTGCTTTACTTTATCACTAAGCGGTAGCGATAGTCGTAGAAGCAATAGTTGGCGAGACGACAACGATGCTACGATGGAGATCAAGGTGTCGCGCCCGGTGACGATGGTGATCATGACGGTGCTTCGAGATGGAGATCACAAGCACAAGATGATGATGACCATATCATATCACTTATATTGATTGCATGTGATGTTTATCCTTTATGCATCTTATCTTGCTTTGATTGACGGTAGCATTATAAGATGATCTCTCACCAAAATTATCAAGAAGTGTTCTCCTGAGTATGCACCGTTGCGAAAGTTCTTCGTGCCGAGACACCACGTGATGATCGGGTGTGATAGGCTCTCGTTCAAATACAACGGTGCAAAACAGTTGCGCACGCGAATACTCAGTTAAACTTGACGAGCCTAGCATATAACAGATATGGCCTCGGAACACGGAGACCGAAAGGTCGGCGTGAATCATATAGTAGATATGATCAACATAGTGATGTTCACCATTGAAACTACTCCATCTCACGTGATGATCGGACATGGTTTAGTTGATTTGGATCACGTGATCACTTAGATGACAAGAGAGATGTCTGTCTAAGTGGGAGTTCTTAAGTAATATGATTAATTGAACTTTAATTTATCATGAACTTAGTCCTGGTAGTATTTTGCAAATTATGTTATAGATCTATAGCTCGCGTTGTTGCTTCCCTATGTTTTCATATATGTTCCTAGAGAAAATTGTATTGAAAGATGTTAGTAGCAATGATGCGGATTGGATCCGTGATCTGAGATTTATCCTCATTGCTGCACAGAAGAATTATGTCCTTAATGCACCGCTAGGTGACAGACCTATTGCAGGAGCAGATGCGACGTTATGAGCGTTTGGCTAGCTCAATATGAGCGATCTGACGTTATGAGCGTTTGGCTAGCTCAATATGATGACTACTTGATAGTTTAGTGCACCATGCTTAACGGCTTAGAATCGGGACTTCAAAGACGTTTTGAGCGTCATGGACCATATGAGATGTTCCAGGAATTGAAGTTAATATTTTAAGCAAATACCGAGTTGAGAGATATGAAGTCTCCAACAAGTTCTATAGCTAAAAGATGGAGGAGAATCGCTCAACTAGTGAGCATGTGCTCAGATTGTCCGAGTACTTCAATCACTTGAATCAAGTGGGAGTTAATCTTCCGGATAAGATAGTGATTGACAGAATTCTCTAGTCACCATCACTAAGTTAGTAGAACTTCGTGATGAACTATAGTATGCAAGGGATGACGAAAAAGATTCTCGAGCTCTTCGCGATGCTAAAATCGTGAAGGTAGAAATCAAGAAAAACATCAAGTGTTGATGGTTGACAAGACCACTAGTCTCAAGGAAAATGGCAAAGGGAAGAAGGGAACTTCAAATGGAGCGGCAAGCAAGTTGCTGCTCGAGTGAAGAAGCCCAAGTCTAGACCTAAGCCCGAGACTGAGTACTTTTGCTGCAATGGAACTGGTCACTTTGGGCGGAACTACCCTGAATATTTGGTGGATAAGAAGGATGGCAAAGTGAACAAGGGTATATTTGATATACAGGTTATTGATGTGTACTTTACTAGTGTTTATAGTAGCCCCTGAGTATTTGATACTTGTTAGGTTGCTAAGATTAGTAACTCAAACAGGAGTTCTGAATAAACAGAGACTAGTTGAAGGGAAGTGACGATGAGTGTTGGAAGTAGTTCCAAGATTGATATGATCATCATCGCACACTCCCTATACTTTCGGGATTAGTGTGGAACCTAAATAAGTGTTATTTGGTGTTGAGCATAAATATGATTTGATCATGTTTATTGCAATACGATTATTCATTTAAGTAAGAGAATAAATTGTTGTTCATTTACATGAATAAAACCTTATATGGTTACACACCCAATGAAAATGGTTCATTGGATCTCGATCATAGTGATACACATATTCATAATATTGAAACCAAAAGATGCAAAGTTAATAATGATAGTGCAACTTATTTGTGGCACTGCCGTTTAGGTCATATTGGTGTAAAGCGCATGAAGAAAACTCCATGCTGATGGACTTTTGGAATCACTTGATTATGAATCATTTGATGCTTGCGAACCATGCCTTTTGGGCAAGATGACTAAAACTCCGTTCTCCGGAACAATGGAACAAGCTACTGACTTATTGGGAATAATACATACCGATGTATGCGATCCAATGAGTGTTGATGCTCGTGGCAAGTATCGTTATTTTCTGACCTTCACAAGATGATTTGAGCAGATATGGGTATATCTACTTGATGAAACATAAGTCTGAAATAGTTGAAAGGTTCAAAGAATTTCAGAGTGAAGTGGAAAATCATCGTAACAAGAAAATAAAGTTTCTGCGATCTGATCGTGGAGATGAATATTTGAGTTCGAGTTTGGTCTTCAATGAAAACAATGTGGAATAGTTTCACAGCTCACGCCACCGGAACACCACAACGTTATGGTGTGTCCGAACGTCAGAACCGTGCTTTATTTTGATATGGTGCGATCTATGATGTCTCTTACGATATAGTTTTGGGGTTATGCATTAGAGACAGCTGCATTCACGCTTAATAGGGCAACCATCTAAATCCGTTGAGATGACACCGTATGAACTATGGTTTAGCGATAAACCTAAGCTGTCGTTTCTTAAAGTTTGAGTTGTGATGCTTATGTGAAAAGGTTTTCACCGATAAGCTCGAACCCAAATCGAGAAGTGCGTCTTCATAGAATACCCAAAAGAAAATGTTGGGTACACCTTCTATCACAGATCCGAAGGCAAGTTTTTGCTAAGATGGATCCTTTCTAGAGAAGAAGTTTCTCTCGAAAGAAGTGAGTGGGAGGAAAGTAGAACTTGATGAGGTAATTGTACCTTCTCCCTTATTGGAAAGTAGTTCATCACGAAATCAGTTCCAAGTGATTCCTACACCAATTAGTGAGGAAGTTAATGATGATGATCATGAAACTTCAGATCAAGTTGTTACCAAACCTCGTGAGGTCTTCCAGAGTAAGATCCGCACTGAGTGGTACGGTAATCCTATTCTAGAAGTCATGTTACTAGACCATGATGAACCTACGAACTATGAGGAAGCGATGATGAGCCCAGATTCCGCGAAATGGTTTGAGACCATGAAATCTGAGATGGGATCCATGTATGAGAACAAAGTATGGACTTTGGTTGACTTGCCCGATGATCGGCAAGCCATTGAGAATAAATGGATCTTCAAGAGGAAGACGGACACGATAGTAGTGTTACTATCTACAAAGCTCGACTTGTCGCAAAAAGGTTTTGACAAGTTCAAGGTGTTGACTACAATGAGATTTTCTCAATTGTAGCGATGCTTAAGTCTGTCGAATCATGTTAGCAATTGCCACATTTTATGAAATCGGCAAATGGATGTCAAAACTACATTCTTTAATGGATTTATTAAAGAAGAGTTGTATATGATGCAACCAGAAGGTTTTGTCAATCCTAAAGGAGCTAACAAAATGTGCAAGCTCCAATGATCCATCTATGGACTGGTGCAAGCATCTCGGAGTTGGAATAAACGCTTTGATAGTGTGATCAAAGCATATGGTTTTATACAGACTTTTGGAGAAACCTGTATTTACAAGAAAGTGAGTGGGAGCACTACAGCATTTCTGATAAGTATATGTGAATGACATATTGTTGATCGAAATAATGTAGAATTATTCTGCAAAGCATAAAGGAGTATTTGAAAGGAGTTTTTCAAAGAAGGACCTCGGTGAAGCTGCTTATATATTGAGCATCAAGATCTATAGAGATAGATCAAGACGCTTGATAAGTTTTTCAATGAATACATACCTTGACAAGATTTTGAAGTAGTTCAAAATGGAACAGTCAAAGAAAGAGTTCTTGCCTGTGTTACAAGGTGTGAGATTGAGTAAGACTCAAAACCCGACCACGGCAGAAGATAGAAAGAGAATGAAAGTCATTCCCTATGCATCAGCCATAGGTTCTATAAAGTATGTCATGCTGTGTACCAGATCTATTGCATACCCTACCACTAAGTTTGGCAAGGAGTGCAATAGTGATCTAGGAGTAGATCAATGGACAGCGGTCAAAATTATCCTTAGTGGAATAAGGATATGTTTCTCGATTATGGAAGTGAAAAAGGTTAAATCGTAAAGGGTTACGTCGATGCAAGTTTTAACACTGATCTAGATGACTCGAGTCTCTATCTGGATACATATTGAAAGTGGGAGCAATTAGCTAGAGTAGCTCCGTGCGAGCATTGTAGACATAGAAATTTGCAAAATACTTACGGCTCTGAATGTGATGCAACCCGTTGACTAAAATTATCTCACAAGCAAAACATTATCACACCTTAGTACTCTTTGGGTGTTAATCACATAGCGATGTGAACTAGATTACTGACTCTAGTTAACCCTTTGGGTGTTGGTCACATGTCGATGTGAACTATGGGTGTTAACCACATGGCGATGTGAACTAGATTATTGACTCTAGTGCAAGTGGGAGACTGAAGGAAATATGCCCTAGAGGCAATAATAATGTTATTATTTATTTCCTTATATCATGATAAATGTTTATTATTCATGCTAGAATTGTATTAACCGGAAACATAATACATGTGTGAATACATAAACCTACAGAGTGTCACTAGTATGCCTCTACTTGACTAGCTCGTTAATCAAAGATGGTTATGTTTCCTAACCATGAACAAGGAGTTGTTATTTGATTAACGGGATCACATCATTGGTTGAATGATCTGATTGACATGACCCATTCCATTAGCATAGCACCTGATCGTATAGTTTGTTGCTAGTGCTTTTCTTCATGACTTATACATGTTCCTATGACTATGAGATTATGCAACTCCGTTTGCCGAGGAACACTTTGGGTGCTACCAAACGTCCACAACGTAATCGGGTGATTATAAAGGTACATTACAGGTGTCTCCGAAGGTACATGTTGGGTTGGCATATTTCGAGATTAGGATTTGTCACTCCGATTGTCGGAGAGGTATCTCCGGGCCCTCTCGGTAATGCACATCACATAAGCCTTGCAAGCATTGCAACTAAATGTGTTAGTTGTGAGATGATGTATTACGGAACGAGTAAAGAGACTTGCCGGTAACGAGATTGAACTAGGTATTGGATACCGACGATCGAATCTCGGGCAAGTAACATACCGATGACAAAGGGAACAAAGTATGTTGTTATGCGGTTTGACCGATAAAGATCTTCGTAGAATATGTAGGAACCAATATGGGCATCCAGGTTCCGCTATTGGTTATTGACCAAGAATAGTTCTAGGTCATGTCTACATAGTTCTCGAACCCGTAGGGTCCGCACGCTTAAGGTTTCGATGACAGTGATATTATGAGTTTATGAGTTTTGATGTACCAAGGAGTTCGAGTCCCGGATGAGATCGGGGACATGACGAGGAGTCTCGAAATGGTCGAGACGTAAAGATTGATATATTGGACGACTATATTCGGAGTTCGGAAAGGTTCCGAATGATTCGGGTATTTTTCGGAGTACCGGAGAGTTACGGGAGAAGTAATGGGCCTTGATGGGCTTTAGTGGGAAGAGGAAAAAGGCTGCTGCGCCCCCTCCCTCTAGTCCGAATTGGACTAGGAAAAGGGGCCGCCACCTTCCTACTCCTCCACTTCCTTCTCCCTTCCTCCCCTACATGGAAGGATTCCTAGTTGGACTAGGAAGGGAATCCTACTCCCGTGGGAGTAGGACTCCCCTTGCGCGCCAAACATAGGGCCGGCCTCCTCCTCCCTTGCTCCTTTATATCACGGGGCAGGGGCACCCCATGACACACAAGTTGATCTACGGATCGTTCCTTAGCCGTGTCGGTGCCCCTTCCACCATATTCCACTTCGGTCATATCGTCATGAGCTTAGGCGAAGCCCTGCGCCGGAGAAGTCATATCGTCACGGGCTTAGGCGAAGCCCTCGTCGGTGGAGCATCAACATCGTCCCACGCCGTCGTCTTGACGGAACTCATCCCCGACACTTTGCTGGATCGGAGTCCGGGATCGCCATCGAGCTGAACGTGTGCAGAACTCGGAGGTGCCGTGACGCTCGGTGCTTGGATCGGTCGGATCGTGGAGACGTACGACTACATCAACCGCGTTGTTATAACGCTTCCGCTTTCGGTCTACGAGGGTACGTGGACGGACACTCTCCCCTCTCGTTGCTATGCCATCACCATGGTCTTGCGTGATCGTAGGAAAATTTTTGAAATTACTACGTTCCCCAACACGAATACACCCCTAGTCCGAAACAAAAGGGTGCATCATTATCAAGCACCCGGGTTGAATACCAAAAAACCAAAACCCCCTAAAGGGTACAGAACCGTACTGGAGGGTTGGCTCAACGGACCCTGCAAGATCCACAGTTCGGAGGGCGTTACTCCAACACACAGCCTTCGAGCATGTTGGATACACAGGCAGGTGGCCAAAAGTGGCGTAGGCTTTCTAGCCCCGGGCAACCAACCCAGCAGTACCAGTACGGTATTAACAGTCTTTGAGACTTTCGCATCAAATAACATGCGGAAACGAACAATCCGCAGCCTTGCCGAAGTCTACCAAGTAGCAACAACAAATCCATGGAGCGACACGCCTATCACCTTCAACGCCAGCGGCGAACCTAAATTCCGAACACCTAGAGCACCAGCCGCATTGGTCCTCAGTCTGATAGTGGACGGTTTTCGTCTTACTAAGGTACTCATGGATGGCGGCAGCGGATTAAACCTCATCTATGAGGAAACCCTTCAAAAAATGGAAATTGACTGCAGCCGCATTGAGCGAAGCAGCACAACCTTCAGAGGGATAATCCTTAGTCGAGAAGTATGCTGCGTAGGAAAAATCACACTAGATGTAGTGTTCGGCTCACCGGACAATTACAGGTCCGAGGAGGTCACGTTTCAAGTGGCCCCATTCGACAGCGGATATCACGCTTTGTTAGGGCGAGAGGCATTCACAATCTTCCAAGCTATACCCCACTACGGTTACATGAAGCTCAAAATGCCCGGACCCAATGGGATAATCACTCTCACCAGTGATCCAGATACAGCACTCCACGCTGAAAATAAGACAGCCGCACTGGCCCTAGAGGCATTGTCAGAAACCCTAGCGGCAGAGGAACTAACCATGCTGCGCTCCACGGTGGATAGGGACGATGTGATACTCGATAAGAGGTCCAAGTCCACCTCTTTTAAACTAGCAGACGAAATAGTCAAATTTCAGGTCCATCCAACGGACCCCACAAAGACAGCCTCCATTGGGGCACAATTAAGTCCCGATGTCGAAGCAAGACTATGAGAATTCCTTCGAAAATTGGGACATTTTGCCCAGCACCCTTCGGACATGCCAGAATCCCACGCAGCTGGCAGAGCACAGCCTAAATATCCTAAAAGGATTCAAGCCAGTCAAACAAGCTCTTCGGCGATTTTCCGAGCCCAAAAGACAGGCAATGGGAGAAGAGCTAGCCAAACTCTTAGAAGCCGGATTCATCAGAGATATAAAACATCCGGACTAGCTAGCCAACTTAGTAATGGTACCAAAAAAGAACAAATCCTGGCGCCTCTGCGTCGATTTTAAAGACCTTAACAAGGCCTGTCCAAAGGACCCTTTCCCCCTCCCCCGCATCGATCAAATCATCGATGCTACCGCAGGGCACGACTCATTGTGCTTCCTCGACACATACTCCGGATACCATCAAATCAAGATTGCGGAGAAAGATCAGGCCGCAACGGCATTCATTACTCCATATGGGCCATTCTGCTTCAACACCATGCCCTTCGGACTCAAAAACGCCGGCGCAACATATCAGCGCATGATTCAAACATGTCTGGCGACCCAGATAGGCAAAACAGTAGAGCCATACGTAGACGACGTGTTCATCAAGACCAAACACGTCGGAACTCTAGTACACTACCAGAAACTGAAATTTTTCTGTGAGTTGAGTAATATTCCTGTCGGTCCCGCACTAGCCCACAGTAAAATTGTTATCCCTGTCGTTCCTCAGCCCACAGAGAAATGGAACATGACCCGCTCAGCCCACCCGCCAAAAACACTACCGCGCATCCAGTTTTCGGCCCGCGCGTTGCAAAAGACCAAGTCCCGCTGCGGTGCGGACAAACATCCTTTCCGCCCCACACACTTCCAAACCCTAGCCGCCAAATCCACCCACTTCTTTCGCCCCTAAATCCCTCGCCGCCGCCAACCACCGTTCCTCCCCGCGCACTGCGCCCCGAAGTCGCCCGAGCACCTCAGCCTACTCTCTCCGATCTGTACGTGTTGCTTTCCCTCCGCCGCTTAGTACCACCCATGGCTCCTCTGCTATTGGACCACGCCGACGCCGCAGCTCCGGTCTAGGTACCACCCCGCCCACGCCGGCGCTTGGCCTACTCCTTCACACGGCCACGACCCTGCACGAACGGCGCTGCCATCGCCAGATTGTGGTTCTCCTCTAGATCCTGCAGTTCGCCGGCGTCACGGGAGGTACATACCCTGAATCCTAAAGCGTTTCTGCTACCTGCTCCTAGCATCTACGACCCCCCCTAGATCTGGTGCATCTTCAGGAATCCCCAAATCCAGCGCCAGATCTGAGCTTATATATATATCTACTAATCCACAAAACCAGTGCAACTCCTTCAATCCCCAAATCTAGTCTCAGATTTGAATTATGGATTTGACGGACTGCAACCATCTATTGCTACCTTGATTCTTTTAGTTAAATTAGTTTGAAGACAGCCATATGTTTCCATAAATTCTGTAATGTTTACTTCTAAGATTTTGTGGAATACATGGTGTGATTAGCATTAGTTCTGTTTTCCATTGAAAATACTTGTAATATTACCACCCAAATTCTATCTGACTCTAATTTGGCTATGTAGAGCACTGTTTATACTTATTTTCACACACAAAAACAGCCATTGCAAAGTACAAGAGGGTGACAACAGGACTAATTTCTTTGTATTTCCTCAGGACTTTCAGCGCCCTAATTATTCAATCTATAATTTGTCTGTCCATACCTTTGATTTTATTCTCTTTCATCATGTTAGCATTTAGGAAGCATTGACCACTTGCATTGCAAATACAAGGAACATAATCAGGGAGGTTGGCAATAAGAAGTTGAGGTTATCATTCGCCTTGGTTCAGTAATTGTGATGTTGCTCCATGGTTTAGCCATCGTGCGAGTGCTTGGCTTGGGGCGGTCCATTGGCTCGAATGAATGCCAGCTCCCAGCCCATGGCCTTGTCCACTAGTTTTTTCTCTTACTGTACTAAGCTGCAAAAGCTTTTTTATTGATTTTTTCAACTCATCCCAGTACTACAAATAAGAAGCAATGATAATAAGGTTGCTCCTTTCATGTTTTCTGCAGAAAGTTTCCAACATTCTTCTTAAATTTGGGTACTGTTATGTACAGAGGTTTTCATCTATAGATAAGCACATCGATGGAGATACACGGCATGGTCAAAGGCAATCTGTTTCAGGTGCACACTCCGTACTTATTAAAATATATGAGCAAGGTTTCTGCAATGATGTTCCATATGTGTTGCTTGCAGGTCGATGATTAATTTGTAGATTGATATTTCATTAATTTTGATTTCTGTACATATTCACATTTCCATACATTCACATGATTATATGATTGAGATGACCGAGTCATCAACTATGTACCCTTTTGAGATCTCATTTTCCTATTTGCAATTAATCTAGATCAGGAGTAAGATTTAAGGTTCAAGATCGATCTATGAGAGGTGTAATATCCTCTACTCTTATCAAAGGTATGGTTATACTGTTATTTCTCAACATGTCTCAAACTTAAGTAATGATTAATTTTGATACAAGTTTTTGATATTGTGAGATCATGATATCTCTAGTATGCTCAAGAACATCTATGTACCTAGACATTATAGTTTAGAGTATTGACAATGAAACTATACCTGGAAATACCTTTTACCAGTAGCTATGCATGAGAAATGTATGTTCTCTAATAACAATTAACAAGACAAACATATGTTGAGGGGCTCCTGTCATAGGCCATACTGTATGTCATCTGAATTTAGTTAATCTTATTACTACATTCTTCTTGGAACATACTGTATGTCGTCAGTCATGTAAGTATTGTGGATGGGGCTCTTCCCCCTCTTCTTCTTTAATAGTATATGATACACACACTCGTGCCTATTCAAGAAAAAATATTTTTTCTTATTATATGTTCCAGCTGTATTGGTGTGGAGCCTGCCCTAGTGCTCTCACTAATTATATAGATGCTACTTAAAATTGTAAGTAGTACACACTAGATTAAAGTGTAGCACAGATCCATATAAATGACTTTAGAAGACTGAAATGCATAAACTTAACTCCCCATTATTGTCGAGTGGTTTGCAAATTAGGCTGAGTTGTATGCTGATTCTCCATGTTCTTTGTTGATTGCTTATCCACGTATTGAAAAACAATGAATTTGTACTTGTGTTCTTTCATTGCAGAACTGTTATATTCAGCAAGCACATCCTTTCGAGGCTGGGTATTACTATTTTCTCAAAACAACATTAATCATGCATTTGTTGTCAATTTTTTATACAATTATGTGTCTTATAGTTTCACTCAGTTATTATGCGATAACTTTAGAGGAATGGAGCCAAGGTTTGGCCAAGTTAATTTGAGAAACTGAGATGTCGAATATGTACTTACTGTATCATCTAGATAATGATCTGGTTGTTGCACAATCTTACTTCAACGAGTCTATTCTTTTTTTTCACAGAGCAATGAGTCTATTTGGTGCAGGGTAATCTGTAAGAGAAGCTTGCAATCCAAGCTATGATTGAGTGACAAATGAGCTCCTATTTCTCCATATGTAGTTGAAGGACTTATGTTTTATTAGATGTGCACTTCTATTTCAGTGACCTTCAGCCGTTGTATGCTAATTATAGACAGATTTGTATATGAAGTACATATATGTGACTTATTTGAACTATGATTAATGTAACCTATTGAGTTGTTGTGTATGTTCTAGGTTCGTTGTCAGATGGATCGATTATGTGCAATGCAGTTTTATCATTTTTATTTTTTTGTCCACTCAATTCTATTTCCCTGGCGGTTCTGTCCTCACAGGGATATTACAATTTCCTGTCGGCCTACCGTCAGGAATAAGTTTCCTGTCGGCCATCCGACAGACATATTCTACTATCCCTGTCAAGCTATGGCTGTCGGCTATTCCTGTCGGTTGACCGACAGGGAATATTATTCCTGACGGTTGACCCAATTTTCCTGTCGATTTTCAGCCCACAGAAAAATTCCAGTTTCTGGTAGTGGTAGAAGACTTGAGGGTGACATTCGACAACCTCCGAGCATATGACATTAATTTCAATCCAGAAAAATGCTTCTTCGGCGTACCGGCCGGAAAGCTCTTGGGCTTCATCGTATCCGGTCGAGGAATTGAAGCAAACCCGGCCAAAATCCGAGCTCTGTCACAATTGGATATTCCAAAAGACCTCAAGCAGATACAAAAATTAACCGGATGCGTAGCGGCCTTAAGTCGCTTCATCTCCCGTTTGGGAGAAAAGGCTCGCCCTCTACCGCCTCCTCCGGCGCACGAACATTTCGAATGGACGGATCTGCCACAACGGACTCGAAGAAATAAAGGCCATACGGCAACAAATCCGGTTCGCCGCGCGCCAAACTGGGCGAACCTATGTTATTATATATCGCAGCAACACATCAAGTTGTTAGCGCGGTACTCGTCGTTGAGCGAGAAGCAGAAGGCACAAATTCCCTCTTCAAAACCAGTGTACAACGTATCCACTGTTCTAACTCCATGCAAATCCGGTACCCACATTATCAAAAGATAGCGTGTCACGGTGTTCAAAACATCCGGAAGCTGCGACACTACTTTCAAGGGTGTTCAATAACGGTGGCCTCAAAGTACCTCTCAACGATATTATAAACAATCGCGGCGAACGGGCAGCATTGCAAAATGGGCCATCGAGCTCTTACCATTTGACATAACCTACAAACCACGGCGAGGTATAAAATCGCAGGTTACAGCGGACTTCATCGCTGAATGGACGGCCGAACTCCCTAAAGAGTGCGGTAGCGTACTAACTGGATCATGCATTTCGACGGATCCAAAATGTTGGCTGGCTTGGGGCTGGCGTCGTCTTGGCGTCCCCAGCTGGAGACACAATCAATACATACTTCAAATAATGTACATGGACTCCAACAATGCAGCCGAATCGAGGCCCTTCTACATGGCCTCCGGATGGCAATCTCCATGGGCATTCAACGCCTAGAGGTGCGAGATTCAAACCTCGCAATATCCCAAGTAAATGGAGACTTGACGCCAAAAGATCCAAAATGGCAGCTTACCGCAACGCCGTCCTAAAATGTCAGCTCGGTCCAAGGACTAGAATTCCATCATGTAGCCCGGATAATAACCAGGCAGCAGACGTGTTAGCACGCATCGGCGCGAAACGAGACGCCGTCCCTCCTAACATCTTCCTGGAATGGCTCTTTAAGCCATCCGTATTATGGGAATAGGAGTCCGGAAATAACAATCCGGAGCTAGCTGCATCACCTAACTCAGACCATTCTGACACAATCGGCGGCTCAGCCAATGAAATAACACCTTCAGCTCATGAAATAATGGTAGTCATTGCCCCATGGACAGAACCATTCCTAGCCTACTTAATACGGCAGGAACTTCCCGAAGACCAAAATGAGGCCCGCTGCATAGTTCGGCGATCTAAAGCCTACAAGGTCCATGAGGGAGAGCTTTATAAGAAAAGCACAACCGGAGTCCTTCAAAGGTGTATCTCCGAAGAGGAAGGGCGAAATCTCCTGGCTGAAATTCACGACGGACTCGGCGGGCACCACGCTGCAGCCCGGGCTCTCGTAGGCAAGGCCTTCCGTACATGATTTTATTGGCCGACAGCCGGGGCAGATGCTCAGGATTTAGTCCAACGATGCGTCGGTGCCAGCTCTTTGCTAATCGAGCCATATGCCACCCACCGCCTCAAAACTATACCCATTACCTGGCCGCCATGATGCAGGGGCTTGACATGGTCGGACCCCTTAAAGGGGAACCCACAAGCACAAATACTTATTGGTCATGGTGGACAAATTCACCAAATGGATTGAGGCCAAGCCGGTTAAAGCGGCAGAATCCGGACCGGTGATAGACTTCATATCCGGGTAGTACACCGCCGGTGTCCCCACAAAGATCATCATCGACAACGGCACGAACTTCACGGCCGACGAGGTTAAACTTTGGTGCAAAAACATGGGCATTAAGCTCGATTACGCTCAGTCTATCACCCCCAAACTAACGGCCAAGTTGAGCGAGCAAATGGTCTAATCATGAGCGGCATCAAACCCAGATTAGTGCGGTCCTCAAGGAATCTAACACGCCTTGGGTAGAGGAGCTCGACTCCGTACTCTAGGGGCTGCGGACCACGCCAAACCGAACTACCGGATTCACACCATTTTTCATGGTATCTGGCGCAGAGGCAGTCCCGCCTGCGATATAATTCATGACTCACCTGCGTAGCGCATGTACGACGAAAGAGAAGCCGAGCTAGATCGGCAGGACAGTCTGGATGCCTTAGAGGAGGAGCGGGACGTGGCAAAGGCTCGTTCCACATTTTATCAGCAGCAGGCTCGAAGATATCAAAGCAGAGAAGTACGGGTCAAAACTTACAATGTTGGCGAACTTGTTCTACGCCTGCCGGACAAGAAAAAGGACAAACTCAAGCCCAAGTGGGAAGTTCCCTTCATCATCGACCAAGTCCTGACCGGCGGAGCGCACCGCCTCGTAACGCCGGACAACCGACTCGAGCCGAACCCATGGAACGCAGCCCGTCTCCAAAGATTCTACGCCTAACGCCGGACTCCGGGTTCGTCTCACTCCCCCGTCCACTCCTTGTTTTTTACTGTCTCTCCTCCTCCTCCTTCCCATTTTTTTTCAATACCTTTTATGGGCTGATTTGCGCCTTTGTTCACTTTTACTTGATGTGCCCCTCGCACTCATTATACTGGGGCTTCTTTAAATGGCTTATTCATACGGGCTTCATGCCCAACACATGTGTCATACTTCCGCATGTACCTCTTATTCACCATTATGTGCATCAATATGACTTAAGTTTTGGCCAAGCTGGGTTGCCTGGCTCCTGTGCTTACCCCTACGTTCCCGATTGTTCGGCTAGGAGGTAAAGGGAGCAACTCTGCACTTGTTACTGCCGGGTCAGCCGGATGTGTACCTCAGACTGGGTGAAGCCGAAAGCTAGCGTTCTTAAGAGAATATTCGGTCGGTGACTTGAAAGATGATTTATTACTTACTTATTTATCTTCCCCGGATGCTTTTTTCTGCTATTTTCGCAGTCCGCATTGCACTTTAGGGCATGCCTCCCAGGGAAAGGAACCCTTAACGGAACTATTCTCCCTGGAAGATGTTTCTTACTAACCATGTAATATAACATAACTAGTTGGGCACTTGTCTGATAAAGCAATTATGACCCCGACGCCTTGTCTCCATGCATGCCCGGTTCTTTTATAACCGTAAGGGTATTCGGACACACTCGGACTGTTGGGTCCCGAGGTTGAAGCGAAACAGTCCATAAAGACAAATGATCTACAATCCGGCTAGAAGGCATTTTACATGTCATTTCAAATTACATCGTCAAACCGACTGATTGTACTCCTCTTCAATCCCATCTAACAGGCTGTCTAATTTATAGTCCTGTTGGGAATATTTCGCGGCCAGTTCTACTTGGCCGTACATCAAGCTCACAGGGATCTCCTTCCCATCAGGCCCCGCAGGTCCGACCTCGGCCATGTGGTTTGGGTCAGACTTCGGGTAACGTGTCTTCACCATGGCCCAGGCCTCCCTGGCGCCCTGACGGCAGGCCGATATCTTACACAAACGGAGGCGTTGCCGTGCTCCCTGAAGCTTCTCAGCAAGCTCACCAAGGCCCTCGGGTAGGGAGACGGATGGCCATAAAGCATGAACGACGCCACTCATCGCCTGCCGAACATGTTCGAGCAATTGCACTAGCTCGGGAAGTTGGTCACCCGTTGACTCAGGCATTTCCTCCGCAGGGCGACCTGTGAGCACACCTAAAGACATATTTCTGTCAATCGACTTCCTCGCCGAATTCTTCTTTTCAAAGGAATTTGTTCAAGCACTTACTATAAATGCCGCGACGAAGCCGCTGTTTCTCCTTCACGGAGCCAGACAGCTGGGCCCGAACACCTTTCAGCTCTTCTCCTTGCTGGGTGTGGGCATCTTAGAGCTAGTTTCTCTCCTGCTGCACCTTCATCAGCACCCTCTCGCCGGCCTTTAGCTGACGCAGTAGCTGTTGCTTGTCCGGATCTAGTCCGGCGCCCTCTGCAATATTATTGTCAGATTCACGCCACACTTTGCTAAACAATTATCTTTTCAAAGTACGTCTTACCAGCGGGGTCTCTGTGGCTCCCCGTCATGCTGCAGATCGGCTTCAAGTTGGGCCTTGCACTCTTGGAGCTCCCAGGACAGCTGGGTATTCTTCTCCGCAAGACCAAGATAATAATTGATCCTTAAATTAGTTATTTCAACTATTTTAAGTCTCGGGGCTCTTGGCATATATAACTATTAAAATTACTTACCCGTATGTCTTTCACATACTGCTCTGTGGCTCTCGTTAACCCATCTTGAGCGGCACGGAGGTGCGCGTTTCCGCTTTAAAGGCATTTAACTCCTCCGGGAGAAACACGCGACACGAAGAACTGTCCGCGCGACTTTGTGATTCATGGCGCTCTCCACCTCGAACCGGTGGCGGACAGCTGTCGGCATCCTCCGTCGGAGGAGCGTCCGGTTACGCCTTGTATTCACCTCCTCCCGAACCATGCGTTGGAGCATGGCGGCGGAGGCTTGATTGGCAACCTCTCCGGACCGTTGTCGGCGGCGCTCTTCTCGGAAAAGTTATGAGCATTAATATACCTTCCGGGATCCTTCCCTTAAAAACAGCGGTGCTTCGTGCCGTTGCGGTGACGTCTCGGTTCTCGCCGACTCCTCTTCCTCCCGCCGGCCGGATCGACCCTTGTTGGTCGGCCGCGCTGGTTCGGCTTCCCGCCTTAAAGGCACATCCTGCGATACACCATCAGTATGGGATGGTCAGAATTGAGCGCGGATCAAACAATGGTGTCAAGACCTCAGTCGTAGTCACCTGGGAGGCCGAAAACAAACCGGGGTAGTCAGCCGTAATGGCGACTAGGGCGTTGTCTATGCTACGTTGGTGGAACACCCCGTCAATCAGCTCCACCTTTATGTCCGGATCCTCTTCGGAGGCCGGATCAAGGGATCGTTCCGGATCCTCGGGCTGTGGAGCTAGGCTTCGTATGCCCTCCACGTCCCGGCGCAGCTCCTGCGTCGAAAATCACAGAGTAAGATACTTGACTTTAAAAAAAGTATGGATCGGGTAGATGAACATCCGCTTACCCAGCTCCGAGGGTTATGCATAGAAAATCCATTTAACGGATTCTTGCGGAGGAAGTCCTCCTCCTCTCCCTTGTACAAGCCGGACATGATCTTTGCCAGATCGGCTGCCGAGCCTAGCCCTTTGCGGTCATGACGGGTGGCGTCATCTTCCCCGTTGAAATCCCACATAGGGTGGACCCTATATTGGAGTGGCTGCACCCCTCGCATAATGCACGTGGCCATGACTCCAATCAATGTCAATCCGGAATGGGCCAGTAACCTAATCCGGCCCATCAGATAATGGACGCTCCTATCATCTTCCCGTTGAGGGCTCCGCGGGCGCCAACTCAGGCATTTCTTCAAGGGAGCATTGTTGAACTCCGGGAGGCCGATCCGGACTGGACCCGGCAGAGGGGCGTCCTCCATGTAGAACCATTCCGAAGGCCAGTCTTCGGACGCCTTCTTCGGGGTGCCGGATAGATATCCGGTCCCGGCGATGCGCCATATTTCGGCTCCGCCCACTTGGTATATCGACCCCTCATGAGAACGGGGTACGAGACAAAACAATCTCTTCCACAGGGAAAAATGGGGCTCGATGCCCAAGAACAGCTCGAAGAAAGCTACGAAGCCCGCGATGTGCAAAATGGAGGCGGGCGTGAGGTGGTGAAGTTGGAGTCCGTAGAACTCTAGGAGCCCCCGGAGAAACGGATGTATGGGAAATCCGAGTCCCCTTATTAGATAGGGGGACAAAGCATACCTGCTCCCCTTTGGAAGGGTTGGGGCGCTCTCCTTTGCTTCCACCCTTGTAGGTGGCCAGTTCGGCTCGAACCGGAACCATGAAAGCTGGGGGAAGATATCCCTCGGTTTGAAGTACCACTAGCTCACTGTGTGGAACTGAGCATCTCCCCCAATCTCCTGGCTTAGGGCTGGGAGCGCGAGAGGAGGAGCCGCGTCGTCTATCCATGATGGAATGTATTTCTGTCAGAGGCGCTTCGATGAGAACTTGCGGATGGAGGATGGTGTAAGCTGGATCTAGATCCTCGCCTCTCATGATGGAGGATGGCTAAGGGGTAAAATGTAAAAATATCCCAGCCTTTCGCATTCGTACGACACGTGGAAGAAGGCCATTATTGGGCGTAGAAGCCAAGGAGCGCAACATTTATAAAGAAGCGGACACTATTCGGCGGGAACATGAAGATGAAGGAGAACCCGCTTTGCAATGCCGAAGGCAATATGCGCCCGGACTCGTCGTCATTGAAGCCTGGTTCAGGGCTCTTGAGGAGTTCCGGACTAGGGGTGTCCGGATAGCGAACTATCATCATCGGCGGACTCCAAGACTATGAAGATACAAGATTGAAGACTTCGTCCCGTGTCCGGATGGGACTTTCCTTTGCGTGGAAGGCAAGCTTGGCGATACGGATATGTAGATCTCCTACCATTGTAACCGACTCTGTGTAACCCTAACCCTATCCGGTGTCTATATAAACCGGAGGGTTTTAGTCCGTAGGACGAACAACAACCATACCATAGGCTAGCTTCTAGGGTTTAGCCTCTTTGATCTAGTGGTAGATCCACTCTTGTAACACACATCATCAATATTAATCTAGCAGGACGTAGGGTTTTACCTCCATCAAGAGGGCCCGAACCTGGGTAAAACATCGTGTCCCTTGTCTCCTGTTACCATCCGCCTAGACGCACAGTTCGGGACCCCCTACCCGAGATCCGCCGGTTTTGACACCGACAAGGTCCCTATTGACTTCGTAAATTTCAAGATGGTACACTAGTATACTAAATATTGTGGAGCGCGACCAAGGCCGAGAGGAAAACGACAGAACTAGTACGTATTTATTTACGGTGTAGATTCACTCATTTTGCTCCATATGTACTCCGTCTCGGTGTAGTCTAGTCACTTGTTGAAATCTCTAGAAAGGCAAATACTCCTTTCTGTTTTACAGGGCTATACTAGCAAGTACTTACAACAATAGTGGGATCACATAGCAATTTTGTCTCATGCAAGAGCCTGGCTATATGCATGCTCCAAGGTTCGCAACTACCATGTTCGGTTGCATTTGGCTCTTCGCCTCTTCGAGAAGACGAACACTGATGTTACTACTACTGCTTCTACAATATCGAATCCACTGCTGCATGTTCGTCCACCGTGAGCGGGAGGGATAGCTTGTTGTAGTACTATAAGCAAAAGCTTGTCCTCATCTGCGAGCCACCGCGCGCATGGGCGAGGGAGAAGGCGTGTAGTAGCAAAATAAAGCTTCCCCTCGTTGTACGAGTTGACGCGACACATCATAGCACTGGCCCCACATGGTTGCCTCTAAACTTGGTTGAATGACCCGCAGTGTACAATACTCCATTTGCTGCAACCTCTAACATTTACCCCACCACAAATTAAAATATATATTCCTGTCTTGACCAGATGAGCATGCAAACTAGAATCACCAGGATGACAGGTAGGGCCAGAAGATAATTTTAATCAAAAACATATAGCATGGAGCCGACCCCAACAATTTTAAGCTTACAGGCACGATACACGCTATCCTAGACTACTCTACACATGAAACTGCCACACGAGCGTCCGGGCTGCGCTTGGCTCTTCGCCTCTTCGGGAAGTCGAACAAAATGATGGAGTAGTACTCTAGTGGAGGAGTACTACAGTATGCTTCTGGCCATCTGACACCGATTGAACTGTTGTCGGTGTACTAGAGTAGGGGTACCCTAGTATCCCGAACTCGTGCACGAGCAGTTGCAGCACCCCGCGGCAGGGCTAGTGTGGTGACCGTCAAGATCTTCCGCGGCTCTTTTTGAGCCATTCAAGAACAAAGTGATCAAGGCCCCGGCAAGAGGAGCTTACCGGGAAGGACACTCAATGCACAAAGGAAACAAGGCCCCGGCAAGAGGAGCTTGCCGGGAAGGCTTGGTGAGCGACGAGCTCCCAAGCGCGACAAGGGTTCTGCCGCGGCAAGGAGCTTGCCGCGGCAGGTAACCTCTGTTCATCTCCGCTCCAGCTCATCCGCCAACGTGTCGCCACGGGGCCATTCCGGGCATGCGTGTCGAAGGGTTGTGCCGCCAGCGGAGAGCAGCGATAAGCGGCGCTGACAAGCCACCATCGTGGCGAACGGAGGCGCACTTGACGGTCCCTGTTCCACTGTTCAGGTGACTGAGACGGGCATTTATGACTCTTGTCCCTTACCGTTAGAGTTAGGTATAGATCACTGTACACTGTACAAAGCGGTGTACCAACCTCTGCTTTTACATTTGTACCCTGATATGTGTTGCCACCTGTGGTGACCCCTTGTGCCTATAAAAGGAGGCCCAAGTGCAACGTAGAAAGGGTTCGGTCCAGCTCCGGCTCAGTTCATCCTACTCACTGGAGACCTCATTTAGGCTAGTTTTTGTAGCTCCCCATTGCTCCCTAGCAAGAACACAATATAATCCACCAAGCAGCAGTAGGAGTGTTATCTCTCCGGAGAGCTCCGAAGCTGGGTAAATCTGCTCATGTGCATCGCTTCGATCCGCTCTTCGTGCATCCTCCGCCCCCCTCCGAACCACAAGGGACCAAGGTCCCATAGGTGTTCGTGGGACACGACCAGCTTCCCCGACATCTTTGGCGCGCCAGGTAGGGGGCGTCGAGGTTGTGTGAACCCGATCCAGCGTTCACACGAGCAACAATCTTCATTATCATCATCAGCACGCCACCGAAGAAGAAGACTTCGGCGGTAGCAGGGCCATCCGCGTCCAACCGACCACCACCGGAGTAGACGAGTGGTGTGGGGAAGACACTGGCGGAGGAACCGGCGCCGACGAGAGAGCCCACGACGCCGCCAGGTCCAAGGACAAGGCGGCACAAGCCTCGGCGTCCGAATCCGGACCGCGTCCTTCTCAAGAGGCGCGGGAAAGACAACGTCTTGGTGCTCGCAGCACCATACGTTCGATAGATCAAGGCCAAGCTGGAGGATCCTGAGGCCCTCGAGACCCGCATGCACGCCAGCATGCCGGAACGAGCGGGGTACGGTCGCTGGGGCGGGACGCTGCTCCTCCTAACTTGGTTAGGAGTCCGAGCACATCCCGTTCCTCGCTCCGTACGCCGTTGCCACCCACTACTCCAGCGGAAGCCTTGGCGAGAGCCCAACTGCTTTTAGACTATCCTCCAACGGCCGACAAGGTCGACGAGTGGAGGGCCACCATCCAGAGTCTCATCGGCTTTGCCAACGGCGACATCCCGCGGCAACCAAGCACCTCGCAGCCGCGGCAAGGCGACAAGGCACGAGCCGGTGGTGACGAGACATGCGGGGGTGCAGCCACCGTACACTCCCCTTCCCGAAGGCCAAGATCGCCGACTCGCCGGATCCACCTTGACAGCGACTCCACAGCGTCGTCGGATCCGCGAGCTCGTCACGATCAGCGCCAAGTTCTTCGAGAACGGCAAGAAGAAGACGCTCGAACCTGCATCGAGCGCCGAAGAGAAGCGTCGCGTCAGTCTGACCAACGCGCCGGGCCCGCTGTTGATATGCATGCGCCAGGGGAGCCAGGCGACTTGCCGTATGCGGTAGGTTGCCCTGCGTTCACCCGTGAGCTGCAGCAAGTCCAGTGGCCCGACAAGAAAAACTTCAAGCCAGATGTGCCAGAGAAGTATGATGGCAGGACGCACCCATCAGAGTTCCTCAGCATCTACACCATCGCGGTGCAGGCTGCCGGGGGACGAGACGACAAGATCCTCGCCAACTATTTCCCTCTGGTGCTCAAGCCAAATGTCAGGTCTTGGCTCATGCACTTGCCGGACAACTCCATTTCTTCTTGGGAAGATTTGTGCCATCAGTTTGTCGGCGCCTTCATAGGCGGCCACAAGCCTCATAGCCAGGAGAGTGACCTTCACCTGCTCGCCCAGAAGGAAGGAGAGTCCCTGCGCAAGTTCATCCAAAGATTCAGCCGTGTGCATTACAACATCCCAGATGTCCACCCTACCACGGTGATCAGTGCATTTCATCAAAATGTGCGTAACCACAGGATGAGGGAGGAGATGGCGATGTGCAAGGTCAAGGACGTTAGTGAACTGTATGCCTTAGCCGACAAGTGTGCACGGGCTGAAGAAGGAAGAAGGCTCCCAGGGGAGAATGTGGGAGCAGAATCTGACAGTGAGGAGACCGCCCCGGCAAGGAAGAGCCGGCGGCGGAACAACAGAAAGAAGAAGAGCCAGGAAATACTAGTTGTCGAGCAGTCCGGCAAGGATGGTGCCGCCAACAAAGCCAAGGCTAGTGGCTCCGACAAGGAGGTTGCCGCTGACACCGACCGCCAAGCTGTGGCGGCCGCCGACAAGCAGGACGGCTCCAGCAAGCAATACTGTAAGATCCACCGCACCAAGGGCCACGATCTCCAGAGCTGCAAGAAAGTCGAGCAGCTTGTTGAGCTGCAGAGGGCTGAATACGAGTGGCGAGACAAGGAGAAGGCCCAGGAAGGTGCTGGTGCAGCTAGTAAGAAGAGACCCGGCCTGGGAGGATGCTGCGGCAAGGCCAAGCAGCGGCAAGGAGACAGACCTCCCCGCGGCCGCGACAAGGAAGAAGACGAAGATGACGATGACGAAGACATGGAAGACGATGAAGCTGACGAGCAGGAGTTTCAGAAGGCAACGGAGGTCCTTTGCGTTGACGGTGGTGCTTCTCTGCATACCTCGCACCGCCAACTCAAGCAATGGATGCGTGAAGTTAATGCAGTAGAGCCATCCATAGAGTCGCGCAAGCCTCTGAAGTGGTCCAGCATGCCCATCATCTTTGACATTGAGGATCACCCTGATCGCATCACTGCGGTCGGGTGCTTGCCGATGTTGGTATCCCCAACTATCCGCAACCTCAAGGTCACAAAGATGTTGGTTGACGGTGGGGCCGGCCTGAATCTGATCTCCTTCGCAGGTCTTGCGAAGCTTGAGATCCTGACAATGAGCTCGAGAAACTGGTACTTTCCAAGGAATCAACCCAGGAAGGAGCAAGCCGAAAGGGAAGATCACACTGCCGGTGACATTTGGCAGTGAACTGAATTTTAGGACTGAGAGGGTCACATTTGACGTTGCCGATTTCCCATTGCCCTACAATGGAATACTTGGCCGTCCAGCGCTCGCCAAGTTCATGGCAGCCTCTCATTACGCCTACAACCTGCTCAAGATGCCCGGCCCGATAAGCGTCATTTCTGTCCATGGCGACAAGAAGGATGTGCTTATCTGTGCCGACAAGATTTACCGGGATGCAGCAGCCACCACAGATAGCAAACCACTTGCCGCTGAAGCTCCCAGGGGGAAGAAGAAGACCACCTTGTCCGGCAAGAACTCTGATGCCCACTCCGGCAAGCGCACCTCTTCGGAGTGCTGCGCTACCGTCGAGGACGCACCATCGAGCTCCACCGGCAAGTGCAAGAAGAAGATGGCAGCTCCACCGAAGACCAAGAAGGTGCCCGCCAAGGAGGACGGCACCGGTGGTACTTTCACCATCAGTGCCACGCTTGACCCTAAATAGGAAGGCGAGCTCGTTGTTTTCCTGCGGGCGAATGTCGATGTGTTTGCATGGCAACCATCGACATCCCCGTTCCTGAAAGTAATTGAGCACCACCTAGCTGTCTGTCCTCACGCGCGGCCCGTCAAGCAAAAAGTTAGGAAACAGGCAGTGGAGCGCCAAGAGTTCATAGCTGAAGAGATCAAGAAACTGGAAGCAGCAGGCCTTGTCAGAGGAGTACTCCATCCCACGTGGTTGGCCAATCCGGTAGTTGTACGCAAGGCAAATGGGAAATGGAGACTTTGTATTGACTTCACAGATGTTAATAAAGGTTGTCCCAAAGACCCATTTCCCTTGCCGCGCATAGACCAGATTGTTGACTCCACAGCTGGATGTGATTTGCTTTCATTTCTTGATGCATATTCAGGATATCATCAGATTTTCATGGCAGAAGAGGATGAAGAGAAAACCGCATTCATTACACCATGTGGCACATACTGTTTCATATGGATGCCTTTCGGTTTGAAGAATGCTGGTTCAACGTTTGCAAGAGTAGTCCATAAAGCCTTTGAGCCACAAATACACAAAAATGTAGAAGCTTACATGGATGATATAGTGGTCAAGAGCAAGGACAAAGCAACTCTGGTTCAAGACTTAGATGAGACTTTTGCAAATCTGCGCAAGATCAACCTCAAGCTCAACCCCGAGAAGTGCGTGTTTGGAGTTCCCTCCGGCAAGTTTCTCGGGTTCTTCGTGTCTCTGAGGGGAATTGAAGCCAATCCCGACAAAATCAAGGCCATTGAGCAGATTGAAGCACCAAAGCGCGTCAAGGATGTCAGAAGACTTGCCGGTTGCGTGGCTGCTCTCAGCAGGTTTATCTCTAAGTCAGCTGAGCGCGCCCTGCCATTTTTCAAAATTTTGAAAAAGGCAGGTCCAATGAAATGGACTCCCGAGGCGGAGGCTGCGCTGCAAGACTTGAAGAGGTACCTGTCCTCCGCTCCAATACATGTCGCACCTAGGCCACAAGAGAAGTTGCTGCTGTATATAGCGGCAACCAATCAAGTGGTTAGTGCTGCGTTAGTAGCGGAGAGGGAGGCGGATGATGAGCCGGCAACCGAGGCAGATGCATTCAGCGACAAGCAGGGGGCTTCGCCGTCAAGCTCTGGTCCCGACAAGGACGGATCTACAAAGGATTGCGACAAGACACAGAAAAGGATGGTGCAGCGCCCAGTCTACTTTGTCAGTTCCCTTTTACAGGGGGCTAGGTCAAGGTATTCTGGTGTGTAGAAGTTGCTTTTCGGCCTCCTCATGGCCTCGAGAAAGCTGCGCCATTACTTCCAAGCACATGAGATAACAGTTGTCACTCGCTTTCACTGAAGAGGATATTGCAAAATCCGAAGCAACAGGCGTGGATTGTTGAGTGGGCACTGAACCGTCAAGCTTTGGCCTTAAGTTTGAAAGCACTTCAACTATCCAAAGCGAGCATTGGCAGAGTTTATAGCAGAATGGACGCCAACGCAAGATGAAGAAATCCCAGAGACGAGCATCCCCATCAAGGAAGCAAGTAAAGAGTGGCTGATGTACTTTGATGGTGCCTTCTCGCTGCAAGGCGCCGGTGCCGGCGTGCTGCTTATCGCACCCACCGGAGAACACCTCAAGTACATAGTCCAAATGCACTTTCCCAAGGAACAAGCGACAAACAATACTGCAGAGTATGAAGGTTTGCTTGCCGGTCTTAGGATTGCAGTGGACCTTGGGATCAAGAAGCTTATCGTCAGGGGTGACTCACAGCTTGTCGTCCGCCAAGTGAACAAAGATTATCAGAGTCCGTTGATGGAAGCCTACGTTGATGAAGTGAGAAAGCTAGAAGAGCACTTTGAAGGCCTACAAATGGAACACGTTCCAAGAGCTCAGAATGATGTTGCTGATGGCCTCTCAAAATGTGCCGCACTTAAGTTACCTGTGGAACCAGGAATTTTTGTGCTCAAGCTGACTCAGCCAACTGTAACGCCATCAACAGGACAGAGCAAGAAGAGGAAGTTGGTTTCCGGTGACTACTTTCCGGCAGAGCTCCCTGGAGCCGCCGCCAAGAAGGTCCCCAAAATCAACGCAAACATCGCTGAGGAACAGTCTGCTCCGACAAACCTAAGGGTTTGTTCCGTTGAAGCAGACGTTCCCGACAAATTTTGCTCCGTCAATCTTGTCGGAGATCATCGAGCTCCGGCACAGCCGCAGGTTCTTGCCGTGGAAGCTGATGTTCCCGCAGCGGCAGATGTGCCTTTAGTCCTTATTGTCGAGCCACAGGCTCCAGCATGGGCACAGCAGATCGTCCATTTCCTTCAGACAGGAGAACTTCCCGAAGAGCAAGAAGAAGCGGAAAAAGTAGCCCGGCAGTCAAGTATGTATCGGTTTGTTGACAACATCACATGCATGTAAGAAGACTCAACGGAGTGAAATTGAAGTGTATTTGCCGGGAAGATGGACAGAAGCTGTTGGCAGAGATACACGGAGTCACATGTGGTCACCACATTGGCGCAAGAGCACTTGCCAGCAAAGCTTTCCGGCAAGGTTTCTTCTGGCCAGAAGCCCTCCAGGATGCAACGGCACAAGTAACCAAGTGTGAAGTGTGCCAGTTCCATTCAAAACAGATACACCAGCCAGCTCAAGCTCTCCATACGATCCCTTTATCCTGGCCATTTTCGGTCTGGGGGCTCGACATCCTCGGCCCCTTCCCCCGAGCTGTCGGGGGCTTTGAGTACTTGTACGTCGCGATCGACAAGTTCACAAAGTGGCCGGAAGTGGAACCAGTGAGGAAAGTGACAGCACAGTCAGCAGTCAAGTCCTTCAGGTCAATTGTTTGCCGTTTTGGGATACCTAACCGGATCATCACCGACAATGGCACACAATTCACGAGTCGCACCTTCATGCAATACGTCCAAGATCTTGGCGCCAAGGTCTGTTTTGCTTCTATTGCTCATCCGAGAAGCAACGGTCAAGCAGAGAGGGCACATGCTGAAGTGCTGCGAGGACTCAAGACCAGAACTTTTGACAGGCTGCACAAGTGCGGAAGAAACTGGATTGAGGAGCTGTCGGTGGTTCTTTGGTCGATCAGGACGACGCCAAATTGAGCCACTGGCCAGACACCTTTTGCTCTAGTCTATGGAGCATAGGCAGTTCTCCCCACGGAACTCGTATACGGGTCACCTCGAGTACTCGCTTATGATGAGCTTGAGCAAGAGCATCTGCGACAAGATGACGCGCTGCTCCTCGAGGAAGATCGTCTTCAGGCTGCTGTACGAGCTGCTCGTTACCAGCAAGCTTTGCGCCGCTACCATAGCCGCAAAGTTAATGCCCGAAGCTTCGAGGAAGGCGACCTTGTTCTTCGGCGCGCTCAATCCGCCAAGAATTCCAACAAGTTGACGCCGAAGTGGGAAGGCCCTTACCGGGTGAAACGAGTCACTAGGCCTGGCGCTGTCCGCCTAGAGACCGAAGATGGCGTTCCGGTGAGCAACTCCTGGAACATAGAGCATCTTCATAAGTTTTACCCATAGGGCACGGTTGCCGGAACCCGTTCCGGCAACCACCCTTTTGTACAAGTCTTGCCGCTGTTGCATGTAATCCTTTGTACAAAGCCGGGCGCAGACCCCGTGCATCAGTAAAGCTCATGTATTGCGCATGATTTGTCAATTTCATGCTTTCATCATTATTATGCATGTATTATCTGACATTTTGTGCAGCATCCACACCCGGTAAGCGATAACGAGCCACTAGACTCCATAACTTTATTTTCTCTTCTTTCTTCTCAAACAAGAGGAAGGTTCGTCCACCCACAAGTTAACCGGGGGGGAGGAGAAGATAATGGTGTGGGCCACCAAGCGTCGCTCGAAGAACTATCGCCTTGCCGGGAAGTGAACGACAGAAAAGCTAAGTTACTAAGTTTAAGCAATCAGTTTTTAGAATTTTCAAGTTATCTTCCTCGAACGATAGTACTTTGTATGGAAAACCTGTGCGCGGAGGAACCAACTCGTAGCTAGTCGCACCCTTACTTTGTTTCGAGTCCGCTCAACAACTTAAGCACGCTGCAACTAGCTGCGACAAGGTTGCTTGTCGGAGGCGGCATCGCCAGCAGGCTGCTGACGTTCCGCACTCAGCGCTCGCGGCAAAGGTGCCCGCGCCGACAAGTTCCCTAAAAGCGTAGGGCACAAACATACAAGGGAAGGAATCAAGTAAAGGAAATAACATTGCAATTGATACCTAAGATAGAGTATATTACAGAAATAACTTGTCGCAGATCTAATAGATTTTTCGCCTAAACATGATCTACAGCGACAAGAGAAAGATAAGCTTAGCGGCCTAGTCCACGCTGGTCGCCATCGAGCCTCTTGACTCCGCTCACCCTGTCCACAATGGGTGCGACAAGAGCCTTGAGCGCTTCAACGTCGGCAGATGGAGGCGAGGACTTGAGGACTTTGGTGAAGTCGGCGCTTTGGGTTGCGGAAGGCCACTTTCATCAAGACCTTCTGGAGAGCCCCGGCGCAGACTTGGCGCGACTCCTCCGCCAGTTGCTTTGGGATCTCCTCCCGGAGCCGCTGGAGACCCGTCAGCACGCCCTTGAAGAACAGGCTGAGCTTGACACTGGGTTGGAGGTTCTCATCGGTGGAGTACCCGAGATCCACCATCCCCAGCTCCATCAGCTCGTTATGGATGGCGGCGGCAGTGTCCACAAGACCTTCTGTCCAGTGCATTATGCTATCTCTGAGATTATTCTAGGCGGTCACAGCATTCGACAGCAATTCCTCGTTGGCCTTGATCCTTCTCCAGCAGGCCCGTTTCCCGCTCCTTGGCGCCGTTCAGCGTCTCCGTCAAGGTGGTCAGTTTCAACTCCAGATCCGCCTTGGAGTCCTTGGCGGCGTCGAGCTCCTTGATCTTCTCGGCGAAACGACCCTGCAGCTCGCCAAGAGTGTAGGCGTCCTTCTCGCGCTCCCGCTTCAGGTCGACGGCGTTGGTGGCGCCGGTGGCGATGGAGGGGGCGGAGCGTCGCTCTCTTTGGGCTCGAGAAGAAAGGGGAAAGCGGCGGTGGTTCTTGATGTGACAACAATGGCAAGTGGGCGTTCTGCCCTTGTACCCCCTGCTTATAAGGAGGGAGAGGGGGCGGGCGTTCCGATTTTCCCATTAAAGAAAGCCCCATGATCTCCCCCACGACGCCACGTCCGGTGCGTGCCGTTCGTGGGAGGCGTGGTGGGTCCAGGGCGAGTAATGGCATAATCCAGACCGCGCGTGCCCGTGCACTGTTTTGGGCCTGGCCCAACAGAGCTTGGCGACGTGTGTCGCCCAGGCCCGGGGGCTCCTGTCGGTGTACTAGAGTAGGGGTACCCTAGTATCCCGAACTCGTGCACGGGCAGTTGCAGCACCCCGCAGCAGGGCTGGTCTGGTGACCGTCAAGATCTTCCGCGGCTCTTTTTGAGCCATTCAAGAACAAAGTGATCAAGGCCCCGGCAAGAGGAGCTTACCGGGAAGGCCACTCAATGCACAAAGGAAACAAGGCCCCGGCAAGAGGAGCTTGCCGGGAAGGCTTGGTGATCGACGAGCCCAAAGCGCGACAAGGGTTCTGCGCTGCAAGGCGCTTGCAGCGCAGTAACCTCTCTTCATCTCCGCCCAGCTCATCCGCCAACGTGTCGCCACGGGGCCATTCCGGGCAAGCGTGTCGAAGGGCTGTGCCGCCAGCGGAGAGCAGCGATAAGCGGCGCTGACAAGCCACCATCGTGGCGAATGGACGCCAGACTTGACGGTCCCTCATTGCCTTTATTCGGTGGTCGAGACGGGCATTTATGACTCTTTTCCCTTCCCGTCAGAGTTAGGTATAGATCACTGTACACTGTACAAAGCGGTGTACCAACCTCTGTTTTTACATTTGTACCCTCATATGTGTTGCCACCTGTGGTGACTCCTTGTGCCTATAAAAGGAGGCCCAAGTGCAACGTAGAAAGGGTTCGGTCCAGCTCCGGCTAAAGTTCATCCTACTCACTTGAGACCTCATTTAGGCTAGTTTTTGTAGCTCCCCATTGCTCCCTAGCAAGAACACAATATAATCCACCAAGCAGCAGTAGGAGTGTTATCTCTCCGGAGAGCTCCAAAAGCTGGGTAAATCTGCTCATGTGCATCGCTTCGATCCGCTCTTCGTGCATCCTCCGCCCCCCTCCGAACCACAAGGGACCAAGGTCCCATAGGTGTTCGTGGGACACGACCAGCTTCCCCGACAACTGCTACATGTCCACCGCGTACGGGAGGGAAAGCGTGTAGCGAACAAAAGCTTCTCCTAGTCCTGCCAGCCACCACGCTCATGGGCGAGGGAGGGATGCAGCTTCATTGACTTACTGCTCCTACCTTTGCATCCATGACAGGTGGGCCCAACAGGTCGGTGGCCCACCTGTCATGCAGCCAAAGGCAGGTGCGGTTAAGGCGAGAGGGCGTTGTAGTAATCGAACTTCTCGGTCTTGTACGAGTTGACGCGACACATCAAAGCACTGCACTCGATATATTTCAATAATTTGCGTTTACCGATGCATTAATTACAATGGATGCATGCATGCCATGACTCTCCTTTTGATACTTGCATGTGTTGATTTAATGCACCTTGAAGTGGTATGAATATGTGACGGTAAAGCTTTGTAATGCCTTGGCCCTAATAAAGCGAGAGATGGTTATGCATGAGGAGGGCGAGATCATGCAGACGGAACATGACCTGACGATGGAGCTCTCTATGGTCTCGATGGACCTCACCTTGCTCCACTGCCCCTTGTGCTTCGGCCCCTTGAAGCCTCCAGTGTATGAGGTTCGAATACACCTCGTCTATTCGGCTGATCGAGCAAGGTGCAGGTTTCTTGATTGATGTGTTGTTTAATTGATTTGTGCAGTGCAAGGGAGGGCACCTGGCTTGCGCGGACTGCCGCGTCGAGCGCCCTGGGAACCAGCGGCAGTGCCAGAAGTGCGAGCGCGGCTATGGCTTTGATGTGCGGAACACGGCGGTGGACGCCGTCCTCTCCTCGGTTATGGTGGAGTGCCCGCACGAAGGCTGTGTGCTCTAAATCACTTACCACAAGCTTGCCGATCACCAGAGCGTGTGTCCGCTCGCGCCCTGCAAATGCCCCGTGCCCGTCTGCGGCTATGAAGGCCCGCCGCCGTGGCTCTCCCACCACATCAGCACTGTGCATCCCATGCCCGTGCACAGGATCCAGTACGGCAAGGCGCTCCAGCTGCAAGTGCCACTGTCGGAGCCACGGCTCTTGCTGTTCACGGAGGAGGACGACCGCGCATTTTTCTTGGTCGGCGGCATGCTCGACATCGGCGCGCCTATCGCCGTGTCGGTCGTCTGCATTAGAGCGTGGGCATCCCCACTGCCGCACCACGTGGCCAAGCTGTGGGCGAACGGCCCGCCGGGGGAGCCCAAAGGTAGGACCGACGCCGTGAAGCTGGAAATGGAGGTGACAAGCAGCAGGGATCCCGGCGACGTCACCGTGCAGGAGCTGACCTTCTTCACAGTTCCACCCAAGCTGCTGGCCGGGGCTAAGCTGGTGCCCCTCCACATTCAGATTGACAAGCTCACGTCCTAAATGATTCTACAGTGCCTTCTGTTTATCTTAGTAATATGCTAATATACGGGTTAGCTCGGTCTACTTTAGCTTAAGAGATGGTGGGTTTTGGTGGCAATGTAGCAATTACCTCGACATCAGATCATCAGTGAAAGTAATTTTGAACAGTCGAATGGATATTTTGTGTCTGTTGGATTTAAAGATCCTTTGGGTAAGACGTAACAACTTATATGCTTTTTTTCGAAACAGAACAGCGATACTAGTATAATTTTTGTTGACATGCACTAATATTTTCGAAACGGACGTCGGGTTGTAGCTAGAAGGGCCCTTGGGACACAACATCGGCCCATACCGCGGTGACCCCCTATTGGGATGCACCGACTGTGGATTTTCTCCCTCGCTGATATCGACCGCGTCTACGCAGAACATTGTTCCCTTCCCTCAGCTGCGGGATCAGGCCGGATATGTGACCAGCGGTGTGGCCACCGTCGTTTGATGCTTGTGAAGAGAAAAACCCAAGCAAGCAGGCTTGTAGCTTAGGCTCCTGCTACTGTATATATAGTGGTTTTCTTTTTCTCTCCATATCAACCATTTTATATTGTGTACGTGTCATTGAAGAGTGAAATGATGGTTTCTTCTTCCGACTAACTTGCTGTGTGATTTGACTGCTCCTTTAGTGGCCCCTGCACGTACTCCCCTCCCCCTACGTGTATGCAACAGTCACACGTACACATGGACGCAAAAACGCGCGCGACGCCCTAATGCATGCATGTCTGAGCACACGACGGAACAGACATGGTCACGCTCAAGTGCTCAACCTACAGGTGCATGCACACACATACTCAGCCAGGGTGAGCTAGTGCCCGTATAAACACCGGAAAATGTATATATTGAGCGCAATGAGCGTATTATGAAGTCCACTAACCGTATTTTTACAAATATACAGTGACAGACAGTGTATTTATCTCATTTGAAATTAAGCCATATTAACCGGAGAGGAGGCAGTATCGACTAGCATTACTTTGTTGTGTCCCGTCAACTTGCCGAATAAGGAGAAGCTTGCAGGACTGGAGAAGCTTGCGCGCGGTGGCTCATAGGACAAGGTGAAACTTTTGACTAATGCAAGTTGTCCTTCGCTCAAGCGGTGGACGTGCAACAGTTAATTCGGTGTCAGATTGCGAGAAGCATACACTATACTAGTACTATTATTGTTGCACTTCCCGAAGAGGCGAACAGCCAAGCGCAAAGTTTACTAATACTACTATTGTAGTCTATAGAGGTACTATACTAGTACTAACAACCGGATGGAGGAGCGTCTGCACTCTTATTATATTTTTAAAATGTGATAAATCAATCTTCAACACATTTGATTCTCTTCGAGGGTTCTCGCATGTGATAACGGAAATTGACTGCATGGAACACTCGCCACAATTCTCGCATAATTCTGGCTCATATCCTGTTACAAATAGGAGCGCTCAGTAATATTTCCTCTCTTTTTTGTTATTCAGCATGTAAACAGGTCAGCAAACCTTGCGGCGCATCTTTGTGTGAACCGTGCTTGCTGCACTTTGAATGTGGCCGAGAGCTGGCTTGATGAAACACCTTGCTTCCTACTACTTTTTTTGCGGGGTACCTCGCTTCCTAGTGACCAGTGTCTTGGCTGATCGTCCTAAGAATGCTTATATATGAATAAAGCTCTCTCATTTACCCATAAAAAGATTAAGCCATATTAACCGGAAAGGAGGGAGTATGGACTAGCACTACTTGTTGGTGTGTCCCGTCAACTCGCAGAACGAGGAGAAGCTTGCAGGACAAGGTGAAGCTCGCTTACGCCTTTTGACTAATGCAACGTACCTCGACCAGGCGGTGGACATGCATCAGTTCATTCGGTGTCACATTGCTAGAGGCATACACTATCGTACCGAACATGCGGAGTACCATCATTGTTCGACTTTAGGAAGAGGCGAAGAGCCAAGTGCAAGGTTTAGTAGTACAAGTAGTACTACTACTAGAACCGCATGGTGGAGCCTCTGTACTCTTATTTTTCTTAATCTTTGATAAAGTACACATTTATTCCGGAGAAGGGCGGAAAACGGTAGCCCAACATGTAATGATGATATCGATCAACCATGCTCGAATATATCTTGGCCTCCGTGCGAGCCCGTATGTGTGTTCTTGCTCCACATCTCTCTCAAGGAACGGCGGGTTGGCCATTTTGCCGTATTGAGATCGGTTTGCTCACACTCCGGTCCCACATGTCAGTGATATGCCAAGACGAGGTGCGTTGACCAACTAGCCATACGCGTACTTGGTTTTGCACCTTCATACTACTCCTCCTTCCGTCACAGTTTAGAAGGCACGCTTCATTATGATGCATTTCTCTCAATGCATTTCCACCACCTGAGAGACTTTAGATGTGTTTGGTTTAATGCTCAATTAATTAGGGCATGGTAACCACAATTTTCTCTTGATGTAGTACTACGGAGTGGAGTACGTGCATGCATGTGTCTACCCGGGGTGGAAGCACTGCATGCATGTGTGTACGCATTATTTCCTCTAGTAATAGACGCCGTGCTATAACTACCAATGCTATTTTTCAGGCTGATCGCTAGTCGCCTTGGTTCCAGAGATTTTCTCCTTTTCTGAAGCGCGCTCTAATATAAACAGTGACGGATGGAGTAGTATGAGCGGATTCAAAGAAGAGCATATTGATGGTTGCTTCTTCCGAGCAACTTACAGTGGGAAAGGTGGGGCTTATGATTTGACTGCTCATTACTCACTATTAATGCGGCGCAACAAACGGTCTGAGTCTCCCATGCGGCTGTGCACTACCCCCTCGGTTCTTAAATATACTCCGGAGTATTTGTCTTTCTAGAGATTTCAACGAGTGACTACTCAAATATTTGTCTTTTTAGAGATTCAAATGGACTACTACATACGGATGTATATAGACATATTTTAGAGTGTAGATTCACTCATTTTGCTCCGTATGTAGTCACTTGTTGAAATCTCTAGAAAGAAAAATATTTAGGAACGGAGGGAGTACACATACGAAGCAAAATGAGTGAATCTACACTATAAAATATGCCCATTTGAAGTTTGTAAAAAGACAAATATTGTTGATGATAGTTGCGATGACAAAAAAGAAGCATATTCCTTGTCCTAAGGGAAGATAACAACATGGTTGTGTTTCTCTAAAACGGTGTGTGGACGAGATTGCAATATGGAAAGTATGCCGGACGAGCTACGTTTTGTGCAAAGAACTATGGAAGATCCACATGCAGCGACGTGGGAAGACGGTGTAACGCCCCGGATTCGATGCGCCAGGTGTCTTCCATTTATTCGTCGTTGTTGCCATGTCATGTGCTTGTGTGTTGCACTTTGCCATGTCATCATCTGCATTTTTATCATGTCATCATGTGCATTTCATTTTGCATACGTGTTCGTCTCATGCATCCGAGCTTTTTCCCCGTTGTCCGTTTTCCAATCCGGCACTCCTATGTCTCCCGGCGCCCCTTTTACCTCTTTTCGTGTGTGGGTATTAAACGTTCTCGAAATGGCCCGAGGTTTGCCAAGCGGCCTTGGTATAGCACCGGTAGACCGCCTATCAAGTTTCGTGCCATTTGGAGGTCGTTTGGTACTCCAACGGTTAACCGGGTAACCGCAAAAGCCTCCTTTGTATTGCAGCCCAACACCCCTTCTAAAGTGGCCCAAAACCCACCTAAATCCCCTCCATGCTCTCGGTCGTTCGATCACGATCGCGTGGCCGAAAACCGCACCTCGTTTGGAGCCTCCTAGCTCCCTCTACCTATAAATATGTGTCTCCCCCGAAAATTTCGCGGATGAAACCCTAGTCTACTCCTCCTCTCGCCCGGCGGACATGTCCATGCCCACGAGACGAAACCCGCCGCCGCCCCGCCCACTCAGCCACCGACACGTAGCCCCAGCCACCCGCCTCGGCAGCGCCCGCCTGAGCCTGTCGCGGGCCCAGCCGCCCGCCTCGGCCAGCGCCAGCGCCCGCTTCGCCCGGCGCTTCGCGCCCAAGCCCTCCGCGCCGCCGCCGAGGCGGCTGCCTCCGGCAGCGCCGTGCCGCCCATGGCTCGCCAGACATCGCCGCCGCCTCACCCGGCTGCCTTCGCCCCGCCGCCATGCGCCGCCCCTCTGCCTCCACCGGCGTTCCCGTCGCCGGCCGAGAGCCCCGAGCCCCGCCGCCCGCCATCTCCAAGAACCTCGCCGGCCGCGGGCGCGCCACCGACCGGACCGCGCCGCCCAGCAGCCGGCGCCCGTCCTCGCCGCCTCTCCCTCAACCCCGCCGGCGACCGCGCCCCGGCGAGCCGCCGCCTCTCCCACGTGCTCCGGCCTCCTCCCTCACCTCCGGCGTACAGGAACTCCGGCGAACCTCGAAGAACGAGCCCGAAACCCTAGATCTGTTTTCGGGAGGTGAAAATCCACTAAGTCCCCGAGTTTGTGATTATTTTCATGCATTTTCACCGCATCATAACTCTCTGCATATATCTCCGTTTCGTGCGTGTAATATGTCAAAATGTTCGTCTCGATGAGTAGATCATTTCATCTCATGGCGTCATTTTCATTTGAGCTCATTTTGATGCCCGAAATGCTGTTGGAAGAGTGCTATGTGATGTTAGTTTCTGATTCTTATCAGAACATGCACTTTTGTCATTTTTGCCATGATTGATGTGTGCATCATATGGACTTGGGTCCTACATGTGTTTTGTAATATGACATGCCATCTTTCCAGGGGTGTATGCCATGTATTTTTGTGATCTATGTGGTGACTAGAACAAGCATGCAAAGTAGGCTTCCTGATGTTGCTGATTTCAGCCCTATTTTGCTGATATTTTCATGCCATGTTAACTTGATGCTACAGAGAGATCCATGCTTATTTTGAGATACTTCAGTAAGGATGTTTTGTTCTACATGTCTTGCTCTATCCATCCATGCACTTGTTTGCAATTATGGAGTGCTGTAGCTTGAGTCAGTCGAGCTCTACTTTTGCTATAAAATGTTTCCTGGCAGGTTGTTTACATGTTATTCAATTTTGTCAAGGTTGTTGTAGTTGATCCAAGTATGCTATGATGTTGTTCTTGCCATGTATAGCTTATATGCCTTGTCTTCTTACTGTTGGTTGCCTTGCCATGCCATGTATTTCTCTGTGGTGAGTGGTTCAAGCTCACCAACATGCCTACTTGTTGTTGTTCCTGCCATGTATGAATCTGTAATATAACTTGCCATGTTTACATGGGTGCCATCATATTTTCTGATCCTTTTTGGCTTATGGTCAGTAAAGGACTTTTGTTCTATGCAATTAGTAGATTCATGCCATGCCTTTGTTTGCCATGTTAAGTTCCTGTAGCATGTTGTTTGATAGCTCTAAACATTGCAACCTGATGTTATTTCTGCTAAAGTCTGAAACTGTTATTATTTGCAATTTTGCCATGTCATTTTGAGCATGTTCTAGTTGTTTCTGGAGATAGGTCAGTGTTCATGTTTTGTCATGCTTTACCTGTACATCATGCCCATGCCTTTTGTTATTATGTTGAGGTCCTGTAGCTTGTTGTTTTGTTGCTTGCAATATGCCTACTTGCTGTTTTGGACAGATTGTTGTCATATCTTGTAGTGTGTATGTGTTGAACCGTTGCTCCGTTTTGGGTGTGCTCTATATGAAACTTGCTTGATTTTGCATGTACCTTCATATTATCATGTTGCATCCTTGTTTTGAGGTGTTTGCTTGATGTTTGTATGCATTTTGCATCAATGCCATGTTTAACTTGTTTTGCTCATATCTTCTAGGCCGTAGCTCCGAATCTAATGAACTTTATATGTAACTTGACTAGAATTTCGTGTAGATCATCATGGTGCATCTTAACTTGCTGTTTAACAACTTGAACATAATGTTATCCAGATCTGGACCAATTTAGAAATTTGCATATGAGGACTTACCGGAATTGTTATATGTTGTTTCCAGCCTCATTTAAACTTGCTTTGATGTGTTGCTCTTGTTTGCATCATTTCTTGCCATGAGTAGCTTCATGTAGCTTTGTAATGCATTATGCTTGTTGTGCATCATGTCTTGTCTATGTGTGGTGTGTTTACTATGTTGTGTGCTTCTTCTTGTTAGTTCCGATTTCGTTGCGATCGTGAGGATTCGTTCGTCTACGCTTGGTTCGTCTTCTTGGCTTCATCTTCTTCATGGACTCGTTCTTCTTCCTAGCGGGATTTCAGGCAAGATGACCGCTACCCTGGATCTCACTACTATCATTGCTATGCTAGTTGCTTCGTTCTTTCGCTATGCTGCGATACCTATCACTTGCTGCTCAAGCCTACCTAATTGCCATGTCAGCCTCTAACCTTTGACACTTTTCCTATGCAAACCGTTGTTTGGCTATGTTACCGCTTTGCTCAGCCCCTCTTATAGCGTTGTTAGTTGCAGGTGAAGATGAAGGTTGTTCCTTGTTGGAACATGGAGATGTTGTTCCTTGTTGGAACATGTTTACTTGTTGGGATATCACAATATTTTTATACTCCCTCCATTCCACAATGTAGTGCCTATAGATTTTTTTGAAAGTCAAACTTTGTCAACTTTGACCAAGTGTATAGAGAAAACTCTCTAGACCTACAATACCAAACATGTACATTCTGAAAATATAACTTGTGATGTATCCAATTATGTGCATTTGGTATTCTAGATGTACCTACTTTTCTCTATAAATATGGTCAAAGTTTGTAATGTTTGACTTTTGAAAAAATCTATAGGCACTACATTGTGGAACGGAGGGAGTATTATTAATGCATCTATATACTTGGTAAAGGGTGGAAGGCTCGGCCTTATGCCTGGTGTTTTGTTCCACTCTTGCCGCCCTAGTTTCCGTCATATCGGTGTTATGTTCCTGGATTTTGCGTCCCTAACGCAGTCGGGTGATTTATGGGACCCCCTTGACAGTTCGCTTTGAATAAGACTTTTCCAGCAAGGCCCAACATTGGTTTTACCATTTTCCTCACCTATGCCCTTTTTCCCTTGGGTTTCCGGAGCCCAAGGGTCATCTTTATTTTAGCCCCCGGCGGTGCTCCTTCGAGTGTTGGTCCGAACCGGCAACTTCTTGGGGCCACCACGGGCAACCGGAGGTTGCTTTTACTCGTAGCTTGACTTATCCGGTGTGCCTCGAGACCGAGGTACGTGCGACTCCTATCAGGATTTGTCGGCACATCCGGGTGGCTTTGCTGGTCTTGTTTTATTGCTGTCGAAATGTCTTGTAGCGGGATTCGAGACTGATCGGGTCTTCCGGGAGAAGGAATATCCTTCGTTGATCGCGAGAGCTTATCATGGGCTAAGTTGGGACACCCTGCAGGGTATAAACTTTCGAGAGCCGTGCCATGGTTATGTGGCAGATGGGAATTTGTTAATATCCGGTTGTAGTAAACTTGAAGCAAACTCTTCTAAAATACACCAACCGTGTGCGTAACCGTGAGTGTCTCTTTTCGGGGTTGATCGAGAGGAGAACACGGTTTCTTGGGTTATGTCTGACGTAAGTAGGAGTTCAGGATCACTTCTTGATCATTGCTAGTTGACGACCGTATGTTAGCCACCATATATGCTTAGCCGCTGCTGCAACCTCACCACCTTATCCCTTCCTTTCCTACTTAAGCTTTGCTAGTCTTGATACCCATGGTAATGGGATTGCTGAGTCCTCGTGGCTCACAGATTACTACACCACCAGTTGCAGGTACAGGTTTGCGATGATCATGGCGTGAGAGCGATGTTTGCTTGTTTGGAGTTCTTCTTACGCTTCTTCTTGATCGGGGATAGGTTCGGTCGGCAGCCTGGGCTAGCAGGGTGGATATTGTTTAAGTTTCTGTTTATGTTTCATCCATAGTCGGATGTTGATCTTGTATATGATGTTGATGTATTCTTGTGGCATTTGTGCCTTATGTATGTATCCCCATCTATTATGTAATGTTGATGTAATGATATCCACCTTGCAAAAGCGTTTCAATATGTGGGTCTATCCTTGGTGGGACCGTCGAGTTCCTTTTGGATAGGGTCGCATATTGGGCGTGACAAGTTGGTATCAGAGCCTCGACCGACCCTAGGAGCCCCCTTGATTGATCGTGTAGTTTGGCCGTTGTTGAGTCTAGAAGAAAACTGTTTTCGGAGTCTAGTTATATCGGAGAGTAGGAATTCTTTTTACTCCTCTGCCCCTTCGTCGCTCTGGTGAGGAATCTTGACGTAGGTGTTTTGAACTACTCCTCTTCCCCTTCAAATTTTTCTTTAGGTTCACGCAGTTGGTTTTCCGATCGTTGGTCCTCAGCTCTTTTTATCCGGTGCATTTCTCGTCAAGTCGACTCGACCATCTTCATCTTTGGGTTCAATCCTCAGTTCTTCCTCCGACGTCGTTGTTTTTCCTTGTCCGAAGTTGTCCTTGTTTTTCCCACCCACCAACCCTTCTTCTTCTCGGAACCGGAGTCCGTAATCGAGTATCCATCCTACTCGTGCGAAATCTTTCCTCTCTTTCCTCAATGATTTCAACCGGTGTTTTCTCTTCAAGATATTCGTCGATTTCCCCTTCCAAGTTGCTTGTGTTTTCCCGCCCTCCCACCCTTTTTTCTTCCCGGAGTCTGAGTCTCTCTCGACCATCTATTTCATTCGTACGGAGTCTCTTCAGGTTTTCCCTCAATTATTTCAACCGGTGAATTCTCATCTCGTTTGTCATTCCTCATCCCTTTTTCTTTTTCCGGTGCACTCAATTCAAGTTTTTCGGGTTGATCATATTCATTTCCTCGGCTCGAAGTGTTCTCTTTGCTTGTTCGCCTCTCGCCAGTTTATCCTTCCGGAGTGTTCAAGTCATCTCAGGAGATTCGTCTGTGTTCCAACTAATTCGAGGCTGTCACCTCATCCAAATATTTCATTTGTTCCGGTGCATCATCTATCTGTTCAACATCCCTTTCCAACGGTGTTTTCTTTAGTGGGCCCTAACCCACAGGTCTTTTCCCAGGATCTTACCTGACTCTTCTAATTCCCCCGGAGTTATTCTCAAATCCTTTTCGTAGTTTGACGTAAGTATGAATTTCATCAGTCAGACACCTTTCCAAGTTCGACTCCTAATCTTTCTCGTTATTGGCTCAACCTCTTCGCTTTTCATTCTTCCGGAGTATCCCAGTAATTTCGATGGTGTTTCTCGTCGTCATTTGAAGACCGAAGAAGAGTCTTTTCTCTTAAATCTAGTTCGTTCTCCCGAAGATTCATGGTGCTAACTCGATGTTATCCTATCTAATTTGTATCCAGTTGTGCAATTCTTTTCATCCATCTGGAGCATTTCAGGAGTTGCTTTCTCTCTCGATCATCTGGAGGTCATCTTTTCGGAATATTTCTTCGTTCCAAGTTTTCAGCTTCGTTCATCTCAATATTCTTCCGGTGCTTCGTTCAAGTATTCTTCAATCAGTTCGCGATCTCTTTGTTCTCTTGCATTTTAATTCCCTCAAGTATCTCCGTGTTTCTCTAATTCTTCCCGGTGATTCAATCTCTTTCGTCAGTCATTTCCGAATTTCTTACGGTGACTCGTTCAAGATTCTTTTTCCTTGATTATCATTTTTATTCATTCGTTCTTTTCAATCATACCGGTGGTTCATGAAGACCTTCTCAAGTTTTGTGCTGTCACTTCTCAATTCTTTTTCAAGAAGAATAAGTAGTATGAAAAATACATTGCTTGTCATCAATTTAATTTGATGAAGGATAAGCATACAATAAATCTTATTCTTATTTCATCCAAGTGATTAATCCCTTCCTTCGGAGTTTGTTCTTGAGGAATAAATTCCACTTCCAAGTGTTTTCATCTTTTTCTTTTCCGGAGTTCATTTATTTACTCGACCATCTCGTCGGGATCCTCCATCTAATTCATCGCAGGCTCATCTTATTCTTTCTTCCTTCATTCTAGCTCGTCATCCTTTTGTTACCGGAGTTCTTCATGGTGGTTCTTCATAATTTATTTCTTTCTTCGAGAGTTCATCTATGTTCTTTTGGAGGAGCTCAAGTATCTTTCTTCTTGCATATCAAAGTGCAATTAATTCTCTGTATTCTTTTGAATTGGAGTTTTGCATGTCTTCGTTCTTCTCAGATATTCAAGCATTTGGTTGTGGCATAATTTTCACCTCAAGTTTTGAGGTGTTACCTATAAGCCCACAACAAGCTTATTTCTTTTCGTTGTTGATTTTCTCAACAACTCCGTTCAATCCTTCCTTCTAAGTTCTTTTCATTCAATTCTTTCAATTCTTTCGGAGGCATTGTGTTGTTCCTCTCGTCACCTATCGTTCCATTTTGTCAAACTCAGTTCCAACTCCTTCCATATTCAGTCGGTGTGCTGCCTGAATCCTTTTAGTCTTATTCGTTTCTTTTCACATTCTAACCACTCCGGTTAGAACGAGTTGTTTCATAGCCTATCTGATTCCATGAGCTTTTGATTCTCGTCATTCTCGTCGTTCCTCTCTTATTCTCGAGTGCTCTCGATTCTTTGCTTTTTCTCTTGAGTTCTTGTTTCACCTCATCCTTTTTCCCTTCCGTCTCGGTCCTAAGATCTCGGGACGAGATCTCTTGTTAGTGGAGGAGTGTTGTAACGCCCCGGATTCGATGCGCCAGGTGTCTTCCATTTATTCGTCGTTGTTGCCATGTCATGTGCTTGTGTGTTGCACTTTGCCATGTCATCATCTGCATTTTTATCATGTCATCATGTGCATTTCATTTTGCATATGTGTTCGTCTCATGCATCCGAGCTTTTTCCCCGTTGTCCGTTTTCCATTCCGGCACTCCTATGTCTCCCGGCGCCCCTTTTACCTCTTTTCGTGTGTGGGTATTAAACGTTCTCGGAATGGCCCGAGGTTTGCCAAGCGGCCTTGGTATAGCACCGTGAACCGCTTTGTCAAATTCGTGCCATTTGGAGGTCGTTTGGTACTCCAACGGTTAACCGGGTAACCGCAAAAGCCTCTTTTGTATTGCAGCCCAACACCCCTTCTAAAGTGGCCCAAAACCCACCTAACTCCCCTCCATGCTCTCGGTCGTTCGATCACGATCGCGTGGCCGAAAACCGCACCTCGTTTGGAGCCTCCTAGCTCCCTCTACCTATAAATATGTGTCTCCCCCGAAAATTTCGCGGATGAAACCCTAGTCTACTCCTCCTCTCGCCCGGCGGACATGTCCGCGCGCCGCCGGACGAAACCCGCCGCCGCTCCCGCCCACTCAGCCGCTGCCACGTGGCCCCAGCCACCCGCTGCGCCATGCGGCCCGCCTGAGCCTGTCGCGGGCCCAGCGCTGCCGCCTCCGCCCACGCCTGAAGCGCCCGCTTCGCCCGCCTTCGCGCCCAAGCCCTCCCGCCGCCGGCCGCCCGCCTCCGCCGGCGCCGTGCCGCCCATGATCGCCAGACATCGCCGCCGCACCCGGCCTCCGCCTGCCTCGCCCCGCCGCCATCGCCGCCCTCTGCCTCCTTGGCGTTTCCCGTCGCCGCCGGCCGCTCCCCGAGCCCCGCCGCCGCCCGCCATCTCCGGCAGCCTCGCCGCCACCAGAGCCGCCACCGACCGACGCGCCGCCCAGCGGCGCCCGTCTCGCCGCCTCTCCCTCAACCCCGCCGGCGACCGCGCCCGGCGAGCCGCCGCCTCTCCCACGTGCTCCGGCCTCCTCCCTCACCTCCGGCGTACAGGAACTCCGGCGAACCTCGAAGAACGAGCCCGAAACCCTAGATCTGTTTTCGGGAGGTGAAAATCCACTAAGTCCCCGAGTTTGTGATTATTTTCATGCATTTTCACCGCATCATAACTCTCTGCATATAGCTCCGTTTCGTGCGTGTAATATGTCAAAATGTTCATCTCGATGAGTAGATCATTTCATCTCATTGCATCATTTTCATTTGAGCTCATCTTGATGCCCGAAATGCTGTTGGAAGAGTGCTACGTGATGTTAGTTTCTGATTCTTATCAGAACATGCACTTTTGTCATTTTTGCCATGATTGATGTGTGCATCCTATGGACTTGAGTCCTACATGTGTTTTGTAATATGCCATGCCATCTTTCCAGGGGTGTATGCCATGTATTTTTGTGATCTATGTGGTGACTAGCACAAGCATGCAAAGTAGGCTTCCTGATGTTGCTGATTTCAGCCCTGTTTTGCTGATATTTTCATGCCATGTTAACTTGATGCTACAGAGAGATCCATGCTTATTTTGAGATACTTCAGTAAGGATGTTTTGTTCTACATGTCTTGTTCTATACATCCATGCCCTTGTTTGCAATTATGGAGTGCTGTAGCTTGAGTCAGTCTAGCTCTACTTTTGCTATAAAATGTTTCCTGGCAGGTTGTTTACATGTTATTCAATTTTGCCAAGGTTGTTGTAGTTGATCCAAGTATGCTATGATGTTGTTCTTGCCATGTATAGCTTCTATGCCACGTCTTCTTACTGTTGGTTGCCTTGCCATGCCATGTATTGCTCTATGGTGAGTGGTTCAAGCTCACCAACATGCCTACTTGTTGTTGTTCCTGCCATGTATGAATCTGTAATATAACTTGCCATGTTTACATGGGTGCCATCATATTTTCTGATCCTTTTTGGCTTATGGTCAGTAAAGGACTTTTGTTCTATGCAATTAGTAGATTCATGCCATGCCTTTGTTTGCCATGTTAAGTTCCTGTAGCATGTTGTTTGATAGCTCTAAACATTGCAACTTTGATGTTATTTACGCTAAAGTCTGAAACTGTTATTATTTGCAATCTTGCCATGTCATTTTGAGCATGTTCTAGTTGTTTCTGGAGATAGCTCAGTGTTCATGTTTTGTCATGCTTTACCTGTACATCATGCCCATGCCTTTTGTTATTATGTTGAGGTCCTGTAGCTTGTTGTTTTGTTGCTTGCAATATGCCTACTTGCTGTTTTGGACAGATTGTTGTCATATCTTGTAGTGTGTATGTGTTGAACCGTTGCTCCGTTTTGGGTGTGCTCTATATGAAACTTGCTTGATTTTGCATGTAGCTTCATATTATCATGTTGCATCCTTGTTTTGAGGTGTTTGCTTGATGTTTGTATGCATTTTGCATCAATGCCATGTTTAACTTGTTTTGCTCATATCTTCTAGGCCGTAGCTCCGAATCTAATGAACTTTATATGTAACTTGACTAGAATTTCGTGTAGATCATCATGGTGCATCTTAACTTGCTGTTTAACAACTTGAACATAATGTTATCCAGATCTGGACCAATTTCGAAATTTGCATATGAGGACTTACCGGAATTGTTATATGTTGTTTCCGGCCTCATTTAAACTTGCTTTGATGTGTTGCTCTTGTTTGCATCATTTCTTGCCATGAGTAGCTTCATGTAGCTTTGTCATGCATCATGCTTGTTGTGCATCATGTCTTGTCTATGTGTGGTGTGTTTACTATGTTGTGTGCTTCTTCTTGTTAGTTCCGGTTTCGTTGCGATCGTGAGGATTCGTTCGTCTACGCTTGGTTCTTCTTCTTGGCTTCATCTTCTTCATGGACTCGTTCTTCTTCCTAGCGGGATTTCAGGCAAGATGACCGCTACCCTGGATGTCACTACTATCATTGCTATGCTAGTTGCTTCGTTCTTTCGCTATGCTGCGATACCTATCACTTGCTTCTCAAGCCTACCTAATTGCCATGTCAGCCTCTAACCTTTGACACTTTTCCTATGCAAACCGTTGTTTGGCTATGTTACCGCTTTGCTCAGCCCCTCTTATAGCGTTGTTAGTTGCAGGTGAAGATGAAGGTTGTTCCTTGTTGGAACATGGAGATGTTGTTCCTTGTTGGAACATGTTTACTTGTTGGGATATTACAATATTCTTATATTATTAATGCATCTATATACTTGGTAAAGGGTGGAAGGCTCGGCCTTATGCCTGGTGTTTTGTTCCACTCTTGCCGCCCTAGTTTCCGTCATATCGGTGTTATGTTCCCGGATTTTGCGTCCCTGACGCGGTCGGGTGATTTATGGGACCCCCTTGACAGTTCGCTTTGAATAAGACTTTTCCAGCAAGGCCCAACATTGGTTTTACCATTTTCCTCACCTATGCCCTTTTTCCCTTGGGTTTCCGGAGCCCAAGGGTCATCTTTATTTTAGCCCCGGGCGGTGCTCCTTCGAGTGTTGGTCCGAACCGAGCAGCCTGCGGGGCCACCACGGGGCAACTCGAGGGTTGGTTTTACTCGTAGCTTGACTTATCCGGTGTGCCCTGAGACCGAGGTACGTGCGACTCCTATCAGGATTTGTCGGCACATCCGGCGCGCTTTGCTGGTCTTGTTTTATTCTTGTCGAAATGTCTTGTAGCCGGATTCGAGACTGATCGGGTCTTCTCGGGAGAAGGAATATCCTTCGTTGATCGCGAGAGCTTATCATGGGCTAAGTTGGGACACCCTGCAGGGTATAAACTTTCGAGAGCCGTGCCCGCGTTATGTGGCAGATGGGAATTTGTTAATATCCGGTTGTAGTAAACTTGAAGCAAACTCTTCTAAAATACACCAACCGTGTGCGTAACCGTGAGTGTCTCTTTTCGGGGTTGATCGAGAGGAGAACACGGTTTCTTGGGTTATGTCTGACGTAAGTAGGAGTTCAGGATCACTTCTTGATCATTGCTAGTTGACGACCATTCCTTTGTTTCTCTCCTCGCTCTCATTTGCGTATGTTAGCCACCATATATGCTTAGCCGCTGCTGCAACCTCACCACCTTATCCCTTCCTTTCCTACTTAAGCTTTGCTAGTCTTGATACCCATGGTAATGGGATTGCTGAGTCCTCGTGGCTCACAGATTACTACACCACCAGTTGCAGGTACAGGTTCGCGATGATCATGACGTGAGAGCGATGTTTGCTTGTTTGGAGTTCTTCTTCTGCTTCTTCTTCGATCAGGGGATAGGTTCCAGGTCGGCAGCCTGGGCTAGCAGGGTGGATATTGTTTGAGTTTATGTTTATGTTTCATCCATAGTCGGATGTTGATCTTGTATATGATGTTGATGTATTCTTGTGGCATTTGTGCCTTATGTATGTATCCCCATCTATTATGTAATGTTGATGTAATGATATCCACCTTGCAAAAGAGTTTCAATATGCGGGTCTATCCTTGGTGGGACCGTCGAGTTCCTTTTGGATAGGGTCGCATATTGGGCGTGACAGACGGGCAGTGGAGCAAGGCCGGAGGGGATACCTGGAGGTCGTCGGGATGTAACTAGGTGAGCGGCGGCGGGCGGAATCTGCCCATACCGCGGCAGCGCGCGGTTGGCATAGGCCCTACCGCGCCGGTGCTTGGTCAGAGAGAACGGCGTGTACCGCAGATCGGGACGTGTTGCCTCGGCGCCGTCGAACAGAGAAACGATGCACGTCCTCCCTTTCCACCAACGGACGGGATGCGGACGGATCGGTGATCAATGGTGAGAGAGAGAGAGAGGCCACCACAGCCTTGTGTGAGATACTCTGAAGAGAGACAAACCAGGCAGGGAGGCTCCATTGTATATAGTGGAGCGGACTACCTTTTTCTACTTAAAAATCGGTTTATATTCTGTGTACGTGCCATTGAGCGATATAGCTTTATTTAAAAATAACGCGCCAACGCATCAAGTCAAAGTTTGTTTCGTGCACGCGTGGTACACGACCTCCGTAGGTAAACAACCGCTACACGCGTTCAAATTAGCACGTGGGCTGCCATTTCGTACAGAAATGAGCTCCACCGTGTACCCGCGCGGGTGTGGCTGGGCACGAAGCGTGAGTACATGCACGGTGCACCTATTCTCTTCTTCTATACATACACCACCTACGTGGGGTTGTGTGAGAGAGATACAAACGTAGAGAGATATAGTGTGTGGGTTCGTGAGAGTTTTTTTAGGGGGGGTGAATCAAAAAATGTAACATATGCAATGTGTGTGAAATAGAGTCCTGGATATATCATATATATAGAGGGGGCGATCCACGAGAAGAGAGTGGAGGTATCATCGACTTGAGGTGTCCATAGAATCGAAGAGAGGGATGATGTGTGTGTGTGTGCGCGCGCGGTCGATAAAGAGTGCCATCGAATTTGTGTGTGCCCACATCAAAGATATAGAGTGGCTCGCCTACTAGAATGAGAGAGGGGACAGGTGCGGTTTTTCTCTATGGCATGGATACCTACCTACAGCGCTCGACTATCGGTGTGTGGTGGGGGGGGGGGGAGGGAGGCCTAATTAACTATGAGGTACAATGGCTGGTATATGTGTGGACGAGGAGAGAGGCCTACCTCATGTATTAAGGGAGATCGATCGGCATCCATGCATATGTGCAGGAGAGGAATAAGGTTGGGAGAGAGATAGAGCTAGAGTGTTGGAGAGGGTGGTAGTGGAGTTGCTTCTAACAAATGGTGGGATAGGATTGCTAGACAACCAGAGGGCACAAACGCAATATCAATAGGACAGGGCATGGCTGCCTGTCTGTGCACGTGCGTGTGAGAGACGGGTCAGGAGGCATGCACGAATGATGGGGGGGCGATATGGATGTGGTAAGCAGACATAACTACATAGGAAGATCAATCGTCCTTTGTCAGAGAAAGGAGAGACATAACTTGTGAGGTACGTCGATCGATGGGGGGGATATTTAAAGTCGACCTAAGTATATGTTGGGAGATCGGTCAGTATACATGCATGTGTGTGTTAGAAGCAAATGAGGCATGGGGAGAAGGATAGAGAGAGAGGGATGCATCTAGGAGGTGGTGCGAGAGTCATACTATATCGAGGGGGAGAAGTGTGCGAGTACGAGATCGATGAAAAGAGTGGTGGGAGTGAGGCAAGGACGGTGATAAGAGAAGAGGGGAAGCTTGTGTTTTGTGCTAGGCACACCTGGCTAGAGAGGCATATCGATCGATGTGTGCCGTAAAGAAGGAGCTGGTGGGCCTACACACACCGTGGGTGAATGACCTAAAGTGAAAAGACGAATTTGCACGATGGAGCTAGAGAATGTTGAGGGAGGGGTTAGAGGGATGTGGGCGTCTGCATGCACAAGAGAAAGTTAGCGCTAGCTAGCTACAAAGATAAGAGGATTCTGTGGGTGTAGAAGACGAATAGAGATCATATTTCATTATAAAAAGCGAATTCGGATATTTGAAGAATTTATCATACTGTTTTAAACCGACGCATGTGTGAATATATATAACAGTGATACACATGGTGTGGTTATGAACATGTTATACTACATATAATATATTTTATCTCTACTCTTATACTTCCTCCATTCCTAAATATAGGGTGTATAGTTTTCGGCACGGAAATTAAAGAATGCACATGGAGGCAAAAATTCACAATTTTTGGGTGAGATTTCACATGACTAATTGACATGAGAATATAGAGGAGCTTGACTTGTATATAGAAATGTAATCAAATCCCGAAAAAAATTATCCGAACGAGTGGTGCAACACAATACACCTTATATTTCGATTTTTTTCTCAAAGATCTATACACCTTATATCAAGGAACAGAGGGAGTAAAAAAATGGAGTTGTTGATGATGGTGCCATCCTACAATATAGGTCGTCCAATTTATATCTGACGGATAGGAAGGAAACTATAGCAATTTTGAAAAAAGATACCCACACCCATCTCCATATTTGCAAATCAGGCATCCCCTTGATCATGTTGATGTTCTATGGAACGCATGGGCATGTTGCTAGTACTACGTATAACATATAGAACATTGATCATAATTTGGGCTAATGTGTGGCTTTTGCAGCTCAGGTCTAAATACTTGTCATAATGTAGGGGGCGGGGCACTATACTATGTGTGATAAACACGGTGTACACATATGGAACATGGTTTAGATTATGAATATATAGTTAGTACATCAAATGTATTATTATTTGGAATCAACATCAAGTGTATTCAAAAAATAGATTTCGAGTTCATGTAGTACACATAGTTCATATCTATCTCTATAGTAATCATGTGGTGTGTTATTAAGGTAATACACAAATGATGGTTGAAGTTGGCAATAATCATGATTGTAGATTTGTTATTGAAATAGAGAAACGAATTCAAATTTAGTTTGAATTGCAGCGGTAGTATAGACATTTGGAATGCACTAAAATGTTGGTATGAGTAGGTTACATGCATTATACAGCAAAGTGAAATTTTTTAATTGGACATAACATGGATTCATACTACCGAATAGCATTTAATTGCACTAAATTGTTGGTATGAGTAGCTTTAAATAGCATCTTTATAGTAAAATGGGGCAAGAGTCTCTCTTTGAGTGGTGTGAATAGTTTTATTTTTTTTGTTTTCTTTTTGGTTGATGGAAGTGCGAATTGATTTGGTACGTACAAGTACAATATTACACGTTAGACTTGTCCCTCAAATTCAACCCGCGCCTTGTTAAATCCCGAAAATTCAGATATCGTGCTCCCAAAACTGGCGCCTTCACAACCAGCACCTTGCTATCCCGAAATTACAACACGCGCGAAAACTCCCTCTAGCTGCCAAATCCCGACACGTGAAATTCCCCTTCTAACCCTGAGCCGAAAGGGCCGCTAGTTCAAATTGGTGCGGGGTACTTTTGTAACACACCCTACATTTTGGACAAGCGCGTCCCTAAGACATGGTTCACCCCCTCCCATCGCCTCATTTTTGCCATTCGAAATCCCAGGCTGCCATAACCTCTCCGCTCCAGCCGCGAAACACCACCCTCCTCCGTCCGCCACCTCACCGCTGCCCAGCCGGAGCCTCTTGCCCGACGACGTCGTCCACCTCAATAGCTCGACGTCCCTCGTTCACCTCCCCGGATGAGGATCCGTCGTCCATCTCGTCATCCCGCTGGTTCAGCCACCCCGTCCTCCACCTCCAAGGAGCTGCTCCGACGATCGCCTCGTCTATCACGGCTGCTCCATCCCCACAATGCCGCCTTAACCTACTCCACCGGAACTGCAGCATCCTCAGCGACTCCTCGGACAAAGCCGAGGCCTACTCGGCGCCACCAAAGAGGTTGTACACTCATCACATTGCACATTCTCCTTAGCTCGACCTCCCGGCGCCGACGGTGCTCCATTCTGCACCCCCATGGAGCGGCTACTTTGAAGCCAGCGCCGTGGGCGACATTTCCATGGCGGCTCTCCCCCAGTGCGAGGCCCCTTCAGCGGCGGCGTCCATACCAGCCGGATCTGCTGCTGCTGCTCCGGCTCTCGCTCGATCGCTTGCTCGCACAGCTGCTGCTGCTCCGGCTCTCGCTCGCTTGCTCGCCCAGCTGCTGCTGCTCCGGCTCTCGCTCGATCGCTCTCTCGCCCAGCTGCTGCTGCTCCGCCTCTCACTCGCTCGCTCACGCTGCTGCTGCTGCTCTCCCCCTCGCTCGTGCTGCTGCTCTGCTCTGATTTAGCTACACTTGATCGTGAGCGACTTTTGGGTCGATCGATTTTCAGGGGTGGGGGCTCACGGAGTTAAGGAAGAACCACCCATGGCGGGGGCGGGGCTCGCGGAGAGGTACCCCACTATCTATCTTAAGGTTCAGGGTGGGGGGCGGGGGGCCTATAGGGTTGGCCGTGGCGGCGGCGGACCGCTGGTGGGGAGTTGTTTCGAGGCGGCGAGGCGGCGCTGGGGCCGGCGGCGAGGCCGGTGATGGCTGGCGGCTCAGGGGGTGCAGGTTGAAGATGAACTGCAGGCCCTACCTAAGCTACATGTCAAGTGCCTCTCTACTACCATTGCGTTCAGTTTCGACAGTAACGTTCAGATTCCATAGTAAATTTCAGTTTCGACAGTTTTTGCCTCATCTGTTGTAGTCAGGTGGTTTTTGGTGATGTAAATTTTACATCTATTTTACATCATCTATTGGAGATGCTATTAGAATCCCACTTGAGATTGACGATGTCTATCTTGTGCTGCTTCAGCCTTAACGTCTTACGGCTCACCGGGGCTGCTTCAGCCTTGACATCTTACGACACATATTGGGGAAGCAATTAATAGTATCTCTATCTAATATCTGGTTCACCTAGGGTATGCCTATGTTGTTCATCTTGGGTGGGAAACTAATAGTAAAGAAATCATCATCTGTCTTTTTATTAAATTAAAGCAATCATCAGCCTACTATCATTATTTTTGGATCCATCCACTGGTTGTTACCATCACTCTAAATTTCTGCATGCTCTCCTTACATAATCTCACCATATTTTTTTCGTATGCATGTCAGATATTGTACACAGTCATGCTGAACATGTAGAGAAAAAGAGAAGAGTTTTGCACGGCAATACAATGTATTGCAGACATCGCTCCATGGTGGGTTCAATGGAAAACCCTCCCCACCCCTCTCCAGATTGTAATCCAGAGGAAGATATCTGTTCTGAGGCGGATTCTGACACCGCTGACCACTCCTATTTACCCCCAAGGTGTTTGCTCTACCTTGGCATGGTGATGTTAGTCATATAATGCATATGTTGCCTTGTAGTGCCTACTTTTGAAATCATATATGTCATCTGCTTAGTTTAGACAAGTTCTGTAATGCCACCTGTTTAGTTTCTATATCATATATGGGAACTGTGCAATCTCATGTCTTTTAGCCAGCCATAATATACGTGAAATGTGCAATGCCATCCTGTTTCACCAGGCATCATATATTTGAATGATATCTTGCCCATCCTTTTCTTCATTATATTTCTATTTGTCGACAATGTTTGTACATTAAACTACTCTTCCTGTGAATCAGGCTTTTGGGTGGGAGATTGAAAAATCTTGAGTGAAAACAAGGCCTTCTGACCAGACAGTGCTACCTGTCAAAGCAGATCTCTTGTTGGGTCCCGATAGCTTCTCGGAGATGGATTCAGAGACAGATGACCAGTCATATTCCCCCACCGAGGTGTATGCTCTAACTTGGCACGGTTATACTGCTCATATCATGCATATGGTGTCTTGCAATGCATAGATTAGACATCATATACACAATATTCAACACCATGTTCTCAGTTCAGACATCATATCTAATGCCCTCTGTTTAGCATATAAATCACATATGTGAATTAAATGATGCGATCCTGATTACTTAGATAACATGTAGGTGAATTATGTCATGCGATCATGTTTAGTTATTCATCATATCTTTGAATTATGTTATGCTATGCTATCCAGTTTAGATAGACATCATAGATGTGAAATTATGTCATGCTATCCATTTTAGTTAAACAATATACATGTCAACTATTTCATGCCCTCTTTTTTCCACACTATCTATTGCATCTATCTCTCATACAATGTCTGTACATTCAACTATGTTTCCTGTTTATCAGCCATTTGAATTGGAGCGGGTGATGCCAAGATCTAGCGGACTAAAACACGGTCTTTAAATAAAAGCAGAGCTACCTCTTGGTGGAGATAGCACCCGGTTGTACATGCACGAGAACCAGCCCTACCACACATAACCCAAACTCTGCAGATTGTACCCCTCTGCGATGGACAGAGAACCAGCTTCACCCAATCTAACCCCAACCCCAAAGAGATAGCAACCCAGTTCCTGTTGACACACACCATCTCCACCACAGCTCCAAACAAGAGCAGTTAGTAAGGCAGCTCCGGTGCCCAAAGGGCCAAGACTACCACAAGCGAACCCCAACTCCACCAGTTAGTACGCTTATTCCTGTGGAGGAAGCACAACCAGCTAGTCATAGTTTAGCATCTATCGCATTTGATGTTGTTAATCGTATGTGCGTATCTTCCCATCTTGGAAATATTATACTAAAGATGAAGGAAAATGCAAGTTGCAGGTGTTTGTCCAGGAGTTATGTGTAAGTAATGTTATTCATGGCAATTACTTTGCTTTGTCCCATACATCCTACCTCCATGACGGTTATAATACATCAAATTTTCCCATTTTTTTCTCTATAGAGAAGGACCGATTTGGAGACTCAAGATGAGGTAACCTGTGCTAATACCTCTGCTATCTTCAAGAATGCTTGGTGGCGATCGAATTACCAAGAAAACGTACTTCACCGGCAAAGAAACTCATCTAATTCCCTTACTTTCTCCTGAGACACATTTACTGGACGATGACTAGGAACGCCTTGTTCTGTACTGGTCCCGAACCAAGAATGTGGTAAGGTCTATGAGCTCATTATATATTTTTAAGTACTATATTCTTGCGTCTTAATGTACTTTGTCCATGTAGAACAAGTGCCTAAACCTGAAGAACAATTGTTCTAATTTAAGATTCCATTGCTATCATAGTTCAAAAAAGCACTAGGCGTTAATTGTGCGTTTTGCCACCGCCTTGCGCTTTACTGACCAAAGCGCATGCTTATGCACAGTTATGCATACATTAAGCGTAGTTATGCGCAATGCGTTTCACCAACGCCTAGAGCCTAGGCGCGCTTACGCGCTCGCTTAGGCGCGCCTTCTTTAACTATGATTGCTATCGTGCATACGGCTTTGCTCTTGTATCACTGTATTTACTGATACAAACTTATTTTTGAATTGAAGGATCCAATCGAATCTGCAATGGCACAACAGGTATGTTCACGCATGTTTCTTTAACAGGCTTGCTCTTATCAATAGCTCTGTTAATTTCAATTTCAATTGTGTATACAGTTGACTTCTCATATCATGCACATTACTAGCATCACAACAAAGCCAATAGTGTTGTTGTACATGTAGACTCGTGGTACCCATCTGAAATCTTGTTGTGCCGTGTAGTTTCCCACGCTTTGTATTCTTTCACTGCTGTTTTGTCTTGAAATGATATGATTTGAACCGTGTCTCTATTTTGATTTGGCAAGACAATGCAGTGACCATAGGACATAGATATATGTTTGTTTGATGCTTTTATTATGTACTAGTACTTGGCAATAGAAGACTTGGTGGTTTAATCCTGTCCACCTTACTAATGAACTGGTTCACCGAAATGAGTTTCATATACTAGTACATGCCAAACTGTTATGTGTGCCTTGTTTCTTCTTTTAGAATCTTGTGAGAATATTGGGGAACAGTGCCTTATTAAGAAATGGTAAAGGAAGTAATGCAGATAAGGTTCAGGATAGTGACACATCCTTGTTGGTCTCCAACAAAGCTGATAAAACAGCTAAGGAAGACTATCTCGAAGATAGAGACAACCCCAAAGTCCTGTCTTGGTTTAGTGTTTGAGTTACTCGCCACTAAGCGCTTGCACAAGCTATTCAAACTCACTTTATGCGAATCAGTTCGCTTCTTGAGTCTCAACTACAAGCTGAAAGACATTGATCGCCAGTGCTGCGACAAGAAGCGTAAGGATCGGAAGTCCTGGAGCATTCAGATGCATACTTTCTGGTGCAATAGCAAGCGTTGGAGGATTTTAGCGCCAAACAGGACAAAGCTAATAAGCTTGCTAAGCTTATTGCCAGCATGGTGGATACCATGTTTCTTGAGCTCTTATGAAGTTGTTTCAGTTATGCTCTTGTTTTGCTGCCGCGTTTATTTGCACTGGTGGCCAATTTTGACGGCCAGTGTATGTAATATGCTACTTTGTTCCCTATATTTGCACTAGTGGCGAACTTTGATGCCCAGTGGATGTAATATGTGTAATAGTGGTAATAGGCTAGCGTTAATTTCTTGCTTATTTATTTCCTTATTGTCTTGTTTAGTTGTTTGCTTGTAGTCACTGCAGTTCTTTTTCTGTGTTTTTCTAGTGGCCACAATAACCTATTTTTGGAAACTAGGGCAAAATAATCATGGCAACACACGGACTGTTGTAACCATGGGCCTCCTGTGGACTGTATGATCCATCGGCGTTCTACGGGCCGTAGGATCCATTGGCCTTCTATTCGGGCTGTAGGATCCATGGGCCTTCTACGGGCCGTACAATCCATGGGCCTTTTATGGGCCGTAGGATTGATGGGCCTTCTACGGGGCGTATCATCATTTCGCCAATCATGGGTTGTATTATCCGTCAACAATTACGGGCCGTTTATCAGTCGTATTTGATAACCCTATGAAAACAGCCCAACGAGTTTTTTTCCACATGAAAACGGCCCAACGTATTAACGGGCCGCAAACGGGCCGACTGTAACCACGGGCTGAATTTGGCCCACAAGCAGACAATGACAGTAACGGGCCGTAAGTAACCGAATGCTGGAAATGAGCCCAAGACTAAATGGGCCCTGAGAAGGCCGAAAGATATCATGGGTTGGAAACGGCCCAACGGAATAATGGGTCGTCAATGGGTATAAAGTGATGCACTGTTCATTACGGGCCTGTTTTACCACGGGCCGTTAAGGGGCCGAGGGTTTCTAAGGGCCTCATATGGGCCGAAAGACGTCATGGGCCATACATGGGTCGGAAGTTAAAACGGGCTGGAATTATATTGGACGGCCCAGATGACGCTACTGGGCCTAATTCAGATAGGCCGTAAACGGGCCCTGGGATAGCTGGCTGTAAATGGGCTATATGCGAATATGCCATTAACAGCCTTGTCGTGGGCCGGCTCACCACCTTTTGACCAAGTGAAACGGGCCAGCCTTTTCACAGGAATGGGCCTCTATTGGGCCGTGCCACGTGTCGGCGTATCATAGGCGCTTTGGGTCCATTGAGTGGATGACATCTGTCCCAACGGTGAGCCGACACGTATTTCCTCCAGCCAATGATGATTTTACACGTGGAAAATCCCCATTGGTCGGGGCTGTTAACGGGTTATCGGATCCAAAACCGGACCGGATAGCTTAACGGTGTTCCGTTACGGTGGATGCTATGTGTCGGTCACCCTTGACGAAAGCACTTCTGTGACGCGTGATTTATCGTCATGGAAGTGGACACTTCCGTGATGCTAATTTTAGTAATGTGATGGAACACTTCTATGATAGCACAGGTATGACTATCTTGATTCTGTCATAAATTTTTCATGGATGTACATGCATGACAGAAAACGTGACCTACTGTGACAAACACTTATCATCACGGAAGTGTATTTTTTGTAGTGTTACCCGCTCTGTTTCTCCATCAGTCTGAGGATGATAAGCGGTACTATATTTCAGCGTTGTCCCCAAGGCTTGATGGAGACGTGACCAAAAAGCGGAGGTGAAAAGTGAACCTCGGCGAGAAGTGATGGATCGGGGTAGTCCATGCAGACTGACTATTCTGGATACATACAGTTGTGCAAGTTGATTTGCTCGATATGTAGTTCTGATCGGGATAAAGTGAGCTACCTTGGTTAAGGTGCCCACTATGACCCAAACTACATCATTGCCTCGCGGTGTCTTAGGTACCCCTATGATGAAATCCATGATGCCATCATCCCATTTCCATTGTGAAACTGGTAGCGGTTGGAGAAGTCCGGCTGGCTTGTGATGCTGTCGCAACAGGCCAGAAAATAGGCAATGTCTTTCTTCATTCCATCCCACCAGAATATTTGTCAAAGGTCTTCATACATTTTCGTACCCCAGGGTGAATGGAATACGAAGATTCGTGTGCTTCTGATAGGATTTTCTGCTTTAAATCCGCCTGATTCGGTACACAAATCCTTCCACAGAATCAGAGGGTACCAAATTGGTCCTTCGAGAAATCTGAGGTATGTCCTACTACCATATTCTTGGCGCGTTTCTGCAGGATGGTGTCAGCTGACTGGGCCTTGCGGATCTCTTCCTCAAGTGTGGGGGCAACTTCCAAAATATTAGCAAGGTCAGCATCAACTATGACCAAGTTGAGCTGAGCAATCTCCCCTTGAAGTTCAGGAGGCAAGGATTTCAATATGACATTTAGGCTGATAGGCTTTCGACTGAGTGCATCGACAACCACGTTGGCCTTACCCGGGTGGTAATTTATTCCAAGATCATAATCCTTGACTAACTCAAGCCATCTTCATTGACAGAGATTTCAATATGGCTGAGTATATATATACCTGAGACTTTTGTGATCGGTAAAAATTTGGCCCCTCTTCCCGATGAGATAGTGTCTCCAAATTTTTAGAGCATGAACCACCGCGGCCAATTCCAGATCATGAGTAGGGTAATTTCCCTCGTGAGGTCGTAGCTGTCGTGATGCATATGATACTACCTTGCCGTCTTGCATAAGTACGCATCCAAGTCCTTGTCTGGAGGCATCACAGCATGCATCAAACCTGCGGTAGATATCTGGAAGAATCAGCACAGGTGTGGTTATCAACCGTATCTTTAACTCCTTGAAACTTTTCTCACAGTCCTCATTCCATTCAAACTTCTTATCCTTTTTGAGTAGCTCCGTCATGGGTTTAGCAATCTTGGAAAAACCTTCAATGAAACGATGGTAGTATCCGGCTAATCCAAGAAAACTCCGGATCTGTGATACGGTTGTGGGCGGCAACCAATCGAGCACATCCTTTACTTTGCCTGGGTCCACGGCTATAGCTTCGCCGGATAGCACATGTCCAAGAAATCCAACTTGCCTGAGCCAAAACTCGCACTTACTGATTTAACATCCCAAAATTCTAAATTTTGGAATATTATAATAAATAGATAGATTTGATTGATTGTTCGATTGATTGACTGAAAGTGAGTGAATTTGAATTTTTTTTGAAAGTTAAATGAGAGGGAATAAAAGGGCTTTCCCAAACTTTCATTTTCTTTTCTGATCTTCATGAATTCAAATTCTTTTCACCACAAAACCCTGGAGAGAAGATGACATGACTTCTTCCATTTATTTAAATGACAAGGGGTGTTGAAAATATTTCCAACCCAGGAACTTTATGCAACTCAATGGTTTTCACGAGCGAAGATAAAATGACTTCTTCAAAACATATAAAATATGAGTTGGGAGTTTCAAAGAATTAAATTCAAAGTTCTTTTGAATTTATTTTCAATTTGGAGTTATTTGAGTTTTATTCAAATTATTTTTCTCCAAAAATAAAATATATGGGAAATCGGGTAACATGATTCCCTACATTAGAAAATTGGAGAGAAATAAATTTGAATTCATTTTGGTATTTTTAAAATGATTTTCGTTGGATTTTATTAGAGCAGCAACAGTTTTTGATTTATCTGAAATTGTGTGGATTTTATTTGACTCTATAAAAATGTTCAGCTTGTAGGAAATAATTTTCTGAAAACTTTGATATATAATATGCCTATATAAAAGTTTAGTTTCATTTTCGTTTTTTTAGTTTATCGCTTTCCGTTAAAAAAAATAACAAAAACTGCGCGCGCGCCTGAAACTAACTGTCGCCCACATGCGTAGCATAGCAGCAGGCCGGCCCGTTTTTCTTTTGTTTTCTTTTGTCTTTTATATTATTTTCGTTAATGTTCAGTTTTCTTTGAAACAAATTTCAGAAAAAAAATAGACTTCGGAAAAAAAATGCAGCCAGTGTACGCGCGTGGCCAGGCCGAACTTTTAGCCCATGATCTTTTTTTAAATTTCATCTGCGTACGTATATGTTTAGTCCCACGTTACCTAGCCTTTGACCTTTAAGCCTCTTTTCCACCAATAAATATAGACCCATAGAGCCTCCAAAAATCATCCGATTCGGGTTAAGTCAATATTTTGATTTGACTAGATTCATTTAAGAAAAATATTTTTCTCCTCTCCGGCGCGACTTCTGGAAATTGTCTTCTCTCTCCGAAGTTGTATTTTCTCTGCCTTATAAAGGTATGTTTCTTTGTTTTTTTTTCTTTTTTCTTCTTATACCTCCATAGTTTATTATTTTTAGACTAATACGATAGATTAGATTATCAATTAGTCTACGTATTTATACATTAGACCTTAGCCGTAGCTATTTTTTTTCGTAAAACAGCTTGGCCCTGATTTTTCAAATAGCCATAACTTTTTAATCGTTCATCCAAATTCGATGAAACCCGCGCCTATAATTTCATCTTGTTCTCACCTATCCAGTTAACCCGTCACGTCAACTTTTTTAAATTTTCAAATTTCGAAATTTGTTCAGATTCATATTCAAACTTCTTTTGTTCATAACTTGAGTTTCGTAACTCCGATTTAGTTGATTCTTTTTGCAAATCGATGCTCTTGACCTAAACTTTCTGATAAGGCCAAATTCACATAATTTTGGTACTGTTAGAAATTGTTTTATGTTGCAAGTATTATTTGTTTGGTTTTGATGTTTTCTGATTTGATTTCTTCGTTCTTTCCGATCTTTTGAGTGATTGCTTATGTGTGGTTACTATTGCTTGCTTACGATAGATTGACCGGAGTGTGACGAGTAGAAATATCAAGAGTTTTGAGTGTGAATCATCTTCATCAACATTGCAGGCAAGTTCACACTTTGATCATACCTTTTCTCATACCCAATTTTTATGCATTAGATCAATCCTCAAACATTGCATGGTTAGGATCTAATTAAATTGTGGGATGTGAATTAGTTGAAGTAGTGCCTATTACCTGTTTTATTTTTCAAACCCTTGGGAGTTACTTCTATGTTTGCTTATTATGCCATGCTATGCTAGTAGACGTGGATTGGGTGAGTGTATCCATGACAGATGTGAGATTGTTAATTAATGGTTTACTTAAGGTGGCAACTTAAACACACATCTGGGTGGATTGAGGTACCTGGTTTCCAGGATTTGCCTGTTTTTCTTCGGACCGCCACCCAGGCTCAAAGGGATCATGAGATTATTCATACTAGAAACTTACGTGTGCAGCCACAAGCCATTATGGGCTCTGGCATAGCGATTATGGGCTCTGGCATAGTTGATTAAGTCGTGCGAACTCTTATGGGTAGACTAGCAGATGTAGGGGAAAGTAGGTGTACTGGTCTACCCTATGTAAGGTGCTAGCTCTTCCGAAAGACTATGTCTCGGTCATCCGTTTCTCAAACATCTTGTAGTGCGAGAAATGCAACGGAGGCGATCGAGTCTTGTGGGGAAAAGTGCGCAAACCTCTGCAGAGTGTATAAACTAATCATGGTTAGCCGTGTCCCCGGTTATGGACGTTTTGAGTATCTAGTACTTGGATTATCATGTGAATCTCATCATGTTACTTTAATTTTGTTGGGTTGATAATGAGTACTTCTTAATTGGGATTGAGAATGCTGTCAACCATTCTCAATGTTTAACAACCACCATGATAGTTAAATAAATTTATTCCTTTGCAGTAGGGAAAAATTGGCCTTTCGCAAAAACCTTATAACCATAGAGCTTTTCCACCAGCCATATATGCATGTAGTAATAGCCATTATTAATCATTGCTCTACAGTGTGAATTTGCCAGTACATTCAATGTACTGACCCTCCGTGGCTGCAACGTCTCATGTTGCAGGAATCTTACGACGAGTAAGTGTTACGTTAGGGTTACGGTTTTCTACACTCAACTTTGCCGTTGGTGTTGATGGGAATCCACAACCTTGTTACTTCCGCTATTTTGGATTGAGGTAATAGTATTTACGTTACTTTATACATGTGATTTACCTCTGTTATAAATCCTCGAGTACTGTGTGTGTCAGCATACCGATCCAGGGATGACACTTAAGCACAGAGACTTGATCCATTCGGGTCGGGTCGCTACAACTGAATTTAGCGTATAGCTGATGGTCGCAGATTCGTTGCAGCACTGCTCGGAGGTGTTCTTTATGATCTTCTTCACTTTTTGAGTATATAAGTATGTCATCGAGGAAGACTATCGTGAACTTATCGAGGAAGTCCATGAATACTTTGTTCATCATATGCATGAAGACGGCAGGGGCATTGGTGAGACCAAAGGACATAACTGTATATTCACAAAGACCGTATCGAGTGGTGAATGCGGTCTTAGGAATATCTTCCTTTTTAATCTTGAGTTGATGATATCCTGTCCGTAAATCAATTTTAGAGAATACCTTGGCCCCACTGAGCTGTTCAAAAAGGTCATCAATCCTTGGCAGCGGATATTTGTTTTTGATGGTGACATCATTCAGCTGACGGTAATCCACACACATGCGGAGGCTGCCATCCTTCTTGTCCACAAAGATAGCAGGTGATCCCCATGGTGAAGAGCTGGGATGGATGTATCCTTTCTGGAGCATTTCATCAAGCTGTTTCTTTAGCTCCACTAATTCTGATGAGGGCATCCGGTAATACTTCTTGTATAATGGTGCGGTTTCGGGCACAAGATCTATTACAACTCAAGCTCTCGATCTGCTGGCATGCCTGGCAGTTCTTCTGGAAATACATCAGGAAACTCACTGACCACAGGAATTAATTCCAACTCAGCCATAGCGGTGAAGACCATTTCTTTCTTGGGTATGCTTCTGCGAGCATAGAATTTTATAATCTACCCCTTTTGACTGGTCAAAGTGACTTCTCGGGACGCGCAATTTATGCATACTTGATATTGGGTCAACCAATTCATACCCAAGATAACATCCAACTTTACAGACTCAATGATTATCAAAGAAGTTGGAAAACAGACTCCGTTGATATTGATTTCCAGATTATGGCAGACCAGATTGCTCCTGATTAAAGATCCCGGGGTTTGTACCGGCATATTCTTGCCCAAAAGTGAACAAGGAAATTTGTTTTGGGTGACAAAACTCGGAGAAATAAAAGGGTGGGAAGCCCCAGAGTCAAATAAAATTTTGACAGGTATGTTATTAACAGAAAACATACCAATGACGACTTCGGGGTTCTCTTGGGCTTCATCTGCGGAGAGGTGATGAACGTGCCTAGTGATGTTTTGTTGGTTCGGGCATGAGTCCATAAAGTTGACTTGTGGCCTGATTAGTGCACTCGACTTGCCGTTCTTGCGACACTGTCTGGCATAATGTCCGTTTTGCCCACAACTGAAGCAAGAATTGTTGTGCTGGCGCTCCTCGTTCACTAGGTTGGTCATGACATTCTTGACTTGGGTGGTGGTCTTGTTATCAATCTGTTGCCAATTGGGCTTGTATTCCACCTGAGTCTGCTGCCAGGTACGAGCCTTTTGCACGGGTTGCCCTTCCTTCTTTGGCTCAAACTTGCGCTTGTGGTCGTTGTTAGCAGGCCTGTTGTTCGATACAAGCATGTGCTCCCTTTCAGCAATGAAAGCTTTGTTCACCAGGGTTTGGAAATCTGGGAAATCGAACATACTGAGGGTACACTGGAGTTGCGGGTTTAATCCCCGAAGAAATCTGTCAATCTTTCTTTCTTTAGTGGCCACATCATAAAGGGAGTAACGTGACGGATGATTGAATTTTTGCAAATATTCACCCACAGACTGATTTCCTTGGAGGAGTGCGAGAAATTAACGCTGCTTAGTCTTCATAATTTCTGTAGGGATATGATATTTCCGGAATTGATCCTTGAATTTTGTCCAGGTGATTTCTTCATGAGCAGGCCACATGGCTTTTGTATTTTCCCACCATATGGCAACAGCGCCCTCAAGATAATGAGTTGCAAATGGAACTTTATCATCTTCTTCAGTATGAGCAATCTCAAGTTTCCTCTCAATGGTTCGCAACCAATCGTCTGCGTCCAAGGGGTCAATGACCTGAGTGAAACTGGGAGGCTTGGTCCTCTGAAAATCTGACAGCTTGGAGTGATGACCGTTCTGATTTCCATACTGCCCAACCATAGCTTGCACACTTCTTAATATTTCAATCAGATCATTATTCCTCCTTTCCTCAAACATACGCAGAATTTGCTCCGTGGAGGGCGGATTTGGCGGTGGAGGCGGTGGTGGTATGTATGGCTCGGGAGAGTGTCCTGCCTGTCGTGCGGAACGACGAACAGGAGCATCCTCATGAGCGCTGCTACTGCTGCCTCCCCGCGGCATTCTATTGTGGATTTTTCCCAAGACAATGCAACCGAGATGAGAAACATCCAAAATAAATTGGGGCAAAGCCAGCAACAAAGCCCGAGAAAAACCGAAATAATGAAGGAAATACGGCGAATAAAATAGAGTTCCAACATAATTATACATAGACTCATACATGAAAGGTAAACAATATGCCAGGTTCAGCTACCCTCCTACAGGAAATGAAACATCATGACTCGTACGACTACATCCGTACGCCATCCTGACGACTGCGAATACTCAGAAGCTCTACTGCTCTGCTGGTGCTGCGGGATCCTCTCCTGAAGTGGACTCGGATCTTGAACTGACGAGGTTAACTGCGACCTCCGGGTTAAAGGTAACACGACGGCGCTGCCTCAAGGGCTCTCCCTCCGGGGCAGGTGTAGGGTGAAGCATCGGGGCTACAGGAGTAGTGAGAAGTGAAACTCACTCAGCAGGAGCACTGAGAGGATTCACGGTCGAGGCGCCCGAACTACTCGGAGGAGTAACCGGTGAAATAGGGGAACTAGAACTGGCTGGAATATGAGGAGTAAATACCAGGGAGGATGGAGCAGTGACAGGTCTAGTAGAGACTAAAGCAGAGGCTAAAGCAGTACGAGCACGAGTCGGCTCTCGAAACAGCTCCTGGATCATATGATAGCTAGCAGTGATATAACGAGCAAGGTGGCTAGCAACACTATCAGACTCTGGATCGATGATAGGGAAACGGACACGACCAGTGTCATGCAGAGAAGGATAGTAGTAGAAACCTGGGTGGTTCTGCAGCCGGACCTCGTTGTAACGAAGCTCGACAAGGACCTCGAATGCAGCAAACTGGACAGCCTGAGAAGCGGTAGAAGCATAACCACTCCGAGAGGTACGAGTGTAAGTGCTGGAATCGGAACTGGTGCACAGAGTAACCACTGCGTGACACTCATACACTGAGTCAGCTAGACGCTCCCGGTACACATGATATACTGGGTCGTCACCGAGGGGGTACAGTCGATGCCACACGTTACAAAGAAGATGCGGCGACGTGTACGGCATCAGCTGCAACTGGCACGGATACGGCACCGGAGCCATGTACACTCACAACCATTAGTAGGTTAGCATAGAAATAAAACAAGTGCATGCAATGCAACAACCAGCTACAAATGCTACCGGCACTCAACATAAACTCGTATCTAACGTCCAGTTAACACGTCGTAGTCTAGCTTGGCCTACAGTCAGCGCGGCTCTGATACCAAGCATTGGGGCACCCCGGCTCAGAGCAACCGGTTTACCATGCATAGCCAGCCCAGAGACCATGTTTTCTGGCAACACGCAACATCTTTGTACAGAAAAAACCGCTTTATTGATGCTAGCGGATCAAAGTTTATATTACAACAGGCAGCGAGGCCAAGCGGCACACACGGTGCGACTGAACAATATGTACATTATTTAGTGAACATAAAGGGGCCTCGGTCATAACAACTACGCAGCAGCGGAACAACATCGTAGCGGAACTCCATAGCACAGGGACACCGATGTGGACACGGTCTAGACTCGAACAACACCCCTTTCCGATGAGACTTTCCTGAAATCTGGCATGACATGCCAGGTCAGTACATTGAATGTACTTGCAAGCTCACAAAAAACATAAACATAATGACAAACAATATCATGATAATTAACCAATTATTAATAATGCAACAATATAGCCAACATGTTGTAATCATGCTCTTGTGAGAAAAATCCCTCGAACTGGCTTACCAACGGTGACCGCTCTTGGATCACAAATGCACCAACCTCATGGTCTTAACTAGGAATATCTCGTGATCTTTCCGGCGATCACAGCCATGACCAACACTTGGTCTCAAACACTCAGATGGCCTTCCCACCATCATCAATAGTGCAAAGTTAATGACTTAGTGTGCAAAATTTATTAAACGTTGACCCATGGTGTGACCTACTTTCGAGCGTGTCCATAACCATGGACTCGATAGATTAATACACTCTGCAGAGGTAGCGCACTGTACCCACACCACTGAACCCATGGCCTCGCACTCCCATTCGGGTGGACCAATGGCATTCCGACAAAACCCCTCCATTGCCATGACACTCTCTCGGCCACTCCGACTCACTCCCCATCGGGCTAGTCCTAGGTGGCCCCGTGTCTACCAAAGACACCAACGACCGCCGTCGTGGCCAAAACATAAATGTCCCACATGGGGACACGGTACCATAATCTCAACAAAGGTTACACAAGGTTATGTCTGCTTACCGGGCCAGGGTACCGCACGCCCATAACCTTCCCTCGTTGGAGGCTCTGACCAGAGGCACGACAACGGATCGAATAAAGGCCTTCCCATAAAGGCAAATGTGGTTGCTCTGGGAAAAAATCAATTCAGTGGCACCATGACCCGGTCAACGATTTATTCAAGTTGAGTTATTATAAGTTTGAACTTAAAATGAAAATAACCGGTGTCATAGTATGCCATGAAATGCAACACTAACATATGCATCACGTATCAACGGAAATGACTGAGTCAACTGTATCCACACTAAGTATCAACAACTCATGACACTCCTCAGGTTAGGATTAAACATCACTTTAAACATAATCTTTTCTAACAAATTTATCAATTTTACTCATGCAAGAAAATAACTCCGAATAACTATGTATATTCATAACCATATTAGTTTTTCATAATAAAAATTAATTCTAGTTTCCTTACCAACTTAGTTAGCTTCAAATTATCTGTAAATCAAGCATATTAACTTAAACAAGCAACTAACAGAATATAAATATAATAATAGTGATTTAAATGCATGGATTAAATCATTCATGCAAGTAAGAAAATCACAAATATTGTAATGGCACCATGAAAATGTTGTTGCGGCTTGCCTTAGTGCAGATGAGGTTCACAAGCCTCCTGGTGATCCTCAAGACAAGCTTCACTCTCTGAAAATATTTATAAACACAAAAAGAAAACATCAACAACCCTTCTGAAATTCACCAGAAAATCTAGACAGTAGAGAAAAATCTCATTTTTGGTGAGCTGCTAGATTTCTTTAAAAACAACACAATGCAAAAAGAATCATTTCATTTGGACTTAAGGTTAAAGAGTTTTGGTTGTTTGAAGCTCTGTGGAAAAAATGAAATTTGAATTTAAATAAAAACAGACTGTGTTTGTGTACTAGAGTAGGGGTACCCTAGTATCCCGAACTCGTGCACGGGCAGTTGCAGCACCCCGCGGCAAGGCTTACCGGGTGACCGCCAAGGTCCTCCGTGGTTCCTTTGGAGCCATTCAAGAACAAAGTATTTAAGCCAAGGAGACAAGGCCCCGACAAGAGGAGCTTGCCGGGAAGGCCACCCAAGGCACCTAGGAGACAAGGCCCCGGCAAGAGGAGCTTGCCGGGAAGGCCCGGTGAGCGACGAGCTTCCGGACGCGACAAGGCAACAACCGCGGCTAGGCACTTGCCGCGCAGATTCTGATCTGTACTGCGCTCCAGCACATCCACTAACGTGTAAGCCACAGGACCATTCCAGCGTCGCGTGGCGAGAGGTCTGTGCGCCAGCGAGCGCGGTGGCAAGCGGCGCCGACAAGATCGCCATCGTGGCAGCGGTGGCGCCCGACGATCCCTGTTTGCCTTGTTTGGGCGGCGTGAGCGGGCATTTAATGCCTTTGTCCCCTGCCGTCAGGGTTAGGTATGATACACTGTACAAGTAGTTGTACCAACCACACTCTTTTTCCATTTTTGCCCTTGTCTACGTTGCCACCTGTCGGAGACCCCTTGAGCATATAAAAGGAGGCCCATGCACAATGTAGAAAGGGGGTTCGGTTCATTCAAAACCAGAGAACATCCACGCTAGGTCTGGTTAGCACTCAGCGCTCCTTAGCAAGAATACAATCAAACATGCAGCAGTAGGAGTGTTATCTCTCCGGAGAGCTCCGAAGCTGGGTAAACTGCTCGTGTGCTTCGCCTCGATCTGATCTTCGTGCGACCTCCGCCCCCCGCCGAACGGAAAGGGGCTCGGTCCGCCGGTCCCATAGGTGTTCGTGGGTCAGATCAGCTTCCCCGACATCTTTGGCGCGCCAGGTAGGGGGCGTCGAGACTGTGTGAACCTGATCCGACGTTCACACGAGCTACATCTTCATCATCTTCATCGACATGCCACCGAAGAAGAAGGCTTCGGCGGCAGCGGATCCGTCCACGTCGATCCCACCACCACCGGAGCACACGGGTGGTGGGGTAGATGCCGGCGGAAGAACGGGCGTCGACGAGGGAGCCCATGGTGCTGCCAGGTCCAAGGACAAGGCGGCGCAGACCTCGGCGTCCGTACATGCACCGCGCCCATCTCAGGAGGTGCGGGACCGACAGCGTCATGGTATTCACAGTACCATACGCTCGTTGGACCAAGATCGAGCTGGTGGATCTCGGGGTCCTCAAGACCAGCGTGCGCCAACATCTTTGGCACGGCGAGGCACGGTCGCTGGATGGGATCTGCTCCTTCTAACATAGTTAGAAGTCCGAGCATATCCGCTCCTCGCACCGATTCGCCTCTGCCGCCCACCACTCCAACGAAGCTTTGGCGAGAGCTCAACTGCTCTAGATTACACTCAATAGCCGACAAGGTCGATGAATGGAGGCCACCATCCGAGTCTCATAGGCTTTGCCAGCGGCGACACTCCGCGACAATCGAATACATCGCTGCCGCGGCAGGACCGCCAACACGAGCGGTGGCGGCAAAACTGGTGGGGTGCAACTATCATGCACTCTCCACCCGAAGGCCAAGGTCGCCGACTCGCGGATCCACCTCGACAGCGACTCCACCGCTTCGCCGGATCCACGAGCTCGTCGCGATCAGCGCCAAGTTCTTCACGAGCGATAGCAAGAAGACGCTCGAACTTCGCATCGGCGCCAAGAGAAGCGCCAGCGTCAATCGGACCAGCGCTGGGCCCTCTCGTCGACATGCATGCGCCCGAAGAACAGCGACTTGCCATCTGCGTAGGTTGCCCTTCGTTCACTCGTGAGCTGCGGCAAGTCGATGGCCCAGCAAGAAGAATTTCAAGCGACGCGTACGCAGAAATGCGGCGGCAAGACGCATCCGTCGGAGTTCCTCAAGATCTACACCATTGCGGTGCAAGCTGCGGAGGGCGAGGCGACAAGATCCTGGCCAACTACTTCCCGCTGGTACTCAAGCCCAATGTCGATCTGGCTCATGCACTTGCGGACAACTCCATATCTTCTTGGGATCTGTGCCATCAGTTTGTCGGCGCCTTCACAGCGCCACAAGCCTCATGGCCAAGAGAGCGACCTTCATCTGCTCGCCTGAAGGAAGGAGAGCCCCTGCGCAAGTACATTCAGGAGATTCAGCCGCGTCAAAGACAACATCCCGATGTCCACCCCGCATGGTGATCAGCGTGTTCCATCGAGCGTCGCGAAACCGCAGGATGCGGGAGGAGATGGCGATGTGCAAGATCAGAGACGTCAATGAGCTTTATGCCCTAGCCGACAAGTGTGCACGTGCTGAGGAAGGGAGGAGACTCCTCGGAGAGAATACAGAAGCTGCAGGATCTGATAGTGAGGGGTCCGCCCCGACAAAGAAAAGCCGGCGGCGGAATAACAGGAAGAAGAAAGGCAAAGATGTACTAGTTGTCGAGCAGTCCAGCAACGGAGGTGGCGCCAAGAAAGCCAAAGCTGGTAGCTCCGGCAAGGAGGTTGCCGCTGGCACCAACTGCCAGGCTGTGGCGGTCGCCGACAAGAAGGACGGCTCCAACAAGCAGTACTGCAAGATCCACCGCACTAAGGGTCATGATCTCCAGAGCTGCAAGAAGGTCGAGCAGCTTGTCGAGCAGCAAAAGGCTGAATACGAGCGACGCGACAAGGAGAAGGCCCAGGAAGGTGCTGGAGGAGCCAGCAAGAAACGCCCCGGCCGGGGAGGACGCCGCGGCAAGGCCAAGCAGCGGCAAGGAGATAGACCTCCCCGCGGCCACGACAAGCATGAAGATGACGACGACGATGAAGACATGGATGATGACGAGACTGATGAGCAGGAGTTCCAGAAAGCCACAGAGGTCTTGTGCGTTGACGGCGGTGCTTCTCTGCATACTTCACACCGCCAACTCAAGCGGTGGATGCGGAAGTCAATGCGGCAGAACCCTCCGTCGAGTCACGCAAGCCTCTGAAATGGTCCAGCACGCCTATCATCTTTGATATTGAGGACCACCCTGATCGCATAACTGCGTTCGGGTGCTTGCCGATGTTGGTTTCACCAACTATCTGCAACCTCAAGGTCACTAAGATGCCAGTTGACGGCGGGGCCGGCTTGAACCTGATCTCCTCCGCGGTACTTCAGAAACTCCAGATCCCTGACAGCGAGCTCGAAGAGACCGGCACATTCCAAGGAATCAATCCGGGAAGGAGCAAGCCGAAGGGAAAGATCACGTTGCCGGTAACATTTGGAAGCGAGTTGAACTTCAGGACTGAGAGGGTCACTTTTGACGTTGCTGACTTTCCATTGCCTTACAATGGGATACTTGGCCGTCCAGCACTCGCCAAATTCATGGCAGCCTCTCACTATGCATACAACATGCTGAAGATGCCCGGCCCGATAAGTGTCATATCTGTCCCTGGCGACAAGAAGGATGCTCTTATCTGCGTAGACAAGATCTACCGGGAAGCAGCAGCCGCAGCAGATCGCAAGACACTTGCCGCTGAAGCTCCCGGGGCGAAGAAGAAGACAAAGTCCGGCAAGAGTTCTGATGCCCACTCCGGCAAGCGCACCTCTTCGGAGTGCTGCGCTACCGTCGAGGATGCACCATCGAGCTCCACCGGCAAGTACAAGAAGACGATGGCAGCTCCACCAGAGACCAAGAAGGTGTCCGCCAAGGAGGACGGCGCTGGTGGTACCTTCACCATCAGTGCCACTCTCGACCCTAAATAGGAAGGCGCGCTCGTTGCTTTCCTGCGGGCGAACGTCGACGTGTTTGCATGGCAACCGTCTGACATCCCCGGTGTTCCCAGGAAAGTAATTGAGCACCATTTTGCCGTCTGTCCTCATGCGCGGCCCGTCAAGCAGAAAGTCAGGAAGCAGGCAGTGGAGCGCCAAGAATTCATCGCAGAAGAAATCAAGAAATTGGAAGCAGCAGGCCTTGTCAGAGGAGTGCTCCATCCTACGTGGTTGGCCAATCATGTAGTCGTGCGCAAGGCAAACGGAAAATGGAGGCTTTGTATCGACTTTACCGATGTTAATAAAGCTTGTCCCAAAGACCCATTTCCCTTGCCGCGCATCGATCAGATTGTTGACTCCATGGCCGGATGTGACTTGCTTTCATTTCTTGATGCATACTCAGGATATCATCAGATCTTCATGGCAGAAGAGGATGAGGAGAAGACCGCATTCATCACCCCATGTGGCACATACTGTTTTGTACGGATGCCTTTCGGATTAAAGAATGCTGGTTCAACATTTGCAAGGGTAGTCCATGACACTTTTGAGCCGCAAATACACAGAAATGTGGAAGCCTACATGGATGACATAGTGGTCAAGAGCAAGGACAAGGCGACTCTGATTCAAGATTTAGACGAAACCTTTGCAAATCTGCGCAAGATCAACCTCAAGCTCAACCCCGAGAAGTGTGTGTTTGGAGTCCCTCCGCAAGCTTCTCGGTTCTTCGTGTCTCAGCGGGAATTGAAGCCAATCCCGACAAGATCAAGGCCATTGAGCAGATTGAAGCACCAAAGCGCGTCAAGGATGTACGAAGACTTGCCGGTTATGGCTGCTCTCAGCAGGTTTATCTCTAGGTCTGCTGAAGTGCCTTGCCATTTTTCAAAATTTTGAAAAGGCAGGTCCAATGAAATGGACTCGAGCGGAGGCTGCGCTGCAGGACTTAAAGAGATACCTGTCCTCCACTCCAATACTTGTCGCACCTAAGCCACAAGAGAAGTTGCTGCTATATATAGCGGCAACCAATCAAGTGGTTAGTGCTGCGTTAGTAGCGGAGAGGGAGGCCGATGATGAGCCGGCAACCATGGCAGATGCATCCAGCAACAAGCAGAGGGCTTCACCGGCAAGATCTGGTCCCGACAAAGATGGATCTGCGCAGACACATGAAAAGATGCAGAGAAGGATGGTGCAGCGCCCAGTTTACTTTGTCAGTTCCCTTCTACAGGGGGCTAGGTTGAGGTATTCTGGTGTGCAGAAATTGCTTTTCGGCCTTCTCATGGCCTCGAGAAAGCTGCGCCATTACTTCCAAGCACATGAGATCACGGTTGTCACTCGCTTTCCGCTGAAGAGGATACTACAAAATCCAGAAGCAACAGGCAGGATTGTCGAGTGGGCACTCGAACTGTCAAGCTTTGGCCTCAAGTTTGAGAGCACTTCAACCATCCAAAGCAGAGCGTTGGCAGAATTCATAGCAGAGTGGACGCCAACTCAAGAGGAAGAAATTCCAGAAACAAGCATTCCGTCAAGGAAGCAAGCAAAGAGTGGCTGATGTACTTTGATCTTGCCTTCTCGCTGCAAGGCGCCGGTGCGGGCATACTACTTGTCGCACCCACCGGAGAGCACCTCAAGTACGTAGTCCAGATGAACTTTCCCAAGGAGCAAGCAACGAACAATACTGCAGAGTATGAAGGTTTGCTTGCCGGTCTCAGGATCACAGCAGACCTTGGGATCAAGAAGCTCATTGTCAGGGGTGACTCACAGCTTGTCGTCCGTCAAGTAAACAAGAATTATCAGAGCCCGTTGATGGAAGCTTATGTTGATGAAGTGAGAAAGCTAGAAGAGCACTTTGATGGCCTACAGATGGAATACGTTCCGAGAGCTCAGAACGACATCGCTGATGGCTTGTCGAAGTGCGCCGCACTTAAGTTACCTGTGGAACCAGGGATCTTTGTACTCAAGCTGACTCAACCATCTGTAACACCATCAACTGGACAGAACAAGAAGAGGAAGTTGATTTCTGGTGACTATCTTCCGGCAGAGCTCCCCGAAGCCGCCGCCAAGAAGATTTCCAAGATCAACACCAAGAGTGCTGAGGAGCAGTCTGCTCCGGCGAGCCCTAGGGTTCGTTCCGTTGAAGCAGACGCTCCCGACAAGTTTTGCTCGCAAGCTTGCCGGGAACGCTCAAGTCGGCTGAACCGCAGGTTCTCGCCAGAGAAGCGGATGTTCCCAGCAGCAGCAGATGTGCCTTTAGTCCTTGTTGTCGAGCCGCAAGCTCCAAAGATGGGCACAGAGATTGTCCATTTCCTTGAGACAGGAGAACTTCCCAAGAGCAAGAAGAAGCGGAAAGAGTAGCCCGACAATCAAGTATGTACCAGTTTGTCGACAACACACTGCATGTAAGAAGACTCAACGGTGTGAAATTGAAGTGTATTCACCGAAGATGGATGTAAGCTGTTGGCGAGATACATGGAGGCATATGTGGTCACCACATTGGCGCAAGAGCACTTGCCGCAAAGCTGCCCGCAAGGTTTCTTTTGGCCCACAGCCTCCGTGATGCAACTGCACAAGTAACCAAGTGTGAAGCGCGCAGTTCCATTCCAAGCAGATGCACCAGCCAGCTCAAGCTCTCCAGCACGATCCCTTTATCCTGGCCATTTTCGGTCCTGGGCTCGACATCCTCGCCCCTTTCCCGAGCTGTCGGGGCTTTGAATACTTGTACGCTGTAATCGACAAGTTCACAAAGTGGCCGGAAGTGGAAGCAATGAGGAAGGTGACAAAGACAACAAGCAGTCAAGTTCTTCAGTTGATTGTTTGTCGCTTCGAATCCCTAACAGATCATCACCGACAACGACACGCATTTCAAGCCGCACCTTCATGCAAGACGCCCAAGATCTTGGTGCCAAGGTCTGCTTCGCTTCATTGCTCATCCGAGAAGTAACGGTCAAGCGGAGAGGGCAATGCTGAAGTGCTGCGCGGGCTCAAGACCGAACTTTCGACAAAGCCGCACAAGTGCGGAAGAAATGGATTGAGGAGCTGCCGGTGGTTCTTTGGTCGATCAGACGACGCCAAATCGAGCCATCGCCAAACACCTTCGCTCTAGTCTATGGAGCAGAGGCAGTTCTCCCCACGGAACTCGTATACGGGTCACCTCGAGTGCTCGCTATGATGAGCTCGAGCAAGAGCAGTCGCGACAAGATAACGACCGCTCCTTGAGGAGGACCGCTTCGTGCTGTTGTTCGAGCTGCTCGATACCAGCAAGCTTTGCGCCGCTACCATAGCCGCAGTTAATGCCAAGTCTCGAGGAAGGCGAACTTGTTCTTCGCGCGCTCAGTCCGCCAATAATTCCAACAAGTTGACGCCAAGTGGGAAGGCCCTTATCGGGTGAAACGAAATCACTAGGCTCCGGCGCTGTCCGCTTTGACACCAAGATGGCATTCCGTGAGCAACTCCTGGAACATTGAGCATCTTCGTAAGTTTTACCCGTAGGGCGCGGTTGCCGGAACCTGTTCCGGCAACCACCTTTTGTACAGGTCTTGCCGATGTTGCATGTAATCCTTTGTACAAAGCCGGGCGCAGATCCCGTGCATAAGTAAAGCTCACGTGCTTTGCGCATCTTGTCAATTTCATGCTTTCTACTTTGTTTTTGCATGCGTTATCTGACATTTTGTGCAGCACTTACCCCGGTAAGCAATAACGAGCCATAAGGCTCCGTATCTTTATTTGCTCTTCTTTCTCTTTCACAAAGAAAGGACGGTTCCCTCGCCCACAAGTTTGCCGGGGGGGAAGGAGAAGATGATGGTGTGGGCCAAGCGTCGCTCGAGGAAGTTTCGCCTTACCGGGAAGCAAACGACAGAAAAGCTAAGTTGCTAAAGCTTGAGCAATCAGTTTTAAAATTTTTAAGTTATCTTCCTCGAACGACCGTACTTTGTATGGAAAACCTGTCTTGAAGGAACCAACTCAGTAGCTAGTTGCGCCTTACTTTGTTTCGAGTCCGCTCAACAACTTAAGTGAGCTGCAACTAGTTGCGATAAGGTTATTTGTCGGAAGCGGCACCGCCAAAGAAGCTGCCGACGTCCGCAAGACTCAGCGCTCATGCCAGTGCTGCACCGACAAGTTCCCTAAAAGCATAGGGTAAAAACATATAAAGGAAGGACTCAAGTAAAGGAAATAACATAGCAATCACTACCCAAAATAGAGTTATATTACAAGATAGCTTGTCGCAGCTCTAATAGATTGTTCTCATGACATGATCGGCGGCGACAAGGAAAAGAGAAAACGGGCGGTCTAATCTATGCGATGGCCATCAACCCTCTTGATCCCGCTCACCCTGTCCACAATGGGTGCGACAAGGGTCTTGAGCGCCTCCACATCAGCATCCGGCGGCAAGGACTTGAGGACGTTGGTGAGGTTGAGGCCTGGATTGCGGAAGGCCACCTTCATCAGCACCTTTTGAAGAGCTCCCGCACAGATCTGGCGCGACTCGTTAGCCAGCTGCTTTGGGATCTCTTCCCGGAGTCGCTGGAGGGCCGTCACCACGCCCTTGAAGAACAAGCTGAGCATGGCGCTGGGCTGGAGGTGCTCATCGGAAGAATACCCAAGATCTACCATCCCCAGCTCCGCCAGCTCCCTGTCGATGGCTGCGGCAACATTCACGAGACCTTCGGTCCAGTGCTCCACATTCTCCCTGAAGGTGTTCTGGGCGGCAGTAGCACTCGCCAACAGCGCCTCGTCGGCTTTGATCTTCTCAAACAAGGCCACCTCCCGCTCCCTGGCGCCGTCCAGCGTCTGAATCAAAGTAGTCAGCTTCAGCTCGAGATCCGCGTTGGAGTCCTTGGCGGCGCTGAGCTCCTTGCTCCTCTCGGCGAGACGGCCCTGCAGCTCGCCAAGAGTGTAGGCGTCCTTCTCGCGCTCATGCTTGAGTGCAGCAAGCTCCTCGCCGCTCGCCTTGAGATCGGCCTCCAGCTGCGTCACCTTCGTCTCCATCTCCTTCTTGGCGGCCTCGGCAGCTGCGACGGCATCCTTTGCTTCCTTGAGAGCCCCACCAAATGTTTGCTCGCGCGCGGCAAGCTCCTCCTCATGGCTGTCAAGATTGATCTTCCGCTGCGCCAACTCACCATCCTGCGCAGACAGCTTCTCGGCAGCAAGCCGCTGCTGCTCCTCAACCTCAGCCTTCTCGAGGATGAAAGCTTTGCGCTCCTCGGCGAGTCGCTCCCGCTCCTCTGCCAAGGACCGGAGAGCTTCTTGGTTGAGGCCCTGGAGCTCCTCCGCGCGCTTCTCGATGTCCGCTCCCGCCTTCGCGACAAGCGCTTCCCGGGATTCCAGCTTGGCTTGTCGGGCGTGGTAGAGCGACAGCAGCTTCCGCAACAGTTGCTCCTCCTCAGACTCGCCGCTGCTGCTGCTTGGCGCGTTGACCAGCGTCAGGCCAGCGGAGGCGAGCAGCTCTTCGTCAAAGGTCTCCTTCGACCGGGCGCCAGGAGTTCGACGCCCGGTGGAGCTTGATGAAGATGCCATCGCCGGCCTTCGAGATAGGCGCTGGCTGGGGCTCTTCGAGCCCGACGCTTAAGCGGGCGGAGGGATCGGCGGTCGGTGCAGCGCTGGACGCCCCGCGGCCTCGGGGCTGCTGGTCGATCGCCGGACTCCTCGCCAACTTCTGCGGCGGCAGCTTTGGCGGCCTCTTCGCAGGCGGGTTCGTCAGCGCCAGCCTCCTCTTCGATGGCGGCGGCGGCGTCAGTATTGCCGCGCGCGTCCTCCTCGCCGACGACCTCGGTCTCCATCGGCTCTGTGGCAGATGGATCTGACGACCGGAAGAGAAAGCAAAGTCAAGCAGATATTCAAAAAGAAAATCAGAAGAAGAAGAGCACAAGGAGAGTTTTCAAGCAAGAGGATTACCTGTGCTAGGATCTGCAGCCATGGTCTCAACCACCGGAGGGTCGCTGGTGCCATCCCTTGCCGGAGAACTGTCCCTTGCCGGAGAAGTCTCCCTTGCCGGAGAACGCTCCCTTGCCGGGGGATCCTCCCTTGGCGGTGTAGTTGAAGCAGATGGCATGTCATGAGCGGCTTCAGGGCACTCCTGGTGGGGCTGCTCTGCTCCTACACAAACAAGCAGTCAGATATCAGCAAAGTAAGAGCACCCATGCACGCCTAAAAGCAAGAAGTAAACCATATACTTGCGCTGGGGGCTGCGCTGGGGGCTGCTTTGGGGAAGAGTTGCCGGGTCCGGCAAGGAGGTCTCGGACGCACCTCCTGCTGCCGTAGTGGGTTTGTCCTCGATGACAATCACCGGGGCCTTGGCTCTATTCGACGCTCTCTGGGCCAGCTCCTGAAAAGGAATGGGTTCAGAGTGAAGCAAATCAGATACAAGACAAAGCAACAAATTGAAGAACTTCAAGTACAGCAAAGAAACTTAGTCTTCTTCTTCCTCGTCGGAGCTGAGCGCGGAGAGATCAAATTCTGGCTCGCCTCCAGTGCGGCGAGGCGGAGGAGTGGGTTCCCTTGGCCGCTTGGCGGGAGCAGAAGCAGTGGTCTGGGAGGGCCCCGCTCCCGGTTGCCGCTGCGGCGTGAGGTGCTCCCGCAGCAACAGTGCTTGCCGCGGTGGAGCGCTTCGCGCGACGCGACGACTGTTGGCCCGTCTGCCGCCCCGCTACGTCTCTGGCCTTGCGAAGACGCCTTCTTGGTGGAGCTGGGGGCTCCGCTCGCGGCAAGCTGTTTGAAGGTGGGGAGGAGGCGCCCTCGGCGGGTTCGCTCGACTCAGCTTCAGGCTCGGCAAGCTCTTCCTCGCCGGCAAACTCCCTTCGCTCGACAAGGCTTGCCGCCTCTGCTGCCTCTGCCTCCTCCACGGTGAATCCAAACTCGCCCGCGGCAGCAGCTGCTGCCGCCTCTTCCAGCCTGGTGGCGATGCGCTGCATCTCATCGTCGGTGGTGTCACGGGTGAGGCCTCTCTGCTCATCGGTGCGGACCGGTACTTCTACTAGGCTATCAAAGAACTCCCGCCCGACGTCCTCCGCAGGCTCTTGCCAAGTTGGGACAATTCCATGTGAGTCGCACAGTGGCATCATTGCACGGATGCGGTCGAGCGAAGAATTGTTGCACAGCGGGATGACGCCCCTCGGCAACCTGAACATCTCGGGATGGTCAGGATCAGGCTTGAACAGCTCCAAGAGCATCGCGTCAAGTTCCAAGACAGTGAAGTTGAAATTAAGGCCCGGGCGCAGCCTCATGATATCTGCCGCGTTCTGAAACTCCCAGGCAGGTCTCCTCCTCTCCTGCAAAGGGCGTCTGGCGGCGAAGGAAGTTCTGCGCCAACGGTGCCTACAGTGAGCCCGGCAAGTGTAAGGCGAAGGATTCGGGTGACGACAATCTTCAGCCTAGCATCTTCCGGGGCCACGTTGCTCCAATTGTTGCCGCACACTATTGGGGTTTGGCACTGGGCTGTAAAGGGCTGCGGGTTCTCCTCAACAATCCAACACCAGTCTGTCCTCCATTCCTCCCACTTGCTGCGGAGCTCTCCTTCCAGATAGGCTTCCTTCTTGCCGATCCTCGAGATCCAAGCGATTCCTCCGGCAAGAGGCTCCCCTCTCTCAACTCGGGGCATGAAGAAGTGGCAGAAAAGAGCTACGTTGGGGTGGACTCCGACAAAGTTTTCGCAGAGATGTGCGAAAACTGCCATGGTCTGGACAGCATTGGGGGTGAAGTCAAGGAGGCGGAACACGTAGGTGTTCATGATATCGCAGAAAAATTCAGAGAAAGGCGGGCAGAGCCCGCAGTAGAAGAACAGCGCGAAGAAAGGGTACCTAGTTGGAGCTAGTTCCGAGGCGGCAGCTGGGAGTACCTTCGTGCGCGGATGCGCTCGCGTCTCCGTCGACCAGAAGAGGTAGTAGTACTCCCTCAGATCCTTCGCGGCGGGCTGAGGGGGGAAGATGGCCCGCTCCTTCCGCAGCGCCGCGAGCCGCTGCACCTCGGCCGACTTCACAGCCTTCCCCTTGTCGGCTTTCGGAGCCATGGCGGAGGTGGTGGGGGAGACCGACGGCATGGTGATGCTGGTGGCGATGGGGAGCGGAGCGCTGCTCTCTTTTCAGCCTTGGGAAGAAGGGGGGAGCAGCGGAGGTTTTTCGAGATTGGACAAGCAACTGGCGAGGTGGGCAGACTGCCCCTGTTTCCCCTACTTATAAAGAGGGAGGGGGCGGACGTTCCGCTTTTCCGAATAAAGAAACCCCCCATGATCTCTCCCACGATACCGCATTCGGCGCGTGCCGTTCGTGGAGGGCATGGTGGGTCCGGAGTGAGTTACGGCGTAACCCCGGGCCGCGCGTGCCCGTACCCTGTTTTAGGCCTGGCCCAACAGTGCTCGGCACCTTGTGTGGCCCAGGCCCGGGGGCTCCTGTCGGTGTACTAGAGTAGGGGTACCCTAGTATCCCGAACTTCGTGCATCGGCAGTTGCAACACCAGCGGCAAGGCTTACGGGTGACCGCCAAGGTCCTCCGTGGTTCCTTTGGAGCCATTCAAGAACAAAGTATTTAAGCCAAGGAGACAAGGCCCGGCAGATTACCAATCAGACTGCGCTCGGACATCCACTAACGTGTCGCCTCAGGACCATTCCAGGCATGCGTGGCGAGAGGCTGTGCGGCCAGCGGAGCGCGGTGGCAAGCGACGCTGACAAGATCGCCATCATGGCAAGCGGTGGCGCCACGTAGACGGGCATTTAATGCCTTTGTCCCCTGCCGTCAGGGTTAGGTATGATACACTGTACAAGTAGCTGTACCAACCGCACTCTTTTTCCATTTTTCCCTTGTCTACGTTGCCACCTGTCGGAGACCCCTTGAGCATATAAAAGGAGGCCCATGCGCAACGTAGAAAGGGGGTTCGGTTCATTCAAAACCAGAGAACATCCACGCTAGGTCTGGTTTGCACTCAATGCTCCTTAGCAAGAATACAATCAAACGTGCAGCAGTAGGAGTGTTATCTCTCCGGAGAGCTCCGAAGCTGGGTAAACTGCTCGTGTGCTTCGCCTCGATCTGCTCTTCGTGCGACCTCCACCCCCCGCCGAACCGAAAGGGGCTCGGTCCGCCGGTCCCATAGGTGTTCGTGGGTCAGATCAGCTTCCCCGACAGACTGGGAGGGGGTGACGTCGAAGGCGTAAAGCCTCGCGGGCGCCACCACTCGTACCGCTTCGCACGTGTACTAAGTGGCTGACTAGCGGGCCCCGCTAGTTAGGTGAGGGGGAGGGGGAGATGGAAACAGAGGATGGCGCGGCTTCGACAGAGCACACGCCAGCGACGAGGGCTTCTTGGCCCAAACGAGAGGGAGGGATCGAGAGAGGAGACGGAGGCGCACCTGCCCGTACCCCTAGAGTAGCTAGGGGTGGTCGGACAGTGTCGGAATCAGCCTCTCTAGCAGAGGCAGAGAGCGAAGGTCGCCGGAGACGAAGACGAGGATGAACAGAGGCGACTCGAGGGGCTCCAACCAGGCGGAACAACACAACCGAAGAGCCGCGGAGGCCCTGGAAGGGTTGCCCAGGCCTGGGATGGGCTGGAGCTACGGAGACGACCCGAGAGGATCGCCGGCGAGCTCGAGCTCAGGGACGGCGGCCCATGGCCTGCCCTGCCAGGCTACGGCTTCTACAAGATTGTGGAGTGTGTGGGAGGAGTGGGTGATGCTCGAGGAGGCTGGGGAGTGTCTGTGTCAAAACCGGCGGATCTCGGGTAGGCGGTCCCGAACTGTGCATCTAAGGAGGATGGTAACAGGAGGCGGGGGACACAATGTTTACCCAGGTTCGGGCCCTCTCAATGGAGGTAATACTGTACTTCCTGCTTGATTGATCTTGATGATATTGGTATTACAAGAGTTGATCTACCACGAGATTGTAGAGGCTAAACCCTAGAAGCTAGCGTATGATTATGATTGTTCTCGTCCTAGGGACTAAACCCTCCGGTTTATATAGACACCGGAGGGGGCTAGGATTGCACAGAGTCGGTTACAAGGGAGGAGATCTACAGATCCGAATTGCCAAGCATGCCTTCCACGCCAAGGAGAGTCCCATCCGGAGACGGGACAAAGTCTTCAATCTTGTATCTTCATAGTCCAACAGTCCGGCCAAAGTATATAGTCCGGCTGTCCGAGGACCCCCTAATCTAGGACTCCCTCAGTAGCCACTAAACCAGGCTTCAATGACGATGAGTCTGGCACGCGGATTGTCTTCGGCATTGCAAGGCGGTTTCCTCCTACGAATACTTCATAGAATATTTTGAACACAAGGATCGTGTCCGGCTCTGCAAAACAAATTCCACATACCACCGTAGAGAGTATAATATTTCCACAAATCTAATCTGCTGACAACTTCACGTAACGTGACATCCTTCCGTGGTCCGGTTATTTATTCGAACCGTTTTTCTCAACCAGCTATTGCACATATTGCGAGGCGGTTTTCTTGGCACGTCTTGTCGAAGCAGAGATCGTGTCCTCTTATCACGGGATTCTCATCAATACGGGTGTGGGTAACCCAACCGCGCCATCAATCATGGTGCTTGGGGAAGAGGCGAGTTTACCAGGCAAGTGGGGAGGCGTAGAATCCCTGCTTCCTTTATAAGGGGATAAGGACTGCCTTTCGCACCCACGCTTTCTCCTTCCCGATCCATTCCCCTTTGTTCGAGCTCCAGTGCCCGAGCGTTCGTCTTCCCCGCCCCCAAAGGCCTTCCGAAAATGTCCGGATCCGGAGCAGGAGGCAAGCGGATGGCCTCTACCGTCCGGGAGAAGGATATCCAAAAACGTTGGGAGGCCGGGTATCTGGCCAAGAAAATCAGCCACCATCTCCCAACGGCGGGACGGATCGTCCCTACTCTGGCACCCCACGAGAGGGTTGTATTCCTCCCTCATTTCGTCCACGGGCTAGGGTTTCCCCTCCACCCGTTCGCTTGTGTCCTCATGTATTGTTATGGGATCGATTTTCATGATCTATCCCCTAATTCCTTCCTCAACATCTCGACATTCATCATCGTGTGCGAGGCTTTTCTCCGCGTCTCGCCACACTTCGGCCTATGGCTGAAGATCTTTAATGTGAAACCCAAGGTGGTGAGCGGCGAGCACGCCGAGTGCGGGGGCGCTATGGTGAGTAAGATGCCCAACGTCACATGGCCAACATGTACTTTTAATGATTCCGTCAAAGAGTGGCAACAGCAGTGGTTTTACATCACTAAGAAGCGCGGCACGGGATGGGCCGCCGCTCCCAAGTTCTGATCCGGATCCCCTCTACGGCTTACGTCCTCGCCTAAGAAAGGCCTCAACTGGTCTTCGTCTGACGAACTGTCAGCGCTCCAGACGTGCATTAAGGATATGGACGACAACAACATCAAACTTGTCAATGTGGTCAAGGTGATGTTAGTTCGCCGGATCCTGCCTTGTCAACACCGGACTTGCAATCAATGGGAATTCGATCCGGCCAAGCACTAGACCCTGCGAGAGCTCTTTGGCTCCTCGCAGAAAGACATCTGGAAGGTGCTTTTCAAGTCCGGCAAACCATGGCCGGACTCGGCCGAGGACCGCGGGTACTCTTGGGGATATTACTATTGGGCGTAAACCGGCCAGGAGAGGCCGGGTTAACTTCATCAGTAGTTCATTATACTTGAAGCCCATGAAGACGCATTTAAGACGCTGTAAAGGCTCAGGCCCAGAACGGTTTAAGGCACAGTAGCTATAAACTGGCATTGATATGTAACTTGCATTGTAAGGTAGAAAGAGCGGAGACCGAGCCGACACGCTTATGAGCCAAGCCGGGACTCAGAAACGACGGGCGTCAACCCATGTATATAAGGGGATGACCCGGCGGCCGTTCAAAACAACAGACAACAACTCGAGACTCAGGCAAAGCGTATTTGCTCCCTGGTCATCAAAACCCATCAATTCCAGCACAACTAGACGTAGGCTTTTACCTTCATCGTAAGGGGCCGAACTAGTATAAAACTCTCTTGCGTCTCTTGTCCGCTTTAACCCCTTTAAGCTAACCCGTAGGGATGGCTCCACGACTATGTCCTTTCATGAGGACATCTGCCGTGACAAAACCACAACAATTGGCGCCCACCGTGGGGCTATCATACGATGGTTTCAAGTTCTTATAGGGCAGCTTCGAAGGACTCAAGGGTTATGCTGTGGGCCGGATGACCAAGATTCACCGCGGCAAGCTCTACATCGACGATGCAGGCTGGGGCCCCGAGGCCGGCTCAATTGAGTACGGGTACCGGGTCCCCTTTGGTGGCATACACGTTTTCATTGGCAAGATTGGCGAACCGGGCCCTGAGCTGGACATCTGCACCGACCTCGTCAAAACGGCTCAGCGTGCGAGATCTGCCCGGTTTAAGCCTGTCATGAAGCGTGCCTTCGTGGGAGTCATCCATGGAGGGGAATACAAGGACAGATCGGAATCTGGTGGTGAGACCGTCGTTTATTCCGGCGACGAGTCATAGACCGGAGAGACCGAGTTATTATATCAGCTACAAGATGGCCGGATTGGGGGGCTGTTCCGATGGCGACAGTATTCCAGACCCCTCTGATCTGCCAAACTGGGTTGCGATCTTCATGGACGGTACGCAGTCGGCGCTCCACTCTTCGACCGCGGCAGCGATGATTTCTGGATCAGAGCCCGGGGCAGGAGGCCCTGTATGACCACCGTCTGAGGTTCTATCTGTTTTGTTCTACGCATTGGCAACACTGATGGCGGAGCCTAACCCGGCGGATCAGGATGCACACAATGCGGAAATTGCGAAGGTAAAGGATCAGATTATTCAGGCCAAAGCCGATCTGGCAGCTGAAGATACCAGGATGGCCGCGGAGCAGGCCGCTTTGGATGCACAGGCTTACCGGCTTATGCTGGATCAGAATGCATCACATGAAGTCCTGAAAAGGAGACATCGTTCTCGCCTGCCTCCGATTTATGATGCTAGGAACCTCTTTAACACCCCAGGGATAGGGACCAGCAATCCGCCGGTGGTGAACCGGGCGGAGGTACCTGGGGCAGGGGCACCAATTCAGCCACGTTTGATGGATCTGCCTCGACAGAACATCATTGTGATGCAGCCCGTCCCAACGCCACCGGGTCATTATTCTAATCCGATGGACAATCTTGTTGTTGCCGTTTCACGACTGGAGGCTATCCCAATTGAAGGTGATTCTCCGGCGGTGGTTGAGACGCGTCGGGTTAAGGAGCTTCTTCGGACAACCTTGTTTCAACAGGAGGCTTATTCATGCAGTCGTGATCGAATTCATTCCACCCCCCGTCCAAGACGGAGTTACAGCAGGCGTATGGATGAACCGGCTGTATCAAGCAATGCGCGGAATCATGAACCGCCCCGTGGCGACAATCCCGCAGGGGGCGCTGGTGGTGCTCAGGTGGTAGTGGACCGGGCTCAAGCTCGCAGGGAGGCCGAGTCAGCGGCTCAGCATGAAGCCCGTCAGCTTGCTCTGGTTTGTCCAACCACATCAGTAGAGCCAGGAGTCACCTCTAGCTCCTTGGGGGTGCCGTGTCTCGTACCAGCATTGCGCAATGTGCGCCTGCCCAAGGATTTCAAAGGCCCGCGCAAGGTGCCGAATTACACTGCCGATTTATCCCCTGAGACATGGGTTGAAAGTTATGAGATGGCCATGGAGATGCTGGATGTGGATGATGAGGCATGTGCAAAGTATTTTACCATGATGTTGGAAGGGACGACCCGTACTTGGCTAAAGAGTTTACCGGCGAATTCTATCAGGTCATGGGCCGAGTTAAGAACCCGGTTTATCCAGAATTTCAAGGATACATGTAAGCAGCCTATGTCGATTGTGGACTTAGCTGCTTGTGTTCAGGAGGAAGGAGAGTCAACAACCCGATGGGTGCGCCGGGTTTCGGAAATTTTGCATTCATCATACCACATCAATGCGGATACTGCAGTTCTGACCTTGGAAGGCAATTGCCGGTTTGAACCTCTGAAGTTGAAGTTGGGACGGCTCAAACGCCATTGCAATGATATGGGAACCCTCATGGCTGCTTTAGTGAAGTATGTCGACTCTGATAGTGCCAAGGATCCCGAGTCTGATGATGATAAGGCAGGGAAGGGAAAAAAGAGCGGCAACGCTAAGGGGCAGCACCACAACCCGGCGGGTCATGGAAGCGGCAACAAACATAAAGCGGATCACAGCTTTGACTTTGTGGCTAATACCAGCACATAGGACAAGGGCCAACGGCGCAAGGGTAAACCGCCCCAGTGCGGTGGAGCACCTGGTCCTAACCCAGACCGCGTATCTTACCTATTGAACCAGCCCTGCCCGAAACATGGGACGAAGGAGATGCCGGCCACACACCTCTGGAAGGACTGCTACCTCATGCAAGAGTTCAAAAACTCTAATGCTTTCCGGTATGATCACGGACCAGGTGGCGGTTCAGGTTCTGGATCTCATGGGCCGGGTTATGGTGGAGGAAATTCCGGTTTAGGCTTCCATGGTAATCAGGGCGGACATAACAATCAAGGTAATCAGGGAAACCAAGGTGGATACAATCATCAGGGCAATCAGCAGCAGCAGCAGCAATCGGGTTACCAGAGCAACCCGAAACAGTTGAATAGTGGGCAGTATCATGTTTTCACTACTAGCTTAGACAAGCGTGACCAAAAGCTTCATAAGAGGGCAGTGAACTCTGTTGAACCGGCAGTGCCCCGTTACCTACGCTGGTCTGAGCAGCCGATTGTGTGGAGCAGAGAAGATCACCCACCCCGGGTTGACAATACGGGTCATCTGGCATCGGTGGAGGCACCTCAGGTGGGGGGTTATAAGTTCACCAAGGTACTCTTGGACGGAGGAAGCAGCATCAATATCCTTTAGTATGAAACTTTCCGTCGCATGGGGTTAACAAATAAAAATCTTAAATCGTCCAATACGGTGTTCCATGGTGTGGTGCCTGGTAAATCAGTGTATCATGTTGGTAAGATAGCTCTGGAGGTGGCTTTTGGGGACGAGCATGAATCGAGATCAGAAACTTTGACCTTTGAAGTGGTGAAAATCAGAAGTGCGTAGCACGCCCTGTTTAGACGGCCGGATTATGCTAAATTTATGGCACGGCCTTGCTATGTCTATGTGCAGCTCAAGATGCCTATTCATAAGGGAACTATAACTGTACATGGGAGCCGCAAGATTGCTCTGGAGTGTGAAGGAGGTGATGCGGCGTATGCTGAGTCGGTTTGTGCCACTGAAGAATTGATGTTTTACAAGGACAATGTTGATCTGGCAGATATGACTTCGTGCTGCGTATACTAAGGATTCCCTTGCGCATTGTGGGGAATATCTAAGGATTCCCTTGCGCATTCGAGCTGCTTCTACATCGTCCGTCCTGGTCGGCGCAAAGGTAAACCTGCAAAGGAAATGTAAGAAATGTTTGTGCGCCAGAGAGCGGTTGAGCCGCGGTAGGCGGCCTGTCCTGGCCTTCGCTGTATTGTTTAATTGAGCTCTGAACGAGCCGGGCTATCCTACCGCGAAGTAGTTCGAAGTCCTTTGGCGGTGTCCGGGACCGGGCCGTCGACTCGAGGTTCGGTTGGAAGGTGCCACTTGTAGCTTCTGCTGTTAAAGCATCGGTATACTTCTTGGTGTCGAGGGAAAGATCGGCCTTGCTATTAACCGTGATGACGCCGCGCGGACCAGGCATCTTGAGCTTGCAGTAGGCATAATGTGGCACCGCGTTGAATCGAGCGAACACGGATCGTCCGAGCAGTGCCTGATAATCACTACAGAAGGGGACGATGTCGAAGATTAACTCTTCGGCACGGTAATTGTCTGGTGATGCGAAGACTACCTGAAGGGCGATGGAGCATGTACAGTGGGCCTCCGCACCTGGTGTAATACCTTTGAAGGTTGCTTTAGTGGGCTTGATCACCGAATGATCGATGCCCATCTTGCGCGTTGTGTTCTGGTAGAGCAGGTTTAGACTGCTGCCCCCGTCCATAAGGACTCGTGTGAGGTGGAACCCGTCAATTATTGGGTCGAGGACTAGTGCGGCTGGATTGCCCTGATTGGTGTTAACCGGACAGTCTGTGTGGTTGAAGGTGATCGGCCCTAGTTTATATTGTGGGACGACTGGTTCTGTTAAGTCGACATCTCTAAGGGTGCGTATCCGCTCCGGGTTGGTAGTGTGGGTGCCGTTTACCACGTTCACCGTATGGATTTGTGGGGGAAATTTCTTTTGCCCTCCTGTGCTTGGTGATCTGGGCTCCTCATCGCCATCGTCGCTTTGATGCCCCTTATCTTTGTTTTTGCGCCTGACCTGCCAGCTTGTTTGAAGACCCAACACTCTCTGTTTGTATGATTGGCTGGTGTTCCTGGGGTGCCCTGGATTTGGCATTAGCGGTCGAGTATGCGGTCCAGACTGGACGGACCCGAATTGTCATTTTTGAGTGGCCCATTCCGCTGACTGGACTTAGAGCCACGAAACCCGGCATTGACTGCCGTATCTTCGGCATTTTCACCATTTTTGCGGCGCTTATGTTTGTTGCGTCGGGGTTTGCCGTTGCTATCTCTGTCCTCTGATGTGCCAGGGTTGCTTACTATGTTGTTGCTACGGGCCAACCAGCTATCTTCGCCCGCGTAAAGCGGGTCATGAGTGTCGTGAGGGCTGCCATGGATTTTGGCTTCTCTTGGCCGAGATGTCGGGCGAGCCACTCATCACGGATGTTATGCTTAAAGGCTGCTAGGGCTTCGGCATCCGGACAGTTGATAATTTGGTTCTTTTTAGTTAGGAACGGAGTCCAGAATTTCCTGGCTGACTCTCCGGATTGTTGTGTGATGTGACTTAAATCATCAACATCCGGTGGCCGCACATAAGTGCCTTGGAAGTTGTCCAGGAATGCGTCTGCTAGGTTCTCCCAACTTCCGATGGAGTTCGCCGGCAAGCTATTCAGCCAATGCCGAGCCGGTCCTTTGAGTTTTAGTGGGAGGTACTTGATGGCGTGTAGATCATCCTCGCGGTCCATGTGAATGTGGAGGAAGAAATCCTCTATCTATACCGCGGGGTCTGTAGTGCCATCATATGATTCAATATTTACGGGATTAAACCCTTCTGGGAATTCATGATCCATTACTTCATCAGTGAAGCATAGGGGGTGTATGGTGCCTCTGTGCCGGGCTATATCACGACGCAGTTCATACGAGTCTTGTCTGCTGTGTTCGGCTCGGCCGGATTTTCTTATGGTATATCCGGCGTGATGTTGTCGTCATGCGTCGAAGCGCGCCCTCGTGATCCATAGATCGATCTTGCATGTCCTTCTTTGTTTTCAAATGCATCTCGTAGGTCCTTCGTATTACCCCGGGCCTTAGTATTTTTGTTTAACTAGTGACGGGGTGCTGGCTGGACTTCGGTCTGATATGCCGCTTTGTCTCGTCCACGAGGTGGCCGGTCAGCCGCATCATACACTGGAAGCGTAGGCTTTAATGCTTCCTCCTCTAGTTGGGGTAGCAACCTGCGCTTTCGGTAACTTTTTTTTGGGCGCTCGAGTTCGTATTCCTCGGCCGCCAGGACCTCAGTCCATCTATCTGCTAGCAGATCTTGGTCAACTTGAAGCTGCTGTTGCTTTTTCTTCAGGCCTTTTGCTGTGGCTATAAGCCGACGCTTGAAGCGCTCCTGTTCGACGGGATCCTCAGGCATGATGAATTATTCATCGCCGAGGCTCACCTCGTCTTCGGAGAGAGTCATGTAATTGTCATCCTCTGATTCTTCGTCTGCTGCCTATTCCTTAGGGCTAGTTTACCCATCCTCCCGCTCGAGGCCTGGCTGGAGGGGATTGTCTTCGTCTTCGGCACTATTCGCAGCGTTATTGTCGCTTGTGCCGGTATCGTTGTTTTTGCTATGGTGGGGCTTAGAGCGGTATCGTCGATGCCGGTGCTTAGATTGCTTCTCGAGGGGATTATCCTCTATTGCCTTGTCGCCATCGCTCTCTTTGGGTTTGTCCACAATGTACATATCATATGATGAGGTGGCAGTCCAGCGCCCTGTGGGCGGTGGTTCCTGTTCTTCTCCTACATCGTCGTCCATGCCGTCGATGTCTTCGGAGCCGAAATCAAGCATGTCGGTTAAGTCATCGATAGTGGCTATTAAGTGGGTGGTGGGCGGGGAACGAATTTCTTCGTCGTCCGCTTCCCGTTCGAGCCGGACATAGTTCGGCCAAGGGTCTTCTGACAAAGAGAGAGACTTTAAAGAATCTAGCATGTCGCGCCAGGGCGAGTGCTGGAAAATATCCGCGGAGGTAAACTCCATGATCGGTGCCCAATCAGATTTGATAGGCACTGACGCAGGCGGTTCGGAGCCCGTGGCCGGGGACGAATCCAAGAGTCCGGTGACACAGGTCTCATAGGAGGTGAAGTCAGTATTCGGCCCTCCGTGGCGGGGTCCATCCACCCGTCCTCGAATGACGTGATGTCACATCCCTAGTTCTGGTATGACCTAGGCTAGCTAGTCATTTGTGCATCATGTTTAAATTACATTTAATTTTGAAATGAGGATTTGTGAAACCCTCATAAATTATTTCTAGAAATGACCCAGATAAAAAGTGCTCCAAAAAGGTCCATGAAAATGTTCGTGTTGCTCTCTGATAATACTGGACAGAGATAAAAATCAAATCAATATCTTCAGTAGCTCACAAATATTTATTTTGGCCTTTTGGAATTAATCCAGCATTTATTTGCGTTGGATAAATATTGTTATATATATAAATTTGCGTTGGAATAATATAACTAGCTCCTATAAAAATTGGCATAAGGAAATAAAATGATTTAGTATTTTAATTAAATCAAAACAAATGTCAGAAAATAGAAAAGCTAAACAAAAGGGAAGAAACCCACCTGCACTTGCCTCCCTGTGCAGCCTGGCATGGCCAATGACCCCAATCTGGCTGGCCCGGCCAGTGACCGCCCTGATCGTCCCCTCCTCAAGCCCAGAGGGACAAAGCGCGTGGTCGCCAGACGCCACAAGATGCGCCACCACGGCAGCTACCTGCCTGCCCTCTCCCCTCTTCGACCTGGCCTCGCCAGAAGCGCCCAGCGCCGCCCCGCATCTCTCTCGCTCTCTCTCGCTCCTCCTCCTCCCCTGGATCTCTCCCTCTCCTCGGACCGAACACGCCCGTCGCCGCCGCTCGCCGCTGTCGCGCCCACTGCCCCGGCCTCGCCCCTCCGACGTGCCCACGAGCTCCGCGCCACCTTCCTCGTCCTCTCCGCCAAGCCGTGCCTCGCCGGACGCCCCGTGGAGCCGTCGCCGTCGCCATCTTCGCCTCCGACCGCCGTGGATCCCCATCGCCGCCCCGCCGTCTCCAGTGCGTCCCCGAGCTCGCCATCAAGCCCGTCGAGTCCGCGGTGAGCTCCGCCACCGTTCCCCCCTCTCTGCTTAGTCGCTCGTGCGCCGTAGCATCGTTCCCCTGCCATGGCCGTAGCGCCTCGCCGCCGTCCATGTCGCCGTCATCGTCCCGGCCCGCCTCCGCCCAAACCGAGCACCCCATCATGCTCCTGGTGCCACGAGGGTGCCACAGAGCCCCTCTGGTGGCCTCCCAGTGCCCCGCAGCCCGCTCCCGCTCGAAGCCGAACTCCGGCCGCCGCCCCGAGCTCTGCTCCGGCGAGCTCCGGCCACCCCTCCTCCTCCTACTTGCCCCACCAGATGCGCGAGAGCACGGGCTACGCCCTAGTGCTCCCAGCCGCCGCCCCCGTGCCCTGCAGCGTGGACGCCGCCGCGTCCAGAGGTCGCCGCCGATGTCCCTAGCCGGCCTGACGTGCGGGCCCGGCCTGCCAGGTGATTAGCCTAAGGCTAATCACCGTTTAACTAACCACTGACACTGACCAGTGGGCCCCGCGCCCCCTAATCCTTTTAATTAAGCAAATAACACTCTGTCTAACCCCTTGTCACTAACGTGTGGACTCCACACGTCAGGTTTGACTTGGTCAGCGCCTTTGACCTGCTGACGCAAGCATGACGCAGTGCTGACGCAGTATTTGATTTTCTGGTATTAAAATAAATCAGGAAATTCCAGAAAATATTCAAAACTTCAAAAAATCATAGAAATTCAACCGTAGCTCAGATTGAAATAATTTATATATGAAAAATTATCAGAAAAATGCAATCTATCCATATGTATCAGTTTCATGCATGACAAAACAACTTATACCTTCTGTATAGGTGAAAACATATAAATGGCATATATAAGAGCTTAATTTGGAGTTGCATTTTAACCCTTGGTTCAAATGGACTTCATTCAAATTGAATACTAGTTGCATTAGCTCAAACAGCATCACATCTACATGCCATGTTCATGCATCATATTGTTGCATATGCTTGTGTATTGATTGTTGGCACCGTTCCTTCTCGATAGGTCCAGCTCTGGAGAGTGCTCGAGAGTACCTGTCTGTGAAGCAGTGCCTCCCTTGTTGATTTACCAGGCAAGCAAACCCCCTTGTTCATTCCAATACAATCCTACTCTCTCGCTCCTGCTCTCGCTATTGCATTAGGACAACAACGATTCATCTGCTACTTTGTGTTGCGGTAGTTGAACCCATTCCTCTGCATGACTGTCATTGCCACGATAAATAGTTGAAACCCACTAGCATGTGTAGGAGTTGATTGAGCCATGTTGTGTTCCTACCATGCTATGCCTGCTATTGCTTAGAGTTGTGTCAGGTCTGATTCATTGGGAAAGAATTGGAGTGTTACGATATGTTCCTATGCTGAGAGTGAAGTGTGTGAACACGATTTGGTAAAGGTAGCGGTGAGAGGCCATGTAGGAGTACATGGTGGGTTATCTCACTGGAACCGTCCTTAAGCACTGAGTTCTATGTATGTTGTCCAATGACTCGATACTACCACACATTGGGTTCCGTTAACTCAACCCCTCTCGACTTATTAACCAACTTGATCTCTGTCCAGGAGTCGCAACTAGTTTCTGGTGTTTGTAGGTAGTGCTATTTTTCTACCAAGTGGCACCCGGCAGGGTGGGCTTGGGACAGACTAGGCACATGTGGCCTGGTGTACCGAGTGGCACCCGGATGGTGGGCTCGGGAACCCTGCACACATCGTTTGGGGTCGTGACCGACACCCCGGCCGGATCTACTTGCGGATTGAACCTGAATAGGCGATAAACCTGGGCTAGAGTCTTGTGTGGTAAGTCAAGTCGTGGCCGACACCCTCGCCAGGCTTCCGCTTGAAGGTTGCCGAGGTACATGACGTGTACATGGTGATAAGTGGTGAGAGCGTGTGTGAAGAAGTACACCCCTGCAGGGTTATCATGATCTATTCGAATAGCCGTGTCCTCGGTTATGGACTTCTTGGATGCTTACGTGGTACATAGACAACTTGAAGTGGATATGCTAAAATGCTTAAGACAAGTGTGAGTGCTATGGATGGCCTTCTCGTAGGGAGACGGGGATGAATCGATAGTAGTGTATTGTGTGGTGACTAGTGGACTCGTGTGCGCCATATCAGCTCAAAGAAGTTCTTGTAGTCGTAGAACAGGATAGCCACTGAGTCAAAGCTGTCTTGCTGCAACTAAACCCCACATTACCTTCTTGATACAAATGCATGTATAATAGGATCTGATGTAAGTCTTGCTGAGTACCTTTGTACTCACGTTGCTTTATTTATGTTTTGCAGCGGAGATTTCGGTCTTACTAGTAGTTCCGCTTGGACTTCGACGAGTAGCTTGTTACCTCAGCTACGATCTTGTACCCTTGGGAGGGTCTTGTAGTTAGTCAGGCTTCTCAGCCTTTTTCTTTTGTAGTTGTCTGTACTCAGACATGTAATGCTTCCGCTTGTTGCTTGTATGCTCTTAATGATGGGTCATGTGACCCCTGTTTGTATTTAATGCTGTGTGGCTCTTCTGGGCCTTTATCTATATGAGTTTGCGTTATGTTGTGATGCCATGTTGTACAACACGTACTTGCATGTTATGTGTACATGTAACGTGTATTGCTATGTGTGGGATCCGACAACCTAGTTGTCTGTCCTTGGTAGCCTCTCTTATGGGGAAATGTAGTCTAGTGCTTCCACCGAGCCATGGTAGTCCGCTACAGCCGGGTTTACCGGAGTCCTGCTAGCCCAAAGACTACTTGCTCCTAACACTTAGATGGCCGACATGTGATTCACTTCGTTCTGTATCATCCTTCGGGAAATGTCACGCGGTGACATCCAGTCTGCCTAGCCTGCTACAGCCGGGTTCCCGGACTCCTGTTAGCCAGTGCTTACAGCCCGGATTCGCACGCAACCGACATGCTCGATGTTGATTCATGTATTCCTGTCCCCATAGGTTAGTGCCACTTTGGGTTCACGACTAGTCATGTCGGCCCGGTTCTCTGTCATATGGATGCTAGCGACACTATCATATACGTGAGCCAAAAGGCGCAAACGGTCCCGGGCCATGGTAAGGCGACACCCATGGGAATACCGTGCGTGAGGCCGCAAAGTGATATGATGTGTTACATGCTAGATCGGTGTGACTTAGGATCGGGGTCCTGACAGCTTTGGTATCAGAGCCTGACTGCCTGTAGGATTTCCAAGCCAACCTGGTCGAAGTTGAGTCTAGAAATTCTTTAGTTATGTAAGGGAATTGATTGTGGAAGGGAACATAAGGCTCTTTTTACTCCTTATACCTCATGGCCTTCTGATCTGAGTCATCCTATCTTTCCTACGGGGTTAAGGAACTAGGCTCTCTCTTCCGTCTATCAGGATCACGTGTTACTACTCCGTAGTCCCATATGATTGGTTGATAAGAGTCATATCCCAATTTTCGAGTACTTCCGGTGTAGTCTGTTTAGTATTATCCCAGAACCTTTGAGTGGTGATGTTGAGTTGTTGTACTACTCCATTTTAGCAGGATGTCTCATTCTGAGCATTTTACTGCTGTTATGATACGGAAATTGCCCTAGGAGTCCGAGAGATACTAATTTCCTTGTCCTACAATCTATAGCTTATAGTTGATGCTGATTCCGTCCTTGGGTTCGTTTCTCAGGATGTCATCAGTTAAGCGAAGTTCTGTTGCTCGTAGCCAGAACCACGGAGATGGTAGGGATGAGGATCCTCCGACCAGCCTTCATTGGCGAGTTTATGTTGAGATGGAGAGGAACAAGCGTGAGTCTAACCGCTTGTTGCGCGTGTCGAGGAGAACACCGCACAACAGTTCAAAGGGTCTGCAACCATTCATGACTTCATTCGCTTGCACCCACCTACCTTTCATCATTCCATCGAGCCACTCAATGCGATGGTGGCTCCGTAGTATCACACGCAAGCTCCGTTCTGCAAACGTAGCTGAAAGCGACAAGGTCATCTATGCTGCATATCACCGGAAGGTCCCGCTAGTCTTTAGTGGCGTAACTATGAGGCTATGCTTCCAGCTGGTCGATTCCTACCGAGAGATTTCACTGAGGCTTTTCGCGAGCATCACATTCCTGAAGCCCTCATCAATCACAAGAGATAAGAGTTCTGTAGTTTCACCCAGAGTAAGATGGCTATTGATGCTTACAGTAGAGAGTTTGAGAACCTTGCCCGCTACGCTCTAGAAGAGGTGTCCACGAACGCCAAGAAGCAGGCTAGGTTTCGGAAGGGTCTCAACCCCAAGTTGCGTCGTGATCTCCACCTGCATCATTGTTATACATTCCAGGCTCTTGTGAACAAGGCCATTAATGCAGAGACAGCTCAGCTCACTTACGAGGAGTCTCGTAAGCACACCCGTGATTTGGGATCTTCATCCGGTTCTAGTCCGCAGAAGCGCCGGATTTGGATTCCGAACTCCGCTCTTCCTCCTGGATATACACCGAAGCCATCCTATATGGTGCCTCACCCAGTACAGCAGTATGCTCCACCCAGGCCTATTGGTAGACCGCCTGTCAATGAGGGTCCACGTCCAACTTCAGAGACTTGCTTCACATGCGGAGAGCCAGGACACTACGCACGTGACTGCTCTCCGGCCAGTTATGCTCCACCCCAGCCCGAGAAGACTGTTGGCTGTGTTAAGCCATCACGCAAGATGATCAATGTTAAGCCAGCCCCCACTGAATGTGGACGTGTGCATCACGTCTCAGCTAAAGACGCTCATGATGATCCGGATGTCGTTCTTGGTACACTCCTTGTCAACTGTCATCCAGCTTCGGTTCTATTCGGTACTGGAGCATCTCACTCATTCATCTCTGAAGGCTATGCTCGTTTGCACGACGTGTCATTTTGTGATATGCCAACTCCGCTTGAAATCCAAACCCCAGGGTCTAGATGGCAAACCACTAGAATCAGCTATGGTAATGAAATCCTTGTTGATAGACTTGTATTTCTTGCATCACTGGTAGCCCTCAAGTCCTCAGATATTAACATCATCTTGGGTATGGACTAGATGACAGCTCATCATGCCAAGATTGATTGTTACACCAGGTCTGTTCAGCTTACACACCCATCTGGCAAGATAGTCACTGTCTCCACTAGAGTTCCAAAGCGTCAACTCTATTCTCTTAATGCCAGCCCTCTTCCAGACCTTGAAGATATCCCGGTAGTCCGTGACTTTCCGGATGTCTTTCTAGAGGAACTGCCAGGTATTCCACCTGACAGAGATGTAGAGTTTATCATAGATCTTATCCCAGGAACCGCTCCAATTTCTAGGAGACATTACAAGATGGCACCCTTAGAACTAGCCGAGCTTAAGAAACAACTTGATCAGTCCTTGCAAAAGGGTTTCATCCGTCCTAGTTCTTCTCCTTGGGCTTGCCCCGTCCTCTTCGTAAAGAAGAAGGATGGTACGGACCGGATGGTTGTAGATTATCGTCCCGTTAATTTGGTCAGGATAAAGAACAAGTATCCGCTCCCCAGGATCGACGACCTGTATGATCAGCTCGCTGGATCCTCAGTCTTTTCCAAGATGGATTTGAGGTTAGGCTACCATCATATCAAGATCAGAAATGGAGACATTCCCAAAATAGCCTTTGTCACTCGTTATTGCCAGTACGAGTACACCGTCATGTCTTTTGGTCTAACCAACGCCCCAGCCACATTCTCCCGCTTGATGAAATCGATCTTCATGGAGTACTTAGACAAATTCGTCGTGGTTTATCTCGATGATATACTTATTTAGTCGAAGAACAAGGAAGAGCATGCCGAACATCTTAGACTTGTGTTAGAAAAACTCAGAGAGCACCGCCTTTATGCCAAGTTCTCCAAGTGTGAATTTTGGTTGCCAGAAGTGACCTACCTAGGCCACGTAATCTCTGGTAAGGGTATTGCTGTCAATCCCGAGAGAGTTAAGGCCGTTCTTGATTGGACTCCACCTGAAACCGTTAAACAAGTTAGGAGTTTCCTTGGTCTAGCCAGCTATTGTCGCCGCTTTGTTGAAAACTTCTCCAAAGTAGCCAAACCCATCACGGAACTTCTCAAGAAAGATAAAAAGTTTGAGTGGTCCCCACAGTGTGAGTACAGTTTTCAGGAACTAAAAAGACGCCTGACTTCTGCTCCCATACTTGTGCCACCGGATTTCACTAAAGACTTTGTTATCTACTGCGACGCCTCACGACAGGGACTAGGTTGCATTCTTATGCAAGATCGTCATGTGATTGCCTATGCATCTCGACAGTTGCATCCACATGAGGAGAATTATCCTATACATGATCTAGAGCTTGCAGCCATAGTCTATGCACTCAAGACCTGGCGACACTACCTTCTTGGTAAACGTTGCCAGATCTACACCGATCACCAGAGTCTCAAGTATATCTTCACCCAACCAGATTTGAACCTTAGGCAAAGACGTTGGTTGGAGTTGATCTCAGATTATGATCTAGGGATTACACCCCATGCAAAGCTAATGTCATGGCTGATGCGCTAAGCCGTAAATCCTATTGCAACAATCTCATGTTGCAGCAGGGTCAACCACTTCTCCATGAGGAATTCTGTAAGCTTAATCTTCACATTGCTCCTCACGGATTCCTTTCTACCTTGGTGGCGAAACCTACTCTTGTGGATCATATCATAGATGCCCAGAAGCATGATACGGGGATTACCCGGATCAAGAGAAACATTGCCAAGGGTATTGCTGGTAGTTTCTCTATAGATGATCGAGGTGTCGTTTTCTTTGGGAACCGCCTGGTGGTCCCCAAGAAGCAGCATCTTCACAACTGATTCTTAAGGAAGCTCATGAATCCCCTCTCACGATTCATCCCGGTAGTACTAAGATGTATCAGGACCTACGCCAGAGGTTCTGGTGGACTAGGATGAAGAGAGAAATTGCTCAGTTTATTGCTAACTGTGACGTTTGTCGTCGCGTTAAGGAAGAGCATCAAAGGCCTGCTGGCACACTTCATACTTTAGCTATTCCTGAGTGGAAATCGGATAAAGTTGGTATGGACTTCATCACCGGCTTTCCCAGGACCAAGAAAGGGAATAATGCTATCTTCGTAGTCATTGATCGTCTTTCCAAAGTGGCTCACTTCCTTCCTGTTCGAGAGAGTATCACTGCTAGTCAGCTCGCTGACTTATATATTTCTCGAATAGTGTCACTTCATGGTGTTCCACTAGAGATCAATTCAGACCGTGGCAGTATTTTCACTTCTCATTTCTGGGAGAGTTTCCAAACTGCCATGGGGACCCATCTTTCCTTCAGTACCGCTTTCCACCCTGAGTCGAGTGGTCAGGTGGAAAGGGTCAACCAAATTCTCGAAGACATGCTTAGAGCTTGCGTTATCTCATTCGTTATGGATTGGGAGAAATGTCTTCCTTTCGCCGAGTTTGCTTATAACAATAGCTATCAGTCCAGTCTCAAGAAAGCTCCTTTTGAGATTCTCTATGGACGAAGATGTCGAACACCTTTGAACTGGTCAGAAACCGGTGAAAGACAATTCTTTGGACTGGACATGATCCAGGAGGCAGAAGAGCAAGTTCGCATCATTCGTGAGAATTTGAAAACAGCCCAATCTCGTCAAAAGAGCCAGTATGACCGTCGTCATAAGGAACTGGTTTATGAAGTTGGCGGCAAGGCTTACCTTCGGGTTACTCCTCTAAAGGGTACCCATCGTTTCGGTATCAAGGGCAAGTTGGCTCCTCGTTACATTGGTCCTTTTCGCATCCTCCCTAAACAAGGAGAGGTTGCCTACCAGTTGGAACTACCCCACATCTTTCTCGAGTTCATGATGTCTTCCACGTCTCTCAACTCAGGCGTTGCTTCTCGGATTCCATCCGTGGAGTGGACCACGAAACGCTTGATCTCCAAGATAACCTCACATACCGAGAGTACCCGGTTCGCATTCTTGATCAAGAAGAGCGTGTTACCCGACGTCAGAACATCAAGTTTCTCAAAGTTCAGTGGTCTCATCATTCCGAGAGAGAAGCTACTTGGGAGCGAGAAGATCGTCTTCGACTGGAGTACCCGCTTTCTTCCCATCGACCCACAGAATCTCGGGGCGAGATTCTTTCAAGTGAGGCGAGTTGTCACATCCTAGTTCTGTATGACCTAGGCTAGCTAGTCATTTGTGCATCATGTTTAAATTCCATTTAATTTTGAAATGAGGATTTGTGAAACCCTCAGAAATTATTTCTGGAAATGACCCAGATAAAAAGTGCTCCAAAAAGGTCCAAGAAAATGTTCGTGTTGCTCTCTGAAAATACTGTAGCGACCCGACCCGAGTGGATCAAGTCTCTGTGCTCAGGTGTCATCCCTGGATCAGTAATGCTGACACCACACAGTACTTCGAAGGATTTATAACAGAGTAGCAATCACACACTTATTACATCGTTTTTCCAGAAGAGGACTTATTACAATAAATATGGCTTAAGGCCATCTAATAACGGTAACAGCGGAAGACTTGGAAGATAAGTGAGTCCATCAACTCCAGCGGCATCACTGAGTATAGAACCACGACCTAAGCACCTTACTCGTCGTCTGAAAAGTCTGCAACATGAAAGTTGCAGCCGAAAACGGGTCAGCACATGGAATATGCTGGCAATGTAACACATAGAGAATAATGAATGATAAGTCTGTACTACATGCAAATGTGGCTGGTGGTAAAGCTCTACAGTTACAGTTTTGCATAAAGCCAGTTTTTCCCTACTGCAAAGGAATAAATTTGTTTAACTATCATGGTGGTTGTTAAACATTGAGAATGGTTGACAGCATCCTCAATCCCAATTAAAGGTACTCATTAAAAACCCAACAATATTATTTAGAGTAACATGTTGAGATTCACATGATATTCAAGTACTAGATACTCAAGATGTCCATAACCGGGGACATGGCTAATCGTGATTAGTTTATACACTCTGCAGAGGTTTGTGCACTTTTCCCCACAAGACTCGATCGCCTCCGCTTGGTTTCTCGCACTACATGGTGTTTAAGAAACGGATGACCGAGACATTGTCTTTCAGAAGCGCTAGCACCTTACCATGGGTGGACCGGTACACCTACATCCCCTACATCTGCTAGTCCACCACTATAAGAGTTCGCACGACTTAGTCAACTATGCCAGAGCCCATAATGGCTTGTGGCTGCACACGTAAGTTACTAGTATAAATTATCTTATGATCTCTTTGAGCCTGGGTGGCGGTCCAAAAAAAAACAGGCAAGTCCTGATGGAAACCAGGTGCCTCAATCCACCCAGATGTGTATTTAAGTTGCCACCTTAAATAAACCATTAATTTAACAATCTCACATCTGTCATGGATATTCACTCACCCAATCCACGTCTACTAGCATAGCATAGCATAATAAGCAAACGTAGAAGTAACTCCCAAGGTTTCATTGGTAAAACAGGTAATAGGTACTACCTCAATCTACTTCCCATCCCACAATTTATTTAGATCCTAATCATGCAAGTGTTTTGAGGATTGATCTAATGCATAAAAACTGGGTAGTAGAAAAGATATGATCAAGTGTTACTTGCCTTGTTGATGATCCGCGAAACCTAGAGATTCGAAGTAACAAGCGGCGCACTCCGGGTGATCTATCGCAGACAAACAACAAGCATACATTAAGTACTCATCTAATGCACGGGTAAATCTCGAATAAAAGATCTAACCAGAAAGTTCAACTTAAGAACCCTGGTTGCAAAAAGAATCGAATCAAATAAACCAACAAAAGTCAAACGACAAAAGAAAACAACTCGGTTCTTGCAAGTTTAAACTAAGTCAAATTTTACAGTAGCAAAACTTTGTTTAAGTTGATTAGTCGGAACGGCGGTTTCGAGATGAAACTCCAGGCGCTTGAATCACCTGAGTCCGATAAACGAGCGAGAAGATAGACTAGAAAGAAAATCGGATCTGAAATCGCTATCAGAAAAATAACGGAATAAATCCGATGAGAAAGAAAACGACGAACGGTTGAACGAACGGACGTTCATTAACCGAAGCAAACCGGTGATCACGTTCGTTAGGACGAACGGTTCAGCGAACGCGCTAAACAAAACCGAAAAGAAAAACCGGCGAGAAAAACCGATCTAGGGTTTGGAAAGAACACCAAACGAAAAACCGATCTAGAAAACTGAACGGAAACCGAACGATTCTGAAAAACCGAACCGAGGAAAAGAAAAGGTGACGCGCTGAGGCTAGTACCTCAAGAGGCGAGGGCTCAAGGCGGCGGCGTTGGTGGCGGCGGCGGCGTAAGGGCGGCGGCCTGGTGGCGGCGGCGGTGAGGAGAGGAGAGGAGAGGAGACGAGAGGTGTTGGTTTGATCGTTAGAGGGGGGGGTGCTTGGGTATTTATATTGGGGAGGGAGGGTTTTGCTTGGGGTAGGGGACAAGAAATAGACTAGGATTAGGAAACAAAGAGGAAAAGATCTAGAAACAAACACGGAATAAGCGGAAGTAGGACAAAAGTCCTACTAGGATTTGGAAAAGGAAGGCGGCTCCCTCCACAGCCTGGCCTTGCATGGCGATGGCCTTGGCCTCCTGGCTGGCCGGTGGCTGGGCGGCTTGGCTCTTTTTTTTAAATCGGTTTCGCGCGCAGAAAAAAAATACAGAGAAAAAAAATCTAAACGACCTCCAAAATTAATAACATAAACTTTCCCCGACTCCTAAAAATGAGTTGAACAAAATGAACTTTTACTCGGGCCAAAATGCAATTTTTGAAAACACGCATTTTTCCCTAAGGCAAATAAACTCCGAGAAAAATCCAAAATTTGATTTATTTATTAAATCTTCATTTTTTCCTAAATTTTGGGAAAGTCATATTATTCCCTCTCTTATTTTCGATATTAAAAAAAATATTTGAAGATAAAATAAATAAATCCAATGATCCTCTTTTCATAGTTTTGAGAGAACTCAAATACGAAAATTTTGAAATCTACAACTCTCTCCGAGGGTCCTTGAGTTGCGTGAAATTTCTAGGATCAACAAAATGCAAGAAAATATGATATGCATGATGATCTAATGTATAACATTCCAAATTGAAAATTTGGGATGTTACAAATACTGGACAGAGATAAAAATCAAATCAATATTTTCAGTAGCTCACAAATATTTATTTTGGCCTTTTGGAATTAATCCAGCATTTATTTGCGTTGGATAAATATTGTTATATATATATATAATATTGTCCATAAATTATGCCATTTATTAAGGAGCTCTGGAATAATATAACTAGCTCCTATAAAAATTGGCATAACAAAATAAAATGATTTAGTATTTTAATGAAATCAAAACAAATGTCAGAAAATAGAAAAGTTAAACAAAAGGGAGGAAACCCACCTGCACTTGCCTCCCTGTGCAGCCTGGCCTGGCCCAGCGGCCCAACGGGCTGGCCAGCGCCAGTCGTCCCCCTCCTCGCGCCAGAGGGACAGGGCGCGTGGTGCACAGACGCCACAAGATATGCGCGCTTTCACGGCAGCTGCTGCCTGCCCTCTCCCCTCTTCGACCTGGCCTTGCCAGAAGCGCCCAGCGCCGCCCCGCATCTCTCTCTCTCTCTCTCTCTCTCGCTCCTCCTCCTCCCCTGGATCTCACCCTCTCCTCGGACCGAACACGCCCGTCGCCGCCGCTGTCGCGCCCACTGCCCCGGCCTCGCCCCTCCGACGTGCCCACGAGCTCCGCGCCACCTTCCTCGTCCTCTCCGCCAAGCCGTGCCTCGCCGGACGCCCCGTGGAGCCGTCACCGTCGCCATCTTCGCCTCCGATCGCCGTAGATCCCCATCGCCGCCCCGCCGTCTCCAGTGTGTCCCCGAGCTCGCCATCAAGCCCGTCGAGTCCGCGGTGAGCTCCGCCACCGTTCCCCCCTCTCCACTTAGTCGCTCGCGCGCCGTAGCATCGTTCCCCTGCCATGGCCGTAGCGCCTCGCCGCCGTCCATGTCACCATCGTCGTCTCGGCCCGCCTCCGCCCAAACCGAGCACCCCATCGTGCTCCTGGTGCCACGAGGGTGCCACAGAGCCCCTCTGGTGGCCTCCCAGTGCCCCGCAGCCCGCTCCCGCTGGAAGGCAAACTCCGGCCGCCGCCCCGAGCTCTGCTCCGGCGAGCTCCGGCCACCCCTCCTCCTCCTACTTGCCCCACCAGGTGCGCGAGAGCACGGGCTACGCCCCAGTGCTCCCAGCCGCCGCCCCCGTGCCCTGCAGCGTGGACGCCGCCGCGTCCAGAGGTCGCCGCCGACGTCCCTAGCCGGCCTGACGTGCGGGCCCGGCCTGCCAGGTGATTAGCCTAAGGCTAATCACCGTTTAACTAACCATCGACATCGACCAAGGGGCCCGCGCCTAATCCTTTTAATTAAGCAAATAACCTCTGTCTAACCTTTGTCACCGACGTGTGGACTCCACACGTCGGGTTTGACTTCGGCGCCTTTGACCTCTTGACGCAAGCATGACGAATCTTGACGCATTATTTGATTTTCTGGTATTAAAAAAAATTAGGAAATTCCAGAAAATATTCAAAACTTCAAAAAATCATAGAAATTCAACCGTAGCTCAGATTGAAATAATTTATATATGACAATTTATCAGAAAAATGCAATCTATCAATCTGTATCAGTTTCATGCATGACATAACAACTTATACCTGCTGTATAGGTGAAAACATATAAATGGCATATATAAGAGCTTAATTTGGAGTTGCATTTTAACCCTTGGTTCAAATGGACTTCATTCAAATTGAATACTAGTTGCATTAGCTCAAACAGCATCACATCTACATGCCATGTTCATGCATCATATTGTTGCATATGCTTGTGTATTGATTGTTGGCACCGTTCCTTCTCGATAGGTCTAGCTTTGGATAGTGCTCGAGAGTACCTGTCTGTGAAGCAGTGCCTCCCTTGTTGATTTGCCAGGCAAGCAAACCCCCTTGTTCATTCCGATACAATCCTACTCTCTCGCTCCTGCACTCAGTTATTGCATTAGGACAACAACGATACATCTGCTACTTTGTGCCGCGGTAGTTGAACCCATTCCTCTGCATGACCTGTCATTGCCACAGTAAATAGTTGAAACCCACTAGCATGTGTAGGAGTTGATTGAGCCATGTTGTGTTCCTACCATGTTATGCCTGCTATTGCTTAGAGTTGTGTCAGGTCTGATTCATAGGGAATGAATTGGAGTGTTACGATATGTTCCGATGCTGAGAGTGAAGTGTGTGAACACGATTTGGTAAAGGTAGAGGTGAGAGGCCATGTAGGAGTACATGGTGGGTTGTCTCACTGGAACCGTCCTTAAGCACTGAGTTCTATGTATGTTGTCCAATGACTCGATACTACCACACATTGGGTTCCGGTAACTCGACCCCTCTCGACTTATTAACCAACTTGATCTCTGTCCAGGGGTCGCAACTAGTTTCTGGTGTTTGTAGGTAGTGCTATTTTTCTACCAAGTGGCACCCGGCAGGGTGGGCTTGGGATAGACTAGGCACATGTGGCCTGGTGTACCGAGTGGCACCCGGATGGTGGGCTCGGGAACCCTGCACACATCGTTTGGGGCCGTGAGCGACACCCCGGCCGGATCTCCTTGCGGATGGAACCTGAATAGGCGATAAACCTCGGCTAGAGTCTTGTGTGGTTAGTCAGGTCGTGGCCGACACCCTCGCCAGGCTTCCGCATGAAGGTTGGCGAGGTACATGACGTGTACATGGTGATAACTGGTGAGAGCGTGTGTGAAGAAGTACACCCCTGCAGGGTTATCATGATCTATTCGAATAGCCGTGTCCTCGGTTATGGACTTCTTGGATGCTTATGTGGTTCATAGACAACTTGAAGTGGATACGCTAAAATGCTCAAGACAAGTGTGAGTGCTATGGATGGCCTTCTCGTAGGGAGACGGGGATGAATCCATAGTAGTGTATTGTGTGGTGACTAGTGGACTCGTGCGCCTATATCACCTCAAAGAAGTTCTTGTAGTCGTAGAACAGGATAGCCACTGAGTCAAAGCTGGCTTGCTGCAACTAAACCCCACATTACCTTCTTGATACAAATGCATGTATAATAGGATCTGATGTAAGTCTTGCTGAGTACCTTTGTACTCATGTTGCTTTATTTATGTTTTGCAGCGGAGATTTCGGTCTTACTAGTAGTTCCGCTTGGACTTCGACGAGTAGCTTGTTACCTCAGCTACGATCTTGTACCCTTGGGAGGGTCTTGTAGTTAGTCAGGCTTCTCAGCCTTTTTCTTTTGTAGTTATGCGTACTCGGACATGTAATGCTTCCGCTTGTTGCTTGTATGCTCTGAATGATGGGTCATGTGACGCCTGTTTGTATTTAATGCTATGTGGCTCTTCTGGGCCTTTATCTATATGAGTTTGCGTTATGTTGTGATGCCATGTTGTACAACACATACTTGCATGTTATGCGTACGTGTAACGTGTATTGCTATGTGTGGGATCCGACAACCTAGTTGTCTATCCTTGGTAGCCTCTCTTATGGGGAAATGTAGTCTAGTGCTTCCACCGAGCCATGGTAGTCCGCTACAGCCCGGTTTACCGGAGTCCTGCTAGTCCAGCACTACTGCTCCGGAACACTTAGACTGGCCGGCATGTGATTCACTTCGTTCCTGTGTCTGTCCCTTCGGGGAAATGTCACGCGATGACATCCGGAGTCCTGCCTAGCCTGCTACAGCCCGGGTTCCCGGAGTCCTGTTAGCCCAGTGCTACAGCCCGGATTCGCACGCTGCTGACCGACATGCTCGATGTTGATTCATGTATGCCTGTCCCCATAGGTTAGTGCCACTTTGGGTTCACGACTAGTCATGTCGGCCCGGGTTCCCTGTCATATGGATGCTAGCGACACTATCATATACGTGAGCCAAAAGGCGCAAACGGTCCCGGGTCATGGTAAGGCGACACCCGTGGGAATACCTTGCGTGAGCCCGCAAAGTGATATGATGTGTTACATGCTAGATCGGTGTGATTTAGGATCGGGGTCCTGACACGTGATCTGCTCCGGATTGAGGGCCGGAGTTACCACAGGGGTGATCTCCCGAACACTCTCCGGCGAAAGAGCAAAATCATGCTTAGCATGACTGTGCGGCACACCTTGTGTGGGATCGAATCCGTCGAAGATCAAGTCTCTGCGGATGTCGGCGGTATAGTTTAAACTTCCAAACCTGACCTGACGGCTAGGGGCGTAGCTTTCGATCTGCTCCAGATGGCCAAGCGAGCTGGCCCACAGTGCGAAGCCGCCGAATACGAAGATCTGTTCGGGGAGAAAAATCTCACCCTGGATCGCATCGTTGCTGATGATCGAAGGAGCCATCAAGCCTTATGGTGATGACACAGTGAAACTCTCAATAAAAGCACCAATGTCGGTGTCAAAACCGGCGGATCTCGGGTAGGGGGTCCCGAACTGTGCATCTAAGGCGGATGGTAACAGGAGGCAGGGGACACAATGTTTACCCAGGTTCGGGCCCTCTCAATGGAGGTAATACCCTACTTCCTGCTTGATTGATCTTGATGATATGAGCATTACAAGATTTGATCTACCATGAGATCGTAGAGGCTAAACCCTAGTGTCGGTGTCAAAACCGGCGGATCTCGGGTAGGGGGTCCTGTTCTGTGCGTCTTAGGCTGATGGTAACAGGAAGCAAGGGACACAATGTTTACCCAGGTTCGGGCCATCTGGATGGAGGTAAAACCCTACTTCCTGCTTGATTAATATTGATGATATGAGTAGTACAAGAGTTGATCTACCACGAGATCATAGAGGCTAAACCCTAGAAGCTAGCCTATGATGATTACGATTGTAATCGTGATCGGCCTTATAAGGACGAACCTCTCCGGTTTATATAGGCACCGGAGAGGGCTAGGGTTTACATGGAGTCGGTTACAAGGAAGGAAATATATTATCTGGATCGCCAAGCTTGTCTTCCACGCAAAGGAGAGTCCCATCCGGACACGGGACGAAGTCTTGAGTCTTGTATCTTCACGCTCCAATAGTCCGAACAAAGTATATAGTCCGGCTGTACGGATACCCCCTAATCCAGACTCCTCGAGCTCCCTAACCAGGCTTCAATGACGATGAGTCCGGCGCGCAGTCTTGTCTTCGGCATTGCAAGGCGTGTTCCATCTCCGAATACTCCAAAGTAATTACCGAACACTCGAATCGTGTCCGGATCTGCAAAATGACCTTCACACGCCATCGTAGGGGGCATAACATAAATCTGATCTGCTGGCAATTTTCGTACGTCGTGCCCCTGCATCGTGGCCCCGCCCAACACAGACTAGTGTTTCTTGGCCCACCTCAACTCGCGTTGCGAGGCGGTTTTATTGGCACGCCCCGCCAAAGCATAGATCGTGTTTCCCTTATTACGGGATCTTCCATCAATACGGGCGTGCGCCACCCCACGACGACTGTTGGTATGACTCCGAGTGTTTTTTAGATAAGTCGCAAGCGGTCACGCTGAGGACACTTGATATTCTCCCCCCTTATAAAGGGGCCGAGGCCTATACCTCTTTTCCACCACCCCTGCGCCCTGCCGCATCTCTAGTTCTAGCGCCCGAGACCCAAACTCGAACGCCCCAGATCCTCCAATATGTCCGGATCCAACTCTCAGGGCCGGTGGGTGGCCTCCTCGATCAAAGAGGAGGACATTGCGAGGCTTAGGGAGGTCGGATATCTGACTGCCGACATCCAGCACAGGCTTCCTGCTCCAGGGCAGGTCATCCCTACACCTGAGCCCAATGAGAGTGTCGTATTTGTTCCTCACTTCCTCCGCGGTTTGGGCCTCACCCTTGATCCCTTTGTGAGGGGGCTCATGTTCTATTACGGGTTAGATTTTCATGATCTAGCCCCGGACGCCATCCTCCATATCTCGCCGTTCATCATTGTGTGCAAGGCTTTTCACCACGTCACTCCACACTTCGGCTTATGGCTCAAGACCTTAAATGTGATGCCAAAGATGATCGAGGGGCGACATGCAGAGTGCGGAGCTGCCATAATAAGCACGAACGCCGATGCCCCGTGGCCAGAGGGTTCTTTCCCAGAAGTATCCGATTTATGGCAGCGGAGGTGGTTTTACGTCACGGCTCCCAGAGGCACAAAGTGGGTGGCCGCCCCTGAGTTCCTCTCGGGCCCTCCGTCACAATTGGCGTCGTGGACCGATGTAGGACGGAATTGGGGGCCCGCTAGTGATGTACCAATACTGCAGAGCCGTATCCGGGGGCTTCTTGAGAAGGACATTAACCTTGTCAGCATAATTCAAGTAATGCTAATCCGACGGATGTTGTCGTGCAAACGCCAGCCTCTCCGGATGTGGGAGTTCAATCCGGAGGGTCCGCGGACTATTAAACACTTCTTCGGCCTGAAGCTCGAAGGGATGTGTAAATTATTCTTCGGACCACAAGTAAAGTTTCCGGATACCACCGAGGATGCGGGCCTAAGTTGCAATCGCCTACATACCCAAGTAAGTAACCTTGAAACCGGACACATCGTTCATATTTGTGATAGTCATTATTTTGAAAATCCTCCGTGGCAAGGAATGGCTCAGCAAGGCGGAGAGAATCAGGTGTCCGGCGCCACTTCCCGAAGGCTCGCCTAGCCCAACCATTGCCAAGATGCTTGGTCGGTTGCTCAGCAAAATGCCCTCAGGGAAAGACGAAGGGAAGAACACAGAAGCCGAACTTCACACACTGCGCATCCGGACCCGGGGAATTGCTACCTCCCCTAAGGAGGATAGTCGGGAAGGGGAGTCTAAAGCCTCCTCCCCGCGCGGGAAGAAGAGGGCCGCCTCCGAAGACTTGGAGACGGAGATGCCCAAGCAAGGGAAAAAGGTATCACCAGGGGGCTCTGCCCCGACGGGCACCCTCACCGCGTCATGCCCGCCAACGGGCCAGCCCTCCAACGAGCTGTATGTTAACCGTAAATTCGAAGGTACTATCTTTCTCCGAGTACACTAACCAGGATCCATTCTTTGCAATCCAACTAGCGGCTCTTCTCAACAGAGTTCACCTTCGGGGGATCTTCCTCCGGAGATGATGGAGAGTGAGACCCCACCAACCTCTCCGTCTCTTGAGGCGGGCGACACCGAGGTGTCATCATGGAGCAGTCCGGATTTTCCGAAGCCAGAGGCTAATCCGTCCGTCGTCCAGAGCCCGGAGCGTTCGGCTCCCACGGGGGGCGATGAGAAGGGTCCGGCATAGTTCGGTGTCCGACCGGACATACTGACGGGCCTTCTGGAGCGAGCTGCGCTCTCGGAGGAGCACCGCTCATTAATGAGCACGGTGCTCAAGAAGATTTCATCCGCCAAAAGCGGTTTGAATGAAGCATTTACGAGCCTGCTCAAAGGCTTTGAGGTATGTAGTGAGAAATACACAATTTTTTGGTTGTGAGGCACGCGCTAAGTGTGCTCCATATGGATAGTAGCCCACGAGACTCGGTTGCCGCCCTAGGCGGCAAGCGGAGGATCATATTAATGTAATACTGATTATGCTGCATGATGCGCGGTATCTAAGATCCGGCCACGAACAGTCTGTTGAAGTTGCCGAACTAAGGAAGCAAATTGGATCTATTGATGCCGATATCACGCTGGTGAATGAACGGCTGAACGAGTCACAAGGTATGTGCTCTGCTTTCCTTATTATGTTGTATAGGAAATATGAGAGGGGCATAATATTAATGCGGCATGCTTGGACTGCAGACGGTGCTGCTGCCGTGGAAGCCCTGAGGGCGAAACTTGCCCAGGCCAAGGAGCAAGCTCGGGCTAGCGATGCGGCTGCCCTAAAGGCGGCCGAAGAGTTGAGAGCCGAATAGGCTGCTCATCGCCGAAGCGAAGACAAGATAGCCTAAATGGCTGTGCAGTTGAAAAATGCTGCCGACCGGTATGAGCTCCTTGAAAAGGAGAATCAGGTTAATTCAGCTGACCTGAAAAACGCACTTAATGCGGCCAAGAAGATGCTGACCGAGGTTAGGGATGCGCGGGAGGAGCTTCGACAGGCCAGAAAAATAGCGGCTAGGAGTCCCTACTTGTTGCGGATGAAGTTCTTGGATCTGAAGTATGCTCTCCTGGATCAGCGCTAGAGTCCTGCAGACGCTTATGCAGACTTGGCGAAGAGTACCGCTGATGCCGCCAAGTTTTTTGAGGATCAAGGTGATAAAGAAGTGGAGAGACTATTCTGGTCCAATTCAATGCTCCCGCGCGTCCACTGCCGTTGAATGAGAAGATGGCTGCTTTGGCAAAGCTTCATAGGTTGTCCGGGCTTGCCATGCGGTCTGTAATAGACCACCTTTGGCCGAAGGGGCCTAAACCGGACTGTTATTTTGGTTTGGTGCACCAATTCCTTTGTGTCGTATCTCAGATTGATGCCATGAGGAGGTCGGCGTGTCTAGAGGGTGCACGGATGGCACTTGCCCGCATTAAAGCATATTGGACAGATATGGAGGCCACCCTCATTGCGACCCAGAATCCGGCGGGAGGCCAGGATCCGGCCGAGTACTACTTGGAGCAGGTAACAGAAGGTGCTCGCTTAATAGAGGCTCAGTGCTCGAAGAATGTCATGTTCGAGTGACAAATCGTGTCATTGTAAAAAAATGTTATTTTGATTACGAGGCTATATTTATACTTTGTGCCCGAAATTATTATTTGTACCTCCTGTGCGGCCATTTTTTATGTATATATCTAATTCTGAAAGTTAGCAGTTGTTGGCTTCAGCCCCCACACATACAATGCGGGGGTGTTCGCGAAAAATATGCATAATCACACTTGATCCAACGTCTTGGTCCATTAAGGAGGTGATCACACGTCTAACTAGGCAACCGGACTATATAGCTGTAACACTTTCACTTAGCGATAAGAGTTTGATGGTGGGGCTACTATGTAGCCCCTAGTACTTTTGCGTGCATCCGAATATGGGCGCGTGTGTACATGACCGGGAAACAGTCCTTCGTTAATGTGCAGGAATCCTAAAGATTTTTGTAAGTCTTCGAGTGGTTGAACAGTCTCTCGATGTATCATGACAATCAGTTTTCGGCTTTCTCTACTGAGATGCTCATCCGGAATAACCAGGGCACAATCACAGTAGTTATCCTTTGGCCGCCTTAACGATAAGAACGGAACATAAGGCGGCAAACCCAGGAGCCGGGCAAACCCAACATTTGACCAAAGACATGATTCAGAGCTGATGCATATAAGGCCAAACTCGTGACGCCGAACACTCCCGAAGGTATTCGGACTTTATGACAGAAAATAGGCTAAAGAATGCCCTTTTGTTATGACCCTGTATTTCCAGGTACGTGCATTAGTTTGTCGTGTGTCGTGGCGAAATGCCAATAACGGTAGTGTCCTCTGTGGGTATAGCACCCATGGGATGTGTAAACAACAAGAGGCAATAGAAAAGGTTTACACAGGGGCTTAATCTAAAGAAAACCTTTGAGCAGGGCCCTGCTGCACGTCTGTGCCTTTGTCTCCGTTGTGCCGTGTCCTGGAAGGGTATCGCATGAATGTTGTCTGTAAAAAAGAAAACTCGTGTAAGCATGCGATTGATAGTAGAAATGTAAAACATTGGCCTGCTGTCGGCGTTCTGGGAACGGGGGTCCCCGGACTTGCCTGCCTGCGGCCTGCGGCATGGCTCAAGTGGGGACCCAGCGCGGCCCAGCTTCATCAGCTCAAGCTCAAGACCCTCGCGAGGGGCCAAGCCTCGCGGGGCGGACGACAGGAACCTTCCTCAGGAGCAGCCTCGTCAGGCAGGCTCACAAGGAGGCGGAGAGATCAAGGCAGGGTACCTCACGAGGGTGCCCCGTGACGCAAGCCATGACGATCGAAACCAGGCGGGCGCCAGGTGGGCGCCAGCATGCGCAGTGTCCTCATTTCCCCTTTCGTGCAAAGGAGGCAAGCACAGGCCAAGGCATCAGGCAAAGGTTACCGCTTCGGTGCAACAAGATCGAGACCAGCAGAGCGGCAGGACGAAGGTCATCGTGGAGCCCAGGACGGCGTCACCGTCAGAGTCTTTGGCAACCGAAGACCAACTTTAGTCAGGATAAATGTACTAGATGTTCCCCTTCAAAATGGCCAATTGTTGGCGCCCTTCCCGCTCATTATTTGGGAAGAGGCCCAAGGCCTCCCTCTATAAATAGGACTAGCCACCACAGAGAGAGAGAGGAGGGACCAAGGCAGGTCGAACCCACCAGAGAGAGAGAGAGAAGCGACTGGACTCACCCAAGTAGTCCATCGCACCAGCTCAAGAACAACCCCTCGCGAGGCTGTTCTTCCTTTGTACTGTTCATCATCAGCCCTTGAGGCAATCCACCACACCACAAACTAGAGTAGGGTATTACACCACAATGGTGGCCCGAACTAGTATAAACCTCGTGTCCCTTGCGTGTTCTTCTTCCTAGTTTAGATCCCCTGCTAACCATCGACGCGTGAGCTGGTAGGGGAAAGATCTCCGCGCGCACCCCAGTGTTCGAACCTCAAGGCTCTTCCGGAAACCAAAATCCTACATTTGGCGCGCCAGGTAGGGGGGCGCTGGAATCTTTCTTCCGCTGGTCGCGTGTGATCTTCCGTCGTGTCCACGGCTGATGCTCACCGAGCCCGCGCCGAGCAACGGGCTGCTCACGCCGCTCGAGTCGACCAGACGGCTCCCGTCGGCGGGCACCCCCGTCGTTCCCCGTCGCCTGCCGCAAACGCCCCCGCCGGCCCAGCGGGTAACGAGCAGCAGGATTGTTAGGGGGAGCTGCGCGACCTCTACCTCGCCCATCGCGCCGGGCCGGCACCCCCGGTCATCGCAACTCTCCTTGGCGGCTCACTGGCGCCACCTTCGAGCCGCCACGTCAAGCAGTTCACCCGCCAGATCACCGCCGCCTCCAAGCGTCAGGGAGCCCCGCCGGGCTGTGTGACGCCCGAGGCCGACCTGCTCTTCAACTCGGACGATCACCCCTCCAACCCCGCCGGTTCGGGTGCGCTTCCGATGTTGTGCACCCCCACCATCTACGAAGTGGCAGTCACGGGACCCTCGCCGGCGGCGGGCCGGCCTCAACATGCTTTCTATGGAGGCCTTCAACCTCCTCCATGTGCCACCAGAGCGGCTCCAGCCCAGCAGGCCTTTTTCGGGAGTCGGAGCCGGTTCCACCGCCTCCCTGGGGCAAATTCGCCTCCCGGTGACCATCGGCACCCGCGACAACTTCCGCACAGAGCTGATCGACTTCGACATCGCCCCCATCGGCCTCCCCTACAACGCCATCCTCGGCTACCCGGCTTTGGCCTGGTTCATGGCAGCAACTCACCCGGCGTACAACCTCATGAAGATGCCCGGGGGCAGCGGCGTCCTTACCGTGTCAGGAAACACCGGAGATGCGCTGCAGGCGCTCAAGCTTGTTTTCAAGGCGGCTACGGCGGCACGGCCCGCCAGCGCTGACGCCCTCGAGCCCAAGGGGGCTGCGCCGTGCAAGAAGAAGCAGCTATTCACTCGAAACAAGGCGGAAACCAAGCAGGTACCAGTCGACGAGGACGGGTCCACTGACGCCACATTCACCATAGGTGCAAACCTCGAACCCAAGCAGGAGGAGGCCTTGGTGAAGTTCCTACGCGCGAACAAGAAGGCATTCGCGTGGGGGCCTGATCAGTTAGCGGGGGTCCCGAGGGGCGTGATTGAGCATCACCTTAACGTGTGCCCCAACGTGCGCCCCGTGAAGCAGAAGGCGAGGCGACAGTCCATAGAGAAACAAGCTTTTATCGTCCAAGAGACCAGCAAGCTAGAGGCAGCAGGGGTTATTCGCGAGGTCCGCTACCTGGATTGGCTGGCCAACCTAGTTGTCGTGCCAAAAAAGGGAGGAAAGGAACATATGTGTGTCGACTTCACTAACCTCAACAAGGCCTGCCCACAGGATCCATTCCCGCTTCCTCGCATTGACCAGGTCGTCGACTCCACCGCTGAGTGTGACCTGCTGTGCTTCCTGGCTGCCTTCTCAGGCTATCACAAGATCAAGATGGCGGTAGAAGACGAACGACTTTCCTGACCCCGTGCGGAGTGTACTGCTATACCTGCATGCCGTTTGGATTGCGCAACGCTGGCGCGACCTTTCAGCGGCTGATGCACATCACCCTGGGTCGACAGCTCGGGAGGAATGCAGAGGCGTACGTCGATGACATTGTAGTTAAGTCTCGGGAGGAGAAGACCCTGATACAGGACTTGGAAGAAACCTTCGCGAGCCTCGATAAAGAGGACCTGCGGCTCAATGTCAGGACCCCGATCCTAAGTCACACCGATCTAGCATGTAACACATCATATCACTTTGTGGCCTCACGCACGGTATTCCCACGGGTGTCGCCTTACCATGGCCGGGACCGTTTGCGCCTTTTGGCTCACGTATATGATAGTGTCGCTAGCATCCATATGACAAAGAACCCGGGCCGACATGGCTAGTCGTGAACCCAAAGCGGCGCTAACCTATCGGGACAGGCATACATGAATCACATCGAGCATGTCGGTCATCAACGTATATATTCGGGCTGTAGCACTGGGCTAACAGGACTCCGGGATCCCGGGCTGTAGCAGGCTAGGCAGGACTCGAATAACACCGCGTGACATTTCCCGAAGGACAGACATAGGAACGAAGTGAAACACATGCCGCCAGTCAAGTGTCCAAGCAGTAGTCTGGGCTAGCTGGACTCGGTGAACCGGGCTGTAGCGGACTACTATCGCTCGTAATCACGAGACTACATTTCCCCATATGAGAGGCTGCCGAGGATAAACAACTAGTTTGTCGGATCCCACACATACCAAGCATTTCAAACATACACACAATATGCTCAATATGTGTAGATACAACATGGCATCACAACATAACTCTACGACTCAAATATTTATTCATTAGGCTCCGAGGAGCGAGATATTACAAACATGGGTCTCATGACCCAACACTCAGAGCATACAAGTCAAAGAACAAGCGGAAGCTAAACATGTCTGGGTACAGACAACTATGAATGAAAAAGGCTGAGAAGTATGACTATCTACCAGATCCTGCCGAGGGCACAAGATCGTAGCTGAGGTAACAAGCTAAACGTCGAAGTCCACATGGAACTACTAGCGAGACTGGCATCTCTCTGCAAAACATAAAATAAGCAAACGTGAGTACAATTGTACTCAGCAAGACTTACATCAGATCTAACTACATATGCTTCATTATCAAAAGGGGGTGGTGGAGTTTGACTGCAGCAAGCCAGCTTTGACTCGGTGGCTATCCTGAACTACGACTGCAAGTAACTCTTTGAGGTGGCGCACATGAGTCCACATATTCACCATATCAATACACCACTATGGACCCGCTCCCGTCTCCCTACGAGAACGCCATCCATAGCACTCACGCCTATCTTGCGTATTTTAGAGTATCCACTTTCACTTGTCTATGAACTGATATAGGCAACCCATAAGTCATTTTTCGCGGACACGGCTATTCGAATAGATCATATTAAACCCTGCAGGGGTGTACTTCTTCACAAACGCTCTCACCACTTATCGCCGTTTACACGACATGTACTCGGCAACCTTCAAGCGGAAGCCCAACGTGGGTGTCGGCCACGGCCTACCTAAACACTCAAGTCCCTAGTCCGGTTTATCGCCTATTCGGGTTCCATCCGCAGAGAGTCGGCCGAGGTTTCCCATACAGCCCGAGCGATGTGTGCAGGGTTCCCGAGATACCAAGCGGGCACTTTCGGTACACGGGCCACGGTGCCTACCGCAACACAACCCACCCCTAAGGTCAGCATTGCGTGCGGCCCCCACATGCTACAAACACGAAACTACTTGCAACTCCGGACTAAGAACAAGGGTGGTTAAGAAGCCGAGAGGGTCCATTGGTTTCGGGCCCAATGCGTGGTAGTAACTGTTTCATGGATCACAAACACGAACTCAGTTCACGAGGGCGGCTGCAATGAGACAACCCACCATGTACTCCTACATGGCCTCTCACCGCTACCTTTACCAAATCGTGTTCACACACTTAGCTCACACGCAATAGGACATGTTCACACAACCATTCCAATTCATTTCGATGAATCAGACCGACTCAACTCTAAGCGATGAGCAGGCATGACAAACAAGCATAAATGAGTAGGCACAACATGGCTCAAACAATTCCTACTCATGCTAGTGGGTTTCATCTAATTCTTGTGGAATGACAGGTCATGCAAAGGATCAAGGGGTTCAGCTACCGCAGCAAGTAACACATGAGTCGTTGTTGTCCTAATGCAGTAAAATAGAGTAGGAGCGAGAGAGTGGGATTGTATCGGAATGAACAAGGGGGTTTTGCTTGCCTGGCACTTCTGAAGATAATATAGTTCTTCATCGGTGTCATCGATTTCATCGTCGATACGTCGTCTACCGAGAGGGGACAAACACCGGCAACTGAGAAAGAACACAATCAATGCAGTGCACATATATGATGCATGATCATGTTAAGGAACTGAATTCACCTAATGCAATATCTAGCCAGGTTAATTGGAGTGGGACTCAGCAAGAACAATTCCAACTCCAAATGCTAGTTCATAAATTACCCTAATCATGATTCATCCTATTCAGTGAGGTTAACTTGTTCAAACATGCATGAAAATGCCATAAACAGATTCTTCATATTTTTCTGATCATTTTTCATATATAACTTATTTCAACCCGAGTTGCGGTTGAATTTATATGATTTTTAGAAGTTTGGGGTATTTTCTGGAATTTCCTAAATTAAAATAATTCCAGAAATCATTATTAAGTCGAGATGACATAGGCGTGACGTCAGCAAGTCAACTGGGTCGCTATCCGAGTCAAATCGTACGCTGGGACCCACTGGTCATAGTTAGTTTAACTAACTAATATCGGTTAGTGTTAACCTGTTTAGTTAGTGGCGGGCCCACTCGTCGCTGACCTGTGGGGTCAAATCCTGGTCAACCGGGGCTAATCCACCGGCGTCGAGTCGCCGGCGAGGCCGAGACGGCGGAGGCCTTCGGGTTTGCACTACAGGGCTTGGTTTTGGACGCGGTTTGCGGCTACGGGAGGCTAGGAGTCTCGCGCATCCAACGGAGGCAACAACTCGCGACGGAGTGGGCTAAATCGACGACGGCAACAACTTTGCGGCGGCCGGAGTTGGCGGGGAGGGATAAGGAGCTACGGTGCACTAGAGGAGGCGAATGGTGGCTCTGAGCTCTGGGGTGCACTTGAGTGCGGTGGCGCGCTCGGCGTGGGCTGCAGTGGCCCAGCCACGGCGGTGAGAACTCTGGCGGCGATGAGCTCTGGGTCCGGTGGTTAGTGCGGCTACTGACGCAAAGCGAGGAAGAGAGGAGAGGAAGCGACGAGGTGCTCACGGCGATGTCGTGGGGAGGCTCAGCGGCCTTCGGGGGACGACCGGAAGGCGGTGAATTCGTCGATGAAGTCCGGCGGGTCCGAGAAGGGGAAAAGTGGCGGGGCGGCGCCTCGGGGCGCTCCGGTGTCGGGAGGCTCGGTGAGGAGGGGGGAGAGGGACTAGGCTGTAACACCCCGGATACAACTTTCCATATTCGTAACTCCAACTCTTGCCTTTTCCGGAGATGTGATTTATTATTTCCTCCGTGGTTGGGTTTTTGTCTGTTGTTTTGCATTTTGTTCTTGTTTTGCATCTCATCTCATGGCATCATCTGCATTTCATCCGCATGTTTTTCAAAACTTGCATCCGTTCGGGTTCCGCCGGTTCTCTCCGTTGTCCGTTCCGAGTCCGGATACACTCGCACGCGCCTGCCTGCACCTCCAAATATTATTTTTAGTGGCATAAAATGTTCTCGGAATGGGTTGCAACTTGTCAGGCGGTCTTATTATAGTGTAGACAGGCCGCCTGCCAAGTTTCGTCGCATTCGGAGTTCGTTTGACTGCCCAACCGTTATATTTTTAACCGCGATATAGTCGGCCTAGCGTCAGAAGTTTTCGATATCCGGAAGCTGCCACCGGGTCGCTCTGTTCCTCCTAGATCCCCTCCGATCCGAAGCCGTCCGATGTCGATCTGAGGCCCCGAAACCCTCCAAAACCCCCCTAGAGACTAAACCCTAGCCCCCCCTTTCCTATTTAAACACCTCCTCCTTCCATTTTGGGCAGCCTACCCCTTCCCTAACCCCCAGCCGCAGTCAATCCCCTCCTCCTCGGGATCTCCGCCGCCTCCTCCTCAATTTCCGCCACGCCACCTCCTCGGCGCCCGTGGCGCCACGCCAGATTAATCGCGCCCAGCAGCCGCCGCCGCAGCCTAACCGGGGTTGCCACGCGTCCCAGCGTGCCCCCTGCCTCCCAGCGCCGCCCGGCCAGTGCCAGCCCGCCCGGGCCCGATCTGGGCCCCGAGGCCGAGCAGCCAGCCCGAGCTCCCGCTCTCTCCTCCGTCGCCTGCCCGACCCGTCGTCGGCGTGCCGCCGTCCCGGTCGCGGACCCCGCTCCGTCGGCGCCTTCCGCCCTCGCCGGACCGTGTTCCCCGCCGCCCGCAGATGAGGCTCGCCGCCCTCGCCTTCTCCCTTCTCCTTCCTTTCTCCTCGCGCCTCACCCCTCTCTGCCGTGGGCAGGAGCCGCCGCCGGAGTTCGCGCCTCGCCGTCCCATCGTCGTCCGGCCTCGTCGGTGCAGGAATAGCCTCCCGGGGCGAATCCGTTCGGATCCGCCGGGACCGCCGCCCTATGGCCTCCTTCGCCCTCGCCCGGCCTTGCGAATCCCGCCCCCGCCATGGGCGAAGCTTCGGGAGCGAGCAGAGGAGCTGCTCCTCCCGTCGCCGCTTCGGGACCCAGCGTGGCCTCGGCCCGGCCAGCCCAGCCCGCTGGGTCGGGCCAGCGCCGCCCCCTCTGCCTGGCCTCCTTTCCACCGAGCCGGGCCAAGAGCCCATGGTGAGACTCCAGCCCAGCACCCAGCAGATCTGGCCCGTTGCTATTTTTTTCCGTCCTGCGATTTTAACATTATCCAGTAATTTAACTGTTTTACAGAAAAGTCCCTAGAGTTCATGCATTTAATAACTCATCAACCGTGCGTCGGATTAAAATGGTTAAAACATGTAAATTGCTTAGAATTTCGTGTAGATTAATTATATGCCATTTTCATCCATGTTTAAAATGTTTAAATTGATGTTTGCATTAATTTGCTAATATGCCATGCTAAAATGCTTTAATTCATAACTAAATAACCGTAACTCGGAATTAAATGTTCTTTATATGTAAATGGGGTGGAAAATGCCTAGATTAACATGGTCCACTTTATGTTGCTGTCTAACAACTCTAAAATTGTGTTTAGGGCAGAACAGTACCGAATCTGAAATATTTCTTATGGGGTTTTTCCGGAATTGTTGTTTGTTGCTTCCGGCCTCATTTAAACTTGCCTAAATAGCTAGTTTAATTATGCTCCACCTCTTGCCATTTTTAACAACATTTAATATTGTTGTGTACCTAACCGAGAGAGAACTAAATAAGTGTTGTGGTGTTCCGTCAATATGCAACTCGTTGCATATTGAGCTCCACTTAAATTGTAGTGTTGTTTGTGCATATTGCCATGCCATGCCTCATTAAACCGGACATGCATCATATTTGTTTGTGCATCATGCCATGTTTATGATTGTGTGTTTACTATGTTGTTTGCTTCTTTCGGTTTGCTTCTCTCGTTAGCTTCGGTTCGTTCGGAGTTGTGAGGATTCGTTCGACTCGCCCGTTTGTCCTCTTCATGGACTTGATCTTCTTCCTTGCGGATTTCGGCAAGATGACCATACCCTCGAAATCACTTCTATCTTTGCTTGCTAGATGCTCGCTCTTTTGCTATGCCTATGCTCGATGCCTACCACTTGCTATATCATGCCACCCACATTGCCATGTCAAACCTCTAACCATCCTTTCCTAGCAAACCGTTGTTTGGCTATGTTACCGCTTTGCTCAGCCCTCTTATAGCGTTGTTAGTTGCAGATGAAGATGAAGTTTGTTCCTTGTTGGAACATGGAGATGTTGTTCCTTGTTGGAACATGTTTACTTGTTGGGATATCACAATATATCTTATTTATTTAATGCATCTATATACTTGGTAAAGGGTGGAAGGCTCGGCCTTATGCAGTGTTTTGTTCCACTCTTGCCGCCCTAGTTTCCGTCATATCGGTGTTATGTTCCCGGATTTTTGCGTCCCTAACGCGGTCGGGTGATTTATGGGACCCCTTGACAGTTCGCTTTGAATAAGACTTTTCAGCAAGGCCCAACATTGGTTTTAAATTTGCCTCACCTATTACCTTTTTCCCTTGGGAGTCGCGCTCTCAAGGGTCATCTTCATTTTAGCCCCCGGGCCAATGCTTGTCTAAGTGTTGGTCCAAACTAGAGTGTTTGCAGCGCCACCTCAAGGAAACTTGAGGGCTGGTTTTAGTTGTAATGACTGCTCATCCGGTCGTGGCACAGGGAGAGATCTGGCTGCTACTACGAGGTGTGTCGGCACGCCGGAGGTCTTCTGGTCTTGTTTTATTGCTGTGAAATGTCTTGTGGCCGGATTCGAGACTGATCGGGCTTCCGGGAGAAGGTCTATTCTTCGTTGATCGCGAGAGCTTATCATGGGCTAAGTTGGGACACCCTGCAGGTTTGAACTTTCAAAGCCATGCCCGCGGTTATGTGGCAGATGGGAATTTGTTAATGTCGGTTGTAGAAAACCCAAAGTTGATCTTAATTAAAATACACCAACGGCGTGTGTAACCGTGATGGTCTCTTCTCGGAGTCCGGGAAGTGAACACGATGTTGGAGTTATGTTTGGCGTAAGTAGTTTCAGGATCACTTCTTGATCATAGTTGTTCGACCGTGCGTTGCCTCCTCTTCTCGCTCTCTTTTGCGTATGTTAGCCACCATATATGCTAGACGCTTGCTGCAGCTCCACCTCACTACCCTGTCCTACCTTTAAGCTTAAATAGTCTTGATCTCGCGGGTGTGAGATTGCTGAGTCCCGTGACTCACAGATACTTCCCAAAACCAGTTTGCAGGTGCCGATGAAACCGTGCAGGTGATGGACCCGAGCTCAAGGAGGAGCTCGATGAAGATCTTGTTCCTTGTGTTGTTTCGTTTCAGTTGATCAGTAGTGGAGCCCAGTTGGGACGATCGGGGATCTGTGTAGCATTTGGGGTAGTCTTCTTTTATTTTGGTTCCGTAGTCGGACCTTGATTGTATCTGTATGTTGTAATGTTTTACTCATGTATTGTGTGAAGTGGCGATTGTAAGCCAACTATGTATCTCTTTTCCCTTATGTATTACATGGGTTGTGTGAAGATTACCTCACTTGCGACATTGCTTTCCATGCGGTTATGCCTCTATGTCGTGCTTCGACACGTGGGAGATATAGCCGCATCGAGGCGTTACAAGTTGGTAATCGAGCCTTCCCGACTTAGGAGCCCCTACTTGATTGTTTGTTTGGCGTTGTTGAGTCTAGAATGGAAAATGTTTTGAGTCTTAGGATTATATATATCGGAGAGTAGGATTCTTTTTACTCCCGGTCCTTCGTCGCTCTGGTGAGGTATCCCGGCGTAGAGTATTGACTCTTCTCTCCTCAAATTTCACTAAATTTTTTTTAGGATCACGTGGGTATCTTGGAATCGTTCGATGGTTTTGTGGCGAGAACATTGTTCTTGGTGCCTCGACATTTAGGGGTTGTGGCGGTGTCCGGGGAGTTGAGCTCCGAGGTGTTGTCGTCACAATTTTATCGTTGCAGATTCTGGAATACCTGAGTTTTGCCGACATCGAAATCTCTTTTGTGCAGTTGTTGGTGAGATAACCTGATAGCCCGATCTTGGCGAGTCTTGGAGTATTGCCATGACTTGTATAACGGATGTTTTTCAAAGGTCGAGGTACACGATTTCGAGGATTTCTTGGTTATGTGTTGACGGATGGATACAATGGATCTAGGTATTGTTAGTTTGGGTGATATATTTTGTGTCCCTGTCCCCAACACCAGATTGCATAACCAGAAAGTTTGGGAGTTTATAGGTGGGAATTCTAGTAGCTTACAGGATATTCTTTCCGACGGATGTATGATTTGAGATTGGGGTTCAACGTCTAGTGGTCCGCCCATTCACGGTCGATTCTGATGGTCGCGAGGCGTCTTAAAGAATCCTTGGCTATGCTGATTCGGGGCGTCTTGTTTGTCATTCGTGGCGTCCGCTATCGTCCCGTCCGTGTGGGCCCCACCACGAACACTTTGGGCGAAATCTCTATCATGTGTTTGTTCCGGCTCATTCTTGAAGCCAATCCTTTGGTTTTGTTTTGTTTTGTGGTATTCGAGTTGCTTCGAAGTCAAGTGTTGATTCCATACCTTTCCTAAATGGTGTTCTCATATTTCTATGTGAATACTAATCCTTCTTGATCACTGAGCTTGTCATGTTAATTCTTTTCCAACCGGCGTGCTTCTCTTCAAGTGAATCCGATCATTCCAACATTCGCAAGATCAATTCTAAGCTTTTTCTCAACGGTGTTCGTTTCATCCAACCTAAATTGTCTTTGTTTTCCGCCCTCCCACCCTTTTTCTTCAAGGACTCAATTTCTTAACCAAGTATCCATTTTATTGAGTGAAGTTTCTTCATTCTTTTCCTTTAATGTTTTATCCGGTGATTTCTCGTGAAGACGCTAAGGAAGCTTTAACCTTATCATTGTTCCATTCTAATTTTCTTCTCCGGTGGATTTAAGTCAAGTTTTCAGTGTTGATCGTATTCTTTTCATCGTTTCAAATGCTTTCTCATGTCGGTGCATCTCTTAATCATCCACTTCTCGCTATTCAATTGTTAGGAGTGTTGAAGATATCTCGGAAGATTCTAGTTTCCATTCTCAATTCACTCAAGTTCTTTTAAGGATGCTATCTCATTCAAGCCATTTAATTCTACCGGTGCAATATCTATTTCAAACAATTGTTCAAACGGTGGTTCTTCTGAGTGGGCCCTAACCCACAGGTCTTTTTCCAGGATGTTACCTGACTCGTTTATTTTCCTGGAGCTATTCCCAAATTCTTTGCAAAGTTTGACGTAAGAATGAATTATCATCAGTCTTGTTTTTCTCCAAGATCTTCCAAATTATTTTCATTGTTGGTTCAACCTTTCTAATTTTCATTCCGGAGTGCTTCAATAATTCATGGTGATGTTCTCGTCGTCATTCTCGAATTTTGAAGACCGAAGAAGAGTTTCTCTTAAATCTCGCTTCTTTCTCTTCAAGATTCATGGGTCTAGCTTCGTGCCATCCTCATAATTGTTTTGATTGTGAGAATTCTTTTAACCCACCCGGAGCATTTCAGGAGTCTTTTCAGTTTGATTCTTCGAGCCCATCATCTCAAATTATTCATTCAAGCGTTCAACTCTGGTTTTCCAAATCTCACGGTGCATCGTCAAATATCCTCTAATCAGTTCATGATCTCTTCGTTCTAATGTATCTAAATTTTGTCAAGCATCTTTATTCGTTTTACAATTCTTCCCGTGAATTGTGCTTTGCTCGTTCATTTTCAATTCTTACGGTGGTTCGTTCAAGAGTTCTCTTCCTTCGTTATCATATAGACTCATTCGTTCTTTCCAATCCTACGGTGGTTCGTTGAAGACCTTCTCAAGTTTGCGCCATATCTATCTTAATCTTTTCTCTGACGGAATAAGTAGTATGCCAAATCCGTTGCTTGTCATCAATCTAAATTGGTGAAGGATCGCATAACATAATTCTTGTTCTTGTTTCATCCAAGTGATTGATTCATTCTTCGGAGTTAAGTAATGGTATCAATTTCTCAGTTCTAAGTTGTTCATCTCTTCTTTCGGAGTTTGTTCATCATATCACAATTTGATGCGAGATGCTTCATCTTTTCTTTCCGGAGTTCCAAGTTTTCTCGGTTATATCATTTCAAAGCTTCATCTTATCACCGCAAGGCTTCACCTTTTGTTTTTCAACTTCTCTTTCTTTCTATCACCCTTTTGTTTACCGGAGTTCATCATGGAGGTTCTACATGGTGCTTCCTCAAGGATTCTTTTCATTCTTCAATTGTTCATCAAGATTTCTCGCGGAGTTAAGATCCGTCAAGCCATACTTCAAAATAAACATGGTGCTCAACACATGTCTTGTTTTGAGGAGTTCAAGTATTCTTCTTCTTGCATTCCGAAGTGCAATTCTTTCTACCTTATCTCGTGAGATGGTGTTATGTCATTCTCGACAATTTGAGTTCGTGTTTTATGATTCACATGTTGTCAAGAATGAGGTATTTTAAATACATCAATCTCTTCATTGGACTTATCTTGGGCTATATTTCACCTAAAGCTTTCCCTAAGGATTGTTGCTATTTATGGTGCTTATTAATGACCCAAGTTCTTCATTTGTCCTCTCGGTGAAACAAGTTTCTCGTCTCCTTGTTGATATCAATCCAATCGTTTATTTCCGTTGGTGGCAGAAGCTCACCTCATAATGTGGAGATGTTTCCATAAGCCAACTACAAGGTTATTCTTTTCGTTGTTGATAATCCAACAACTCTGTTCTATCCTTTTTGTTTTTAAGGGTGCTTTCCAAACCCATTTGTGGTAGAAGTTGTCATTTTCTTCTCCATTCCTTTATTCCAACGACCTATCTTCAATTTTTCTTCCGGAGGCATTGTGATGTTGCACTCTTCGACCCATCATCTTTCTTTTGTCAAGATCATGTTCTTTTTCTTGCTTATCCATTTAACCGGAGTGTCATGTTTTCATTCGAGTTCTCTCATCTTATCAAGTTTTGCCTGCTTCCTCAACCGGAGAGCTGTCTGAAATCTTTCTTACCCCTTGTGCTTTTTTTCAATAGTTCCGGAGGCAGTATGTTGTTGATTTCATCAAGTATCATCCCATCTTCTCAAGTTCATGTTATATTCCTTCCATGTTCAATCGGAGTGCTGCCCGAATTCTTCCTCTCTCATCTTGGTTTAAACGGAGTGATTTCAAATTCTATCTTGTCCATTAAACTCTTGATTCATGCCTTTTCAACCTTCAAGTTATCGTAATGTTCCTTGTTCCTCTTTTCTAACGGATTGTTTACAATCTCGTTCATCTTCGTTGTTTTCTTTCTTTCATTTTGCTCAACCTCTCAAGGTTCATGGTTTCACTCGTTTTTCAAAGAAGCAACTTGGTTTACCTCTCATCTTCCTCTTCCTTTTCCCTCGGTGCCATCCTAGATCTGGGGCGAGATCCTCTCAATAGTGGTGGAGTGTTGTAACACCCGGATACAACTTTCCATATTCGTAACTCCAACTCTTGCCTTTTCCGGAGATGTGATTTATTATTTCCTCCGTGGTTGGGTTTTTGTCTGTTGTTTTGCATTTTGTTCTTGTTTTGCATCTCATCTCATGGCATCATCTGCATTTCATCCGCATGTTTTTCAAAACTTGCATCCGTTCGGGTTCCGCCGGTTCTCTCCGTTGTCCGTTCCGAGTCCGGATACACTCGCACGCGCCCGCGGCACCTCCGAAATATTATTTTTTAGTGGCATAAAAATGTTCTCGGAATGGGTTGCAACTTGTCAGGCGGTCTTATTATAGTGTAGACAGGCTGCCTGCCAAGTTTCGTCGCATTCGGAGTTCGTTTGACTGCCCAACCGTTATATTTTTAACCGCGATATAGTCGGCCTAGCGTCAGACGTTTTCGATATCCGGAAGCTGCCACCGGGTCGCTCTGTTCCTCTCTCTTCTCAGCTCGAGGCATTCTACACAGTCCACCTGCAGCCCACCAACCCCCCTCCTAGATCCCCTCCGATCCGAAGCCGTCCGATGTCGATCTGAGGCCCCGAAACCCTCCAAAACCCCCCTAGAGACTAAACCCTAGCCCCCCCTTTCCTATTTAAACACCTCCTCCTTCCATTTTGGGCAGCCTACCCCTTCCCTAACCCCAGCCCGCAGTCAATCCCCTCTCCTCGGGATCTCCCCGCCTCCTCCTCAATTTCCGCCACACCACCTCCTCGGCGCCACGTGGCGCCACGCCGTTAATCGCGCCACACCGCCGCCCGCCGCAGCCAACCGGGGCTGCTGCCGCGTCCCAGCCGCCCCCTGCCTCCCAGCGCCGCCAGGCCAGTGCAGAGCCCGCCGGGGCCCGATCTGGGCCCGAGGCCGCAGCCAGCCCGAGCTCCCGCTCTCTCCTCCCGTCGCCCTGCCCGACCACAGCCGTCGGCGTGCCGCCGTCGGGTCGCGGACCCGCTCCGTCGGCGCCTTCGCCCTCGCCGGACCGTGTTCCCCGCCGCCGCAGATGAGGCTCGCCGCCCTCGCCTTCTCCCCTTCTCCTTCCTTTCTCCTCGCGCCTCACCCCTCTCTGCCGTGGACAGGAGCCGCCGCCAGAGTTCCGCGCCTCGCCGTCCCATCGTCGTCCGGCCTTGTCGGTGCCGGGAATGGCCTCCCCGGGGCCAGATCCGTTCGGATCCGGCGGGACCGCCGCCCTATGGCCTCCTTCGCCCTCGCCCGGCCTTGCGATCCCGCCCGCCGCCATGGGCGAGCTTCGGGAGCGAGCAGAGGAGCTCCTCCCGTCGCCGCTTTCGGGACCCAGCGTGGGCCTCGGCCCGGCCAGCCCAGCCGGCTGGGCCAGCGCCGCCCCTCTGCTGGCCTCCTTTCCACCGAGCCGGGCCAAGAGCCCATGGTGAGACCCCAGCCCAGCACCCAGCAGATCTGGCCCGTTGCTATTTTTTTCCGTCCTGCGATTTTAACATTATCCAGTAATTTAACTGTTTTACAGAAAAGTCCCTAGAGTTCATGCATTTAATAACTCATCAACCGTGCATCGGATTAAAATGGTTAAAACATGTAAATTGCTTAGAATTTCGTGTAGATTAATTATATGCCATTTTCATCCATGTTTAAAATGTTTAAATTGATGTTTGCATTAATTTGCTAATATGCCATGCTAAAATGCTTTAATTCATAACTAAATAACCGTAACTCGGAATTAAATGTTCTTTATATGTAAATGGGGTGGAAAAATGCCTAGATTAACATGGTCCACTTTATGTTGCTGTCTAACAACTCTAAAATTGTGTTTAGGGCAGAACAGTACCGAATCTAAAATATTGCTTATGGGGTTTTTCCGGAATTGTTGTTTGTTGCTTCCGGCCTCATTTAAACTTGCCTAAATAGCTAGTTTAATTATGCTCCACCTCTTGCCATGTTTAACAACATTTAATATTGTTGTGTACCTAACCGAGAGAGAACTAAATAAGTGTTGTGGTGTTCCGTCAATATGCAACTCGTTGCATATTGAGCTCCACTTAAATTGTAGTGTTGTTTGTGCATATTGCCATGCCATGCCTCATTAAACCGGACATGCATCATATTTGTTTGTGCATCATGCCATGTTTATGATTGTGTGTTTACTATGTTGTTTGCTTCTTTCCGGTTTGCTTCTCTCGTTAGCTTCGGGTTCGTTCCGGAGTTGTGAGGATTCGTTCGACTACGCCCGTTTGTCCTCTTCATGGACTTGATCTTCTTCCTTGCGGGATTTCAGGCAAGATGACCATACCCTCGAAATCACTTCTATCTTTGCTTGCTAGATGCTCGCTCTTTTGCTATGCCTATGCTACGATGCCTACCACTTGCTATATCATGCCACCCACATTGCCATGTCAAACCTCTAACCATCCTTTCCTAGCAAACCGTTGTTTGGCTATGTTACCGCTTTGCTCAGCCCCTCTTATAGCGTTGTTAGTTGCAGATGAAGATGAAGTTTGTTCCTTTTTGGAACATGGAGATGTTGTTCCTTGTTGGAACATGTTTACTTGTTGGGATATCACAATATATCTTATTTATTTAATGCATCTATATACTAGGTAAAGGGTGGAAGGCTCGGCCTTATGCAGTGTTTTGTTCCACTCTTGCCGCCTAGTTTCCGTCATATCGGTGTTATGTTCCCGGATTTTGCGTCCCTAACGCGTCGGGTGATTTATGGGACCCCTTGACAGTTCGCTTTGAATAAGACTTTTCCAAAGAAGGCCCAACATTGGTTTTACATTTGCCTCACCTATTACCTTTTTCCCTTGGGAGTCGCGCTCTCAAGGGTCATCTTCATTTTAGCCCCCCCGGGCCAATGCTTGTCTAAGTGTTGGTCCAAACTAGAGTGCTTTGCAGCGCCACCTCAAGGAAACTTGAGGGCTGGTTTTAGTTGTACGGACTGCTCATCCGGTCGTGGCACAGGGCGAGATCTGCTGGCTACTACTGTGGTGTGTCGGCACGCCGGGAGGTCTTCTGGTCTTGTTTTATTGCTGTGAAATGTCTTGTAGCCGGGATTCCGAGACTGATCGGGCTTCCCGGGGAGAAGGTCTATTCCTTCGTTGATCGCGAGAGCTTATCATGGGCTAAGTTGGGACACCCCTGCAGGGTTTGAACTTTCGAAAGCCGTGCCCGCGGTTATGTGGCAGATGGGAATTTGTTAATGTCCGGTTGTAGAAAACCCGAAGTTGATCTTAATTAAAATACACCAACCGCGTGTGTAACCGTGATGGTCTCTTCTCGGCGGAGTCCGGGAAGTGAACACGTGAAGGAAATATGCCCTAGAGGCAATAATAAATGTTATTATTTATTTCCTTATATCATGATAAATGTTTATTATTCATGCTAGAATTGTATTAACCGAAACATAATACATGTGTGAATACATAAACCTCTGAGTGTCACTAGTATGCCTCTACTTGACTAGCTCGTTAATCAAAGATGGTTATGTTTCCTAACCATGAACAAGGAGTTGTTATTTGATTAATGGGATCACATCATTGGTTGAATGATCTGATTGACATGACCCATTCCATTAGCATAGCACCTGATCGTATAGTTTGTTGCTAGTGCTTTTCTTCATGACTTATACATGTTCCTATGACTATGAGATTATGCAACTCCCGTTTGCCGAGGAACACTTTGGGTGCTACCAAACGTCACAACGTAATCGGGTGATTATAAAGGTACATTACAGGTGTCTCCAAGGTACATGTTGGGTTGGCATATTTGAGATTAGGATTTGTCACTCCGATTGTCGGAGAGGTATCTCTGGGCCCTCTCGGTAATGCACATCACATAAGCCTTGCAAGCATTGCAACTAAATGTGTTAGTTGTGAGATGATGTATTACGGAACGAGAAAAGAGACTTGCCAATGTGAGATTGAACTAGGTATTGGATACCGACGATCGAATCTCGGGCAAGTAACATACCGATGACAAAGGGAACAACGTATGTTGTTATGCGGTCGACCGATAAAGATCTTCGTAGAATATGTAGGAGCCAATATGGGCATCCAGGTCCCGCTATTGGTTATTGACCGAGAGGTGTCTCGGTCATGTCTACATAGTTCTCGAACCCGTAGGGTCCGCACGCTTAACGTTTGATGGCGGTCATAATGAGTTTATAAGTATTGATGCACGAAGGTTGTTGAGTCCCGGATGTGATCACGGATATGACGAGGAGTCTCGAAATGGTCGAGACATAAAGATTGATATATTGAAGCCTACATTTGGACATCGGAAGGTTCCGAGTGAAATCGAATTTATCGGAGTACCGGAGGTTACCGAACCCCCGGAACTACATGGGCCCATAGTGGGCCTTGGAGGAAAGGAGAAGGGCCAGCCCTAGGTGGCGCGCCCCCCCCCTAGTCCTATTAGGACTAGGAAAGGTGGGCGCCCCTCTCTCTCTCTCCCTCCGGGAATCCTATTCCAACTAGGATTGGGGGAGTCCTGCTCCGGAGGAGTAGGACTCCTTAGTCGCCTCCTCCTCTTGGCCGCCACCTCCCCTTGGCTCCTTTATATACGGGGCAGGGAGCACCCCAAAGAGACAAGTTGATTTCCTTAGCCGTGTCGGTGCCCCTTCCACCATATTCCACTTTGGTCATATCGTCGGAGCTTAGGCGAAGCCCTGCGGGAGAAGTCATATCGTCGCGGAGCTTAGGCGAAGCCCTGCGTCGGTGGAGCATCATCATCGTCACCACGCCGTCGTCTTGACGGAACTCATCCCGACACTTTGCTGGATCGGAGTCCGGGATCGTCATCGGGCTGAGCGTGTGCGAACTCGGAGGTGCCGTGCGTTCGGTGCTTGGATCGGTCGGTCGTGAAGACGTCGACTACATCAACCGCGTTGTTATAACGCTTCGCTTTCGGTCTCACGTGCGTGGGCGGACACTCTTCCCGCTCGTTGCTATGCCATCACCATGGTCTTGCGTGATCGTAGGAAAATTTTTGAAATTACTCGTTCCCCAACAAAGGCATCCGAGCCTGGTTTTATGCGTTGATGTCATATGCACGAGTAGAACACAAGTGAGTTGTGGGCGATACAAGTCATACTACCTACCAGCATGTCATACTTTGGTTCAGCGGTATTGTGAGATGAAGCGGCCCGACCGACATTACGCGTGACGCTTCGCGAGACTGGTTTCACCGCTGTGAGCACTCGTTGCTTAAAGGTGGTGGCGGGTGTCTGTCTCTCTCACTTTAGTTGAATCGAGTGTGACTCGCCCGGTCCTTGAGAAGGTTAAAGCGGAGTCTATTTGACGAAGTATCGTTGTGGTTTTGATGCGTAGGTAAGAACGGTTCTTGCTCAGCCCGTAGCAGCCACGTAAAACTTGCAACAACAAAGTAGAGGACGTCTAACTTGTTTTTGCAGGGCATGTTGTGATGTGATATGGTCAAGGCGTGATGCTATATCTTATTGTATGAGATGATCATGTTTTGTAACCGAGTTATCGGCAATGGCAGGAGCCATATGGTTGTCGCTTTATTGTATGAAATGCAAGCGCCATGTAATTGCTTTACTTTATCACTAAGCAGTAGCGATAGTCGTAGAAGCAATAGTTGGCGAGACGACAACGATGCTACGATGGAGATCAAGGTGTCGCGCGGTGGCGATGGTGATCATGACGGTGCTTGGAGATGGAGATCACAAGCACAAGATGATGATGGCCATATCATATCACTTATATTGATTGCATGTGATGTTAATCCTTTATGCATCTTATTTTGCTTTGATTGACGGTAGCATTATAAGATGATCCTTACTAAATTATCAAGAAGTGTTCTCCCGAGTATGCACCGTTGCGAAAGTTCTTCGTCTTTGAGACACCACGTGATGATCGGGTGTGATAGGTTCTACGTTCAAATACAACGGGTGCAAAACAGTTGCACACGCGGAATACTCAGGTTATACTTGACGAGCTATGCATATAAGATATGACCTCGGAACACGGAGACCGAAGGTCGGCGTGAATCATATAGTAGATATGATCAACATATTGATGTTCACCATTGAAACTACTCCATCACACGTGATGATCGGTCATGGTGTAGTTGATATGGATCACGCAATCACTTAGAGAATTGGAGGATATTTTTCTAAGTGGGAGTTCTTAAGTAATATGATTAATTGAACTTAAATTTATCATGAACTTAGTACCGATAGTATCTTGCTTGTCTATGATGTGTAGATAGATGGCTCGTCTGTTGTTCCGTTAAATTTTAATGCGTTCCTTGAGAAAGCAAAGTTGAAAGATGATGGCAGCAATTACGGACTGGGTCCGTAACGAGGATTATCCTTATTGCTGCACGGAAGAATTACGTCCCGGAAGCACCGTTAGGTGCCGGGCCTGGTGCAAGGGCTGCGCCGAGAAGTTGTGAACGTCTGGCAAAGCAAAGCTGATGACTACTCTATAGTTCGATGTGCCATGCTTTACGGCTTAGAACCGGGACTTCAACGTCGTTTTGAACACCATGGAGCATATGAGATGTTCCAGAGTTGAAGTTAATATTCAAGCGAATGCCCGGATTGAGAGATATGAAGTCTCCAATAAGTTCTATAGCTGTAAGATGGAGGAGAATGGTTACATCGGTGAGCATATACTCGAGAATGTCGGATATAACAATCACTTGATTCAACTGGGAGTTAATCTTCCGGATGATTGCGTCATTGACAGAATTCTCCAATCACGCCACCAAGCTACAAGAGCTTCGTGATGAACTATAATATGCAAGGGATGACCAAAACTATGCCCGAGCTCTTGGCGATCTTGAAAGCATGGAGGTAGAAATCAAAAGGAGCATCAAGTGTTGATGGTTAACAAAACCACTAGTTTCAAGAAAAGGGCAAAGGAAAGAAAAGGAAACTTCAAAAAGCGGCAAGCAAGTTGCTGATCAAGAGAAGAAACCCAAGTCTGGTCCTAAGCCTGGCTGAGTGCTTCTATTGCAAGCAGGCTGGTCCTTTGAAGCGGAACTGCCCCAAGTATTTGGCGGATAAGAAGGATGGCAAGGTTAACAAAGGTATATGTGATATACTTGTTATTGATGTGTACCTTACTAATACTCGCAGAGCACTGGTATTTGATACTGGTTACATTGCTAATATTTGCAACTCGAAGCAGGGCTACGGATTAGCGAAGATTGGCTAAGGGCGAGGTGACGATCGCGCGTGGGAAATGGTTCCAAAGTCGATGTGATCGCATCGACACGCTACCTCTACATCTACCTTCGGATTAGTATTAGACCTAAATAATTGTTATTTAGTACCATCGTTGAGCATGAACATTATATCTGGATCTTGTTTGATGCGAGACGGTTATTCATTTAAATCAGAGAATAATGGTTGTTCTATTTATATGAATAATATCTTTTATGGTCATGCACCATTGAAGAATGGTTTGTTTTACTTAATCTTGATAGTAGTGATACACATATTCATAATGTTGAAACCAAAAGATGCAGAGTTGATAATGATGGTGCAACTTATTTGTGGCACTTGCCGTTTAGGTCATATCGATGTAAAACGCATGAAGAAACTCCATCTTGATGGACTTTTGGAGTCACTTGATTATGAATCACTTGGCACTTGCGAACCGTGCCTTATGGGCAAGATGACTAAAACACCGTTCTCGGAACTATGGAGAGAGCAACAGATTTATTGGAAATCATACATCTTGATGTATGTGGTCCAATGAATGTTGAGGCTCGTATGGCGGATATCGTTATTTTCTCACCTTCACAGATGATTTGAGCAGATATGGGTATATCTACTTAATGAAACACAAGTCTGAAACATTTGAAAAGTTCAAAGAATTTCAGAGTGAAGTGGAAAATCATCGTAACAAGAAAATAAAGTTTCTACGATCTGATCGTGGAGGAGAATATTTGAGTTACTGAGTTTGGCCTACATTTGAAACAATGCGGAATAGTTTACGCAACTTACGCCACCGGAACACCACAACGTAATGGTGTGTCGAGCGTCGTGTCGTACTTTATTAGATATGGTGCGATCTATGATGTCTCTTACTGATTTACCGCTATCATTTTGGGGTTATGCTTTAGAGACGGCTACATTCACTTTAAATAGGGCACCATCTAAATCCGTTGAGGCGACGCCTTATGAACTGTGGTTTGGCAAGAAACCAAAGTTGTCGTTTTTGAAAGTTTGGGGCTGCGATGCTTATGTGAAAAAGCTTCAACCTGATAAGCTCGAACCCAAATCGAGAAATGTGTCTTCATAGGATACCCAAAGGAGACAGTTGGGTACACCTTCTATCACAGATCCGAAGGCAAGATTTTTGTTGCTAAATTCGAAACTTTTTGGAGAAAGAGTTTCTCACGAAAGAAGTGAGTGGGAGGAAAGTAGAACTTGATGAGATAATCGTATCTACTCCCTTATTGAGAAGTAGTACATCACGAGAAAACAGTTTACGTGACACCTACACCAAATAGGGAGGAAGCTAATGATGATGATCATGAAACTTGGATCAAGTTTCTCAGAACTCAGAGATCAACCAGAACAAGATCCGCACTGAGTGATACGGTAATCCTGTTTTGGAAGTCATATTCTTGGAACATGATGAACCTCGAACTATGAAGAAGCGATGGTGAGCCCAGATTCCACAAAATGGCTTGAGGCCATGAAATCGAGATGGGATCCATGTATGAGAACAAAGTGTGGACTTTGGTTGACTTGCCCGATGATCGGCAAGCAATTGAGAATAAATGGATCTTCAAGAAAAGATCGGCTGATGGTAATGTTCTCGTCTATAAAGCTCGACTTGTTGCAAAAGGTTTTCGACAAGTTCAAGGGATTGACTACGATGAGACCTTCTCACCCGTGGCGATGCTTAAGTCATCCGAATCATGTTAGCAATTGCCGCATTTTATGATTATGAAATTTGGCAAATGGATGTTAAAACTGCATTCTGAATGGATTTACGGAAGAAGAGTTGTATATGATGCAACCAGAAGGTTTTGTCGATCCAAAGGGAGCTAACAAAGTGTGCAAGCTCCAATGATCCATTTATGGACTGGTGCAAGCCTCTCGGAGTTGGAATAAGCGTTTTGATAGTGTGATCAAAGCATTTGGTTTTATACAGACTTTTGGAGAAGCCTGTATTTACAAGAAAGTGAGTGGGAGCTCAGTAGCATTTCGATATTATATGTGGATGACATATTATTGATCGGAAATGATATAGAATTCTGGATAGCATAAAGGGATACTTGAATAAGAGTTTTTCGATGAAAGACCTCGGTGAAGCTGCTTACATATTGGGCATTAAGATCTATAGAGATAGATCAAGGCGCTTAATAGGACTTTCACAAAGCACATACCTTGATAAAGTTTTGAAAAGGTTCAAAATGGATCGAGCAAAGAAAGGGTTCTTGCGGTATTACAAGGTGTGAAGTTGAGTAAGACTCAATGCCCGACCACCGCAGAAGATAGAGAGAAATGAAAGATGTTCCTATGCTTCAGCCATAGGCTCTATCATGTATGCAATGCTGTGTACCAGACCTGATGTGTGCCTTGTCAGTAAGTTTAGCGAGCAGGTACCAAAGTAATCCAGAGTGGATCATCGGACAGCGGTCAAGAACATCCTTAAGTACTTGAGAAGAACTAAGGATATGTTTCTCATTTATGGCGGTGACAAAGAGCTCATCGTGGCAGTTACGTCGATGCAAGCTTTGACACTGATCCGGACGATTCTAAATCGCAAACCGGATACGTATTTACATTAAGCGGTGGAGCTGTCGGTTGGTGCAGTTCCAAACAAAGCGTCGTTATGGGATCTACATGTGAAGCTGAGTACATAGCTGCTTGGAAGCAGCTAATGAAGGAGTCTCGATGAAGGAGTTCATATCCGATCTAGGTGTTGTACCTAGTGTATCGGGTCCAATGAAAATCTTTTGTGATAATCTCGGTGCAATTGCCTTGGCAAAGGAATCCAGATTTCACAAGAGAACCAAGCACATCAAAAGGCGCTTCAACTCCATCCGGATTTGGTCGGTGGGAGACATAGAGATATGCAAGATACATACGGATCTGAATGTTGCGAACCGTTGACTAAGCCTCTTCCACGAGCAAAACATGATCAGCACCAAGACTCCATGGGTGTTAGAATCATTCTTGTGTAATCTAGATTATTGACTCTAGTGCAAGTGGGAGATCAAGGAAATATGCCCTAGAGGCAATAATAAATGTTATTATTTATTTCCTTATATCATGATAAATGTTTATTATTCATGCTAGAATTGTATTAACCGGAAACATAATACATGTGTGAATACATAAACCTACAGAGTGTCACTAGTATGCCTCTACTTGACTAGCTCGTTAATCAAAGATGGTTATGTTTCCTAACCATGAACAAGGAGTTGTTATTTGATTAATGGGATCACATCATTGGTTGAATGATCTGATTGACATGACCCATTCCATTAGCATAGCACCTGATCGTATAGTTTGTTGCTAGTGCTTTTCTTCATGACTTATACATGTTCCTATGACTATGAGATTATGCAACTCCGTTTGCCGAGGAACACTTTGGGTGCTACCAAGCGTCACAACGTAATCGGGTGATTATAAAGGTACATTACAGGTGTCTCCGAAGGTACATGTTGGGTTGGCATATTTGAGATTAGGATTTGTCACTCCGATTGTCGGAGAGGTATCTCTGGGCCCTCTCGGTAATGCACATCACATAAGCCTTGCAAGCATTGCAACTAAATGTGTTAGTTGTGAGATGATGTATTACGGAACGAGAAAAGAGACTTGCGATGAATCGAGATTGAACTAGGTATTGGATACCGACGATCGAATCTCGGGCAAGTAACATACCGATGACAAAGGAACAACGTATGTTGTTATGCGGTCGACCGATAAAGATCTTCGTAGAATATGTAGGAGCCAATATGGGCATCCAGGTCCGCTATTGGTTATTGACCGAGAGGTGTCTCGGTCATGTCTACATAGTTCTCGAACCCGTAGGGTCCGCACGCTTAACGCTTCGATGGCGGTCATAATGAGTTTATAAGTATTGATGCACGAAGGTTGTTCGAGTCCCGATGTGATCACGGATATGACGAGGAGTCTCGAAATGGTCGAGACATAAAGATTGATATATTGGAAGCCTACATTTGGACATCGGAAGGTTCCGAGTGAAATCGAAATTTATCGAGTACCGGAGGTTACGGAACCCCGGGAACTACATGGGCCCATAGTGGGCCTTGGAGGAAAGGAGAAGGGCCAGCCCTAGGTGGCGCGCCCCCTTCCCTAGTCCTATTAGGACTAGGAAAGGTGGGCGCCCCCTCTCTCTCTCCCCTCAGGAATCCTATTCCAACTAGGATTGGGGGAGTCCTACTCCGGAGGAGTAGGACTCCTTGGTGCGCCTCCTCCTCTTGGCGGCCACCTCCCCTTGGCTCCTTTATATCTGACGGGGCAGGAGCACCCCAAAAGAGACAAGTTGATTTCCTTAGCCGTGTCGCGGTGCCCCTTCCACCATATTCCACTTTGGTCATATCGTCGCGAGCTTAGGCGAAGCCTGCGCTGGAGAAGTCATATCGTCGCGGAGCTTAGGCGAAGCCCTGCGTCGGTGGAGCATCATCATCGTCACCACGCCGTCGTCTTGTGGAACTCATCCCGACACTTTGCTGGATCGGAGTCCGGGATCGTCATCGGGCTGAGCGTGTGCAGAACTCGGAGGTGCCGTCGTTCGGTGCTTGGATCGGTCGGTCGTGAAGGCGTCGACTACATCAACAGCGTTGTTATAACGCTTCCGCTTTCGGTCTCGAGGGTGCGTGGACGGACACTCTTCCCGCTCGTTGCTATGCCATCACCATGGTCTTGCGTGATCGTAGGAAAATTTTTGAAATTACTACGTTCCCCAACAACACGGTGTTGGAGTTATGTTTGACGTAAGTAGTTTCAGGATCACTTCTTGATCATAGTTGTTCGACCGTGCTTTGCCTCCTCTTCTCGCTCTCTTTTGCGTATGTTAGCCACCATATATGCTAGTCGCTTGCTGCAGCTCCACCTCACTACCCTGTCCTACCTTTAAGCTTAAATAGTCTTGATCTCGCGGGTGTGAGATTGCTGAGTCCCCGTGACTCACAGATACTTCCAAAACCAGTTTGCAGGTGCCGATGAAACCGTGCAGGTGATGGACCCGAGCTCAAGGAGGAGCTCGATGAAGATCTTGTTCTTTGTGTTGTTTCGTTTCAGTTGATCAGTAGTGGAGCCCAGTTGGGACGATCGGGGATCTGTGTAGCATTTGGGGTAGTCTTCTTTTATTTTGGTTCCGTAGTCGGACCTTGATTGTATCTGTATGATGTAATGTTTTACTCATGTATTGTGTGAAGTGGCGATTGTAAGCCAACTATGTATCTCTTTTCCCTTATGTATTACATGGGTTGTGTGAAGATTACCTCACTTGCGACATTGCTTTCCATGCGGTTATGCCTCTAAGTCGTGCTTCGACACGTGGGAGATATAGCCGCATCGAGGGCGTTACATAGGCGGAGCTCGGGGGCATGTCGGGGAGGCTCGGGGACGGCTGTAGCCGCGGGTATGGCGAACGGCGGCGACGAGCTCGTTCGGGTTCGGGAGAGAGAGCGAGACAGAGGAGGGGGAGGAGCTCGGGAGAGAGTGAGAGGCCTGGGGGCGCGTGGCTGTCTCGGACGCGTCAGGCGCCTCGGTGGCAGCAGGAGGGCAGGGGAGGAGGCGGCGAGCTCGGCCTTCGCCGTGTCCCTCCTCTCCCTCTTGGCGTGAGGTAGGCGACGAGCGGCGAGGCGGTTGGTGGGCTGGGCCAATCGGCCAGGGGGGAAGCTGGGCGGTTGGACGCCTGTAGGTGGGCTGCCGTAAGTTTCTCTCTCTCTCTTATTTCCATTTTCTATTTTCTGTAATTATGTTTGGCTTTAATAAAAATGCCAGGGCATTTCCAAAAAATCATGAAACTGGTCAATGTCACTGTTTGGAATATTTCCAACAACAACATTTCAGTTTATGATTATTTGAGCATTTAAAATATTTTATAGTATTTAAATGCCCAAATGCAAATACCATAAGAATTAATTCAAAAGTCCAAATGTCATGGTAAAATGTGCAACATCTCTGGTTACTGTTTCCAGCATTTTTCCAAAAATGGTGAACATTTTTGAAGGCTATTTGGTTCATTGAAAAATATTTCTTAGTTGAACCTATTTGAATTGTCTTGGTGCTAGGGGTTTAGGCAATCCCCATTTCGAATTTCATGAAAATTAACATGATGCATGGATGCAATGCTACTAGTTACAAACAAGCTCTAGGGCTGTGACAACTCACCCCCACTAAACAAGAATATCGCCCCGAGATTCAAGACGTGAGGTAAGAGGACAGAGGGGCACAACTATCACGGTCTTCATGACCCATTTGCCCTTCTCGAAAATGTTGATTCATTCCATCATCTTGGTCTTGACGTCCTTGCTTTCAAGATCCTCACTCAACACGACAACACAAAGAAGGGGAAAACCCTACATGATTCGATCTTCACGAAGATGAAGTAAACATGATCGAATCACGGACTGAGACGGTGACACATCTCGAGTTGAGACACAAAATACATCGAGAGGGATGAAAGAACAACAACGGGGTTTGATTAGTGGCAACAATTCCACGCTTAGGGAGATGGTGGATGGTGTCAAGGTGGCGAGGAAATATTTACCATGATCCCGTAACGGGGCACCTCGAGAAAGGTGACGCATAGAACTATTCCCTTAAGTGGAAAAAAGAATTACTTTTGATCCATAGATCATTGGAACTCTTTATACCAGCCTAAGGCAATCACAAGCGATCATTTGGTGGAATGCAAAAGAATGGTACACCCGGACTAGAGTGGATGATGTGGACTACCTTGTTGAAGACCACACAATGGATGATTTTTGCTTATCATCGGAGGTGGAGGGGACCCATGGTAAGTCCACTTTTGAAGATGAACCTGGACAAGAATTACTAAGAAGACAGTCTATAGCGAGATAGCACAAGGACGGTGCAAGCTGGGAACGAAATGCAATTGTTGGAATGTTCCAACCATCATATCTCCCTGAGATTCAGATCCGATTGGTGATGGGATACTTTAGACTCAGCATGTCTGAAAAGGAAAGGTTGCAACACAAATCGGCGAGAAGGCGTTGCGAGATTCTCGGGAATGAACCAAGGTAGTAAGCTCCAAAGCATGGCGGGTTCTGCTACAAACAGTGAACACGTTGTCCCGGACAAACATGGCCACGTAGTAGTCTTATAATAAAACACTACCGAGTTCAAAGGGGAACCATAATCGAGGATATCGAAGTCTTTACATAAGTCCATGGATTAGATCCCAAGCATAGACTTCTTTTCCTTGAGCAAATCAATCGGTGGCTTGGTGTGCTAGGAATACATATAGAATGAAGGTTGCAAGTCTCCGAGCTCTGAATACTTCGCACATATGCATGACTGACTTGGGATGATTCCAAGGAAACAAACAAACCTTTCTCAAATTCATGGCGGCAACTTGCACCTAATGCCGTGAATTAGAGGAAGTCACTTCTTCCATCCAAGCATAAGCTTTATGAGCGAAACACAAAGAAATGCTTACACAAGTTTCCAACACTAGGTTGATGTTCATCATGACTCATGGGGGAGACAAAATGCTGCTGATGGGCTCAACAACAACTCATCGGAATTTCCATATCACTGGACTTCCACCATCATGTGAACACGGTGATAGCATTGGTCAGACCAAAAGATGTAATGGGGTATGCTCGAGGGATCAATCTCGAGTAAGACAACATCACGAATATCGTTGGTTCTGATTTGACTTGACAATGGCCCATACTCAAATCAAAGGATTGATAGGACAATAGGTCCAGCAACTGATCACAGGGACCAATCGGTGAAGATATCGTCTTTCTTCAACACACACTACACCAGAATATCCCTTCGGAACGAACTAAGTTAGGCAAGCTTTTATCTTCCAACTCTCCAAGTTGTTGTCCGACTTAACCAATTAGCTTAGGGATATCCAACACAGATTCTTGGAGAAAGGGTGGTTCATAAGAAACCAACTTGATCACGAGCCCAACATAACAGTCAGGAAACAACCCGGTAACACTTCCAAGAAGATATTTGGAAAGTCACGAACCACCGGTATGTTACTAAGCTCGAGAACAATCTCGCTTTTCAGGGCAAGACGATATTATCAAATGAGTGAGGACTAGACAAGATCCTAACTCATCAATCGAAATGTGCACCAGAAATAAGGACTAGGTAGCACGATCAATCTTAGGATGATGATTTAATAACCAACACACTAAGAAGGAGAATATTGTCCATTAGCTACCAAGCAACGAGTTGCTCGGAGTATTGATGTCACACATCACAACTCACTTGTCGGCATTCCGGTTGCAACAACACGGAACCGAGGAGTGAATAGTGATGGCGAGAAGTATCACTGCGTCAAGAATTCCTAAGAGGTTGTGCAATTCCCATGACATTCTTGACATAAGATGGCAATACTTTAGGGTAGAACAGAATCAAAAGCTGGATGGCACTTTGATCTGCGGAATACAACTGCTTTGAACTAATCCTAGAAATGGACAAGGTACTGGAGTTTGTTTCTCCTAGTCATTCCAGAATAGAATGGCTTGACGGACCACATGAGTAATAGGCATCGATAAACGAATGCACGCATACCCTTGACTATCAATTGATAGACGGGGGTCAGAATACGACTAAAGAGGAACAACTCAAGGAACATATAACTTTTCGAGTTGTGGAGGCATAGATTAGTATATCGAGCAAGCTCAACATTTCTTCCGGATAATCCATGCAAAAAAGGTAGAACTGGCAGAGTCACAATATGAATGGAGTACTCCTCAAGAGCACTCTTATCGTGATGTTTTGGTTCAACAAGGAACTTCGCCATAAGCGGCTCGTAGTAGTTGGAAGAAGGAAATACCACGGACCTCGAGGACTATCGCAAGGTTACTAATATCCTAAAGGAACTAGCAAATACTAACAACATGAAGTAGGATGAATCTCGGGTTCAAGAACCCAGAGTAGAATGCCTACTACTAAATGGCATCACGGGATGCTTTCAAAATGATGGCGTAATCATCACACTAGGGATACAAAAGCATTGCTAAATTGCTAGTTGACTTCCTAAACACCTAGGGTCATAATAATAGTTCCAACATATATGTCGAGGCAACAAAGTACCTCAACTTACCGATTAGTGTGCTTATTCGACCAAAAGGTCATCGAAGCGGAAGGAAAGAATTTGCAAATGCATCGGACTATTTAGAGACCAGGATGACTCGGACAACATAACGGCTGTAAATGCTCAAAATGATTTGAGACATCCTGCAGAAATGGTGGCATAACCACTCAACAACATCACAACAAGATTCTGAGATCAGCAGTTATCATACAGGAATAGTAGGAACTGAGCTGGGGATTAAAACCAACAATCTTATAGGTCTATGGATTAGTAACACGTCATCCTGATGGATAGATGATAAGCCTAGTTCTTAACCCCGTATTAGAGAAGAGGATGACTCAGATCAGAAGGCCATGAGGTATAAGGAGTAAAAAGAGCCTTACGTTCCCTTCCACAATCAATTCCCTTACATAACTAAAGCATTTCTAGACACAACTTCGACCAGTTTGGCTTGGTAATCCTACAAGCAGTCAGGCTCTGATACCAACGCTGTCAGGACCCCGATCCTAAGTCACACCGATCTAGCATGTAACACATCATATCACTTTGTGGCCTCACGCACGGTATTCCCACGGGTGTCGCCTTACCATGGCCGGGACCGTTTGTGCCTTTTGGCTCACGTATATGATAGTGTCGCTAGCATCCATATGACAAAGAACCCGGGCCCACATGGCTAGTCGTGAACCCAAAGCGGCGCTAACCTATGGGGACAGGCATACATGAATCACATCGAGCATGTCGGTCATCAACGTATATATTCGGGCTGTAGCAGGGCTATGAGGACTCGGGATCCCGGGCTGTAGCAGGCTAGGCAGGACTCGAATAACACCGCGTGACATTTCCCGAAGGAACAGACATAGGAACGGTGAAACACATGCCGCCAGTCAAGTGTCCAAGCAGTAGTCTGGGCTAGCAGGACTCCGTGAACCGGGCTGTAGCGGACTACTATCGCTCAGAATCACGAGACTACATTTCCCCATATGAGAGGCTGCCGAGGATAAACAACTAGTTTGTCGGATCCCACACATACCAAGCATTTCAAACATACACACAATATGCTCAATATGTGTAGATACAACATGGCATCACAACATAACTCTACGACTCAAATATTTATTCATTAGGCTCCGAGGAGCGAGATATTACAAACATGGGTCTCATGACCCAACACTCAGAGCATACAAGTCAAAGCACAAGCGGAAGCTAAACATGTCTGGGTACAGACAACTATGAACGAAAAAGGCTGAGAAGTATGACTATCTACCAGATCCTGCCGAGGGCACAAGATCGTAGCTGAGGTAACAAGCTAAACGTCGAAGTCCACATGGAACTACTAGCGAGACTGGCGTCTCTCTGCAAAACATAAAATAAGCAAACGTGAGTACAATTGTACTCAGCAAGACTTACATCAGATCTAACTACATATGCTTCATTATCAAAAGGGGTGGTGGAGTTTGACCGCAGCAAGCCAGCTTTGACTCGGTGGCTATCCTGAACTACATTTGCAAGTAACTCTTTGAGGTGGCGCTACGAGTCCACATATTCACCATATCAATACACCACTATGGACCCGCTCCGTCTCCCTCACGAGAACGCCATCCATAGCACTCACGCCTATCTTGCGTATTTTAGAGTATCCACTTTCACTTGTCTATGAACTGATATAGGCAACCCAAAGTCCTTTTCATGCGGACACGGCTATTCAATAGATCATATTAAACCCTGCAGGGTGTACTTCTTCACACGCTTTCACCACTTATCGCGTTTACACGACATGTACTCGGCAACCTTCAAGCGGAAGCCCAACGTGGGTGTCGGCCACGGCCTACCTAAACACTCAAGTCCCTAGTCCAGGTTTATCGCCTATTCGGGTTCCATCCGAGGAGTCCGGCGAGGTTTCCCATACAGCCCGAATGATGTGTGCAGGGTTCCCGAGATACCAAGCGGGCACTTTCGGTACACGGGCCACAGTGCCTACCGCAACACAACCCACCCCTAAGGTCAGCGTTGCGTGCGGCAAAGACATGCTACAAACACACGAAACTACTTGCAACTCCGGACTAAGAACAAGGGTGGTTAAGAAGCGAGAGGGTCCATTGGTTTCGGGCCCAATGCGTGGTAGTAACTGTTTCATGGATCACAAACACAGAACTCAGTTCCTGAGGACGGCTGCAATGAGACAACCCACCATGTACTCCTACATGGCCTCTCACCGCTACCTTTACCAAATCGTGTTCACACACTTAGCTCACACGCAATAGGACATGTTCACACAACCATTCCAATTCATTTCCGATGAATCAGACCCGACTCAACTCTAAGCAGTAGCAGGCATGACAAACAAGCATAAATGAGTAGGCACAACATGGCTCAAACAATTCCTACTCATGCTAGTGGGTTTCATCTAATTCTTGTGGAATGACAGTCATGCAAAGGATCAAGGGGTTCAGCTACCGCAGCAAGTAACACATGAGTCGTTGTTGTCCTAATGCAGTAAAATAGAGCAGGAGCGAGAGAGTGGGATTGTATCGGAATGAACAAGGGGGTTTTGCTTGCACGCACTTCGAAGATAATATAGTTCTTCATCGGTGTCATCGATTTCATCGTCGATCGTCGTCTCACCGAGGGGGACAAACACCGCAACGAGAAAGAACACAATCAATGCAGTGCACATATATGATGCATGATCATGTTAAGGAACTGAATTCACCTAATGCAATATCTAGCCAGGTTAATTGGAGTGGGACTCAGCAAGAACAATTCCAACTCCAAATGCTAGTTCATAAATTACCCTAATCATGATTCATCCTATTCAGTGAGGTTAACTTGTTCAAACATGCATGAAAATGCCATAAACAGATTCTTCATATTTTTCTGATCATTTTTCATATATAACTTATTTCAATCCGAGTTACGGTTGAATTTATATGATTTTTAGAAGTTTGGGGTATTTTCTGGAATTTCCTAAATTAAAATAATTCCAGAAATCATTATTGCATCAGCATGACATAGGCGTGACGTCAGCAAGTCAACTGGGTCGCTGTCCAGGTCAAATCTGACGCTGGGACCCACTGGTCAGTAGTTAGTTTAACTAACTAATATCGGTTAGTGTTAACCCTGTTTAGTTAGTGGCCGGGCCCACTCGTCAGTGACCCAGGGGGGTCAAATCCCTGGTCAACCGGGGCTAATCCACCGGCGTCGAGTCGCCGGCGAGGCCGAGACGGCGGAGGCCTTCGGGTTTGCACTACAGGGCTTGGTTTTGGACGCGGTTTGCGGCTACGGGAGGCTAGGAGTCTCGCGCATCCAACGGAGGCAACAACTCGCGACGGAGTGGGCTAAATCGACGACGGCGGCAACTTTTGCGGCGGCCGGAGTTCGGCGGGGAGGGGATAAGGAGCTACGGTGCACTAGAGGAGGAGCGAATGGTGGCTACGAGCTCCTGGGGGTGCACTGAGCACGGTGACGCGCTCAGGCGTGGGCTGCGGTGGCCCTGGCCACGGCGGTGAGGAACTACGGCGGCGATGAGCTCTCGGGTCCGGTGGTTAGTGCGGCTGCACATAAACGAGGAAGAGAGGAGAGGGAAAAGGGCGAGGTGCTCACGGCGATGTCGTAGGGAGGCTCAGCCTCGGGGGCGCACCGGAAGGCGGTGAATTGGTCGATGAAGTCCGCGGGTCCGAGAAGGGGAAAAGTGGCGGGCGGTGCCTCGGGCGCTCCGTGTCGGGAGGCTGGTGAGGGGGGAGAGGGACTAGGCGGAGCTGGGGCATGTCGGGAGGCTCGGGGGCCAGCTGTAGCCATGGGTATGGCGAACGCAATGACGAGCCTGTTCGGGTTCGGGAGAGAGAGCGAGACAGAGGAGGGGGAGGAGCTCGGGGAGAGAGTGAGAGGCCTGGGGGGGCGCGTGGCTGTCTCCAGACGCGTCGGAGGCGCCTCGGTGGCAAGCAGGAGGGCAGGGAGGAGGCGTGGCGAGCTCGGCGCGGTCGCCGTGTCCCTCCTCTGCCTACTGGCAGAGGTAGGCGACGAGCGGCGAGGCGGTTGGTGGGCTGGGCCAACTGGGCCAGCGAGGGGGGGAAGCTGGGCCGGTTCGGACGCCAGGTAGGTGGGCTGCCAGGTAAGTTTCTCTCTCTCTCTTATTTCCATTTTCTATTTTCTGTAATTATGTTTGGCTTTAATAAAAATGCCAGGGCATTTCCAAAAAATCATGAAACTGGTCAATGTCACTGTTTGGAATATTTCCAACAACAACATTTCAGTTTATGATTATTTGAGCATTTAAAATATTTTATAGTATTTAAATGCCCAAATGCAAATACCATAAGAATTAATTCAAAAGTCCAAATGTCATGGAAAAATGTGCAACATCTCTGTTCTTTGTTTCAGCATTTTTCCAAAAATGGTGAACATTTTTGAAGGCTATTTGGTTCATTGAAAAATATTTCTTAGTTGAACCTATTTGAATTGTCTTGGTGCTAGGGGTTTAGGCAATCCCCATTTCGAATTTCATGAAAATTAACATGATGCATGGATGCAATGCTACTAGTTACAAACAAGCTCTAGGGCTGTGACACTCAACCCGTAGAAGTGCGTATTTGGAGTCCCCTCGGGCAAGCTCCTTGGTTTCCTCGTGTCGCATAGGGGCATCGAGGCCAACCCGGAAAAGGTGAAAGCAGTCGAAGACATGAGCCCGCCAAAGAACCTCAGAGAAATGCAGAAACTCACGAGGCGCGTGACCGCGCTAGGAAGTTTCATCTCCAAGCTGGGGGTACGAGCATTGCCATTCTTCAAGGTAATGAAAAAGAAGGGCCCCTTTGAATGGACTGAAGAGGCCGACAAGGCATTCCAAGAACTCAAGAGGTACCTTACCAGCCCTCCGGTGATGGTAGCCCCGCGTCCTCGGGAGCCTCTGGTGCTCTACCTCACGACCACCCCCTACTCCCCCAGCGCAGCCCTGGTAGCGGTCAGCGAGGAGCACCAGGCCAAGGCCGCAACTGCCCTCCAGGCAGGAGCGAAGCGAAGCCAAGAGAGCCTCACAAAGACCGCGGTCGCGGCCAAAGGGGATCAGCCGCAGCAGGGAAGCGCGCCCGGAGCAGAAGAGGCCCACCAAGCGACAAGGCGCTGGGGGCTCCGCCATCTCGGAAGGCACCCCAATCTACGGAGGACGCGAACAGCGCCAGCGCTCACAGCCTCGTCGAGCACCCCGTGTACTTTGTCAGCACGGTGCTACGGGACGCGAGGGCGTGGTACCCCATGCCCCAAAAACTCCTCCTCTAGCTATTGGTAGCCTCACGCAAGCTACAGCACTACTTCCAGTGTCATCCCATCAAGGTCGTCTCAGCGTACCCTCTGGAGAGGGTGCTTAGGAGCCCCAACTCAGCTGGAAGAGTCGCTGAGTGGAACATCGAACTGCAAGTTTTACAGCTAGAATTCAGCACAACCAGAGTCATCAAGGGGGCCGCATTGGCAGATTTCGTGGCAGAATGGACGGAGGCACCCGGCCTCGAAGCAGGCGAAGACCGATCACTTCCCCCGGGGAGCGAGGCACCATACGGCTGGGTCATGTATTTCGACGGGGCATTCTCCCGACATGGCGCGGGGGCCGGCGCAGTGCTCGTATCCCCCACTTAGGACAAGCCTTATTACGCCGTGTAGCTCTGTTTCCTGCATGGGGAAAAGGTCTCCAACAACATAGCAGAATATGAAGGCCTCATAGCCGGCCTAAGAGCCGCAGTTGCTTTGGGGGTAAAGCGCCTCATCATCAAGGGCGATTCACAACTCCTCGTCAACTTCTCCAACAAGATATACGAGCTGAAGGACGAGCACATGGAAGCCTACCTTGCGGAGGTTCGCAGGATGGAGAAACAGTTATGGGGGCTGGAGCTGCAACATGTGCCTCGCGGAACCAATCTAGAGGCGGATGACATCACCAAGAGGGTGTCCAGGCGGCTGCCTCAGGAGCCTAGTGTCTTCGAAGAGCGAATCTTCAGGCCCTCAGCAGCACCATCACTATCAAGCGTGGCGCAACCTCGAGAGGAGCTCCCCCAGCCGCCTGCCTCGGGAGCCCCGGTCTGCGGCCCGGCCTCAGGGGCACGCCTGCTCCTGGCGTTGGAGCCTCAGGAAGGGTGCTGGATCACAGAGCTCAAGAACTACTTGATGCGGGGGACCCTGCCGGAGAAGGAGGAGGAGGCGGAGCGTGTGGTGCGGCAAGCCACGGCATACTGCATCAGGGATGGAGAGCTTTACCGGAGGCGACCGAATGACGTGTCCCTATGTTACATTTCCAGGGAGTAAGGGAAGGAATTGCTGGAAGACATACACGGCGGAAACTGTGGGCATCACTCATCGTCACGAACCCTCGTTGGCAAGGCGTTCCGCAGCGGGTTCTACTGGCCCACATCACTCAGCAACCCTATTGAGCTGGTAAAGGCTTGCGAGGCCTGCCAATTTCACGCCAAGCAGATCCATCAGCCGGCGGGAGGTTTGCAAACTATACCACTCTCATGGCCATTCGCCGTTTGGGGGCTGGACATTCTAGGCCCATTCCCTCGGGCGCCAGGGGGCTATCGCTACCTCTACGTCGCCATGGACAAGTTCACCAAGTGGGCTGAGGTGGAAGCTGTCCGCACCATCCCAGCGGGCTCTGCGGTCAAATTCATCAGGGGCCTCGTGAGCCGGTTTGGGGTGCCTAACCGCATCATCATAGACAATGGTTCGTAGTTCACCAGCAATCTCTTCAAAACGTACTGTGCTAACCTTGGAACGCAGATATGCTACACTTCGGTGGCGCACCCCCGGAGTAACGGCCAGGTCGAGCGAGCCAACGCTGAGGCCCTGAAGGGCCTCAAAACCAGGACCTTCAAGAAGAAGTTGGAGGCCTGCGGCAGGGGCTGGCACGACGAGCTCCAGTCCGTGCTATGGTCCATCCACACGGCCGCGGCCAAGCAAACTGGTGAGACCCCGTTCTTCCTCGTCTACGGAGCAGAAGCCGTCCTCCCTCACGAGGTCAGGCGTCACTCCGCACGGGTCCTGGCGTTTGACGAGGCGCAGTAGGACGCCATGCGGGGGACGGATCTCGTGCTGGGGGAGGAACATCGTCGAGAGGCTGCGCTACGAGCGGCAAGGTATCAATAGGCGCTATGGCGATACCACTGCCGCAACATCCGCCCCAGGACTCTTGAGGTAGGGGACCTCGTGCTCAGACGGGTCCTCTCCAGGAAGGGTTGCACAAGCTTTCTCCCATGTGGGAGGGCCCGTTCAAGGTTGTTCATGTTTCCAGGCCCAGCTCCGCACGCTTGGAGACTCAGGAGGGGGTGCCCATCCTGAGCGAGTGGAACATCCAAAGATCTCCGGAAGTTCTACCTCAAGAAAGGCCGGAGCACATGAAGAAGGCAAACGCTGTGAAGCTCATTTTCCCGAGAAAGGCCGGAGCTCGTGAAGAAGGCAAACGCTGTGAAGCTCATTTTCTCGAGAAAGGCCGAGCTCGTGAAGAAGGCAAGCGCTGTGAAGCTCATTTTCCCAGAAAGGCCAGAGCACTGTGAAGAGCATAAGCGCTGTGAAGCTCATTTTCCCGAGAAAGGCCCGAGCTGTGAAGAAGGCAAACGCTGTGAAGCTCATTTTCTCGAGAAAGGCCGGAGCTGTGAAGAAGGCAAGCGCTTGAAGCTCATTTTCCTAAGAAAGGCCGAAGAATGTGAATAAGGCAAGCGCTCAGTGAAGCTTATTTTCCGAGAAAGGCCGGAGCTCGTGAAGAAGGCCAACGCTGTGAAGCTCATTTCCCGAGAAAGGCCGGAGCTCGTGAAGAAGGCCAATGCCCGTGAAGCTTCGCCGCCTGTGACACTCTCACGTAATAATGAGTTGGGGCTGTACACGCCCCGGAGTCTCCGGAGAGCTGCCCTCGGGCCTCGGGGGCTCCCGCCCACGCCCAGTGGCAGCACTTCCGCTTTGGCGAGAAGACGTTGAAGACTAGACTAGGTGCCAGACGCGGCTTTTTCATTTGTTTTCTGCAGTTGGCTTGTTCGTTCCTATTTGAAGTTTTATTGAAGTTGTTCTCGCCCTTGGGTTGTGACTCTTTGTATTTTTCGCTCACATGCCTCTTTTTCTCTCGCGCAAGTCTCACGAGGGAGCAATGCGGGCACCCTCGCGAGTGTTTTCTGCCCTAGTCGTTTGAAGCTTTCCTATCCAGGTCCACTACGGGAGCACCCCTCCCAGTACTTGCCTCACGGGCATCGCGACGCGAACACAGGACCTGGGTCAGTCGCCTCCACAACCGAGGCCGGAAGCTACCCCTCCTGACTAATTCTTGCAAGACATGAAGCTTTCGACGAGGCCTCGGCCTCTGGAAGCGAAGACCGCGACAGCCCCCGAGCTAAGTAATTCCTGCATGCGGGCATACGGCACAAAAGCAAAGCACAGAAATAGCGGAAACAACATGGTAAATAACAGCAACAGTTCAGCACGCCCCCGCGGGGCCCTACACTACTTGCTCTTTGCACAGGGAAGGGAGAAAAACAAAACAGGCACGACTTGCTTGGCGCCAACTCGCGGTGAAGGCTCGCACTGCCTCCGGAGCTCAGTCAGACTCCTCCTCGTGCTTCACCGATGTCACATCCCTAGTTCTGGTATGCTCAAGGCTAACTAGCCATGTGTGCATCATGTTTAAATTTCATTTCATTTTGAAATGAGGATTTGAGAAACCCTCAGAATCATTGCTGAAAATGACCCAAATAAAAATTGCTCCAAAAGGGTCCAAGAAAATGCTCATGTTGCTCTCTGAAAATATTGGACAGAGATAAAAATCAAACCAATATTTTTAGGAGCTCATAAGTATTTATTTTGGGCATTTGGAATTAATGCATAATTATGTGCATTGGATATATATATATGTTATATATATAATATATGTCCAAATATTGTTCCATTTGTTGAGGAGCTCTGGAATAACACCACTAGCCCCTACAAAAATTGGCATAACAAAATAAAATGATTTAGTATTTTTGTTAAATCAGAACAAATGTCAGAAAATATAATAGAAACAAAAGGGGACAAACTTACCTTGCGCCTACCTTCAGCCCACAGGCCCAGCACTGTGCAGCCCAGGAGCTGGCCCAAGCCACCACCGCTGCCAGTCGCCCTCCTCACGCCAGAAGGACACCGGCAAGTCGCCTGCGCACGCACCCGCGGCCACCTCCTGCTTCCACCTCCTCTTGCCTCCTTGCTCGCTTCGCCGACCCCTTGGAGACGCCACGCGGCCCCCTCGAACGCTCTCCTCTCTCTCCCGTGCCTCTCCCCTCCTCTGGCTCCCTATCCCTCGCTCTCTCTCTCGCGGCCGAGATCGCCGCCGCCGCCGTCCACAGCCACCGTGGCCTCGGCCACTGCCGTGCCTCGCTGACGCGCTCCACAGCTCCTCCGCGACCCCCTCTCCCTCCTTGTCAAGCCACGCACCTCCAGACGGCCTCCATCGTCGCCACCGTCGTCTTCTTCATCGCCGGCCGTCTTGGATCTCCACCGCCCGCACGTCACCGTCCGGCCGTCCCCGAGCTCGCCGTCGACGCCATCGAGTCCGCCGTGAGCCCCTGCATCGATTCCCCCTTCTCCCCTGCCTCCCCGCGCTCTGTACCCTTGCGCCCGCTCGAGCCGAGCTCCGTCCGCCGCCGCGAGCCTCGTTCCGGCGAGCTCCGCCGCCCCCGCAACCTCCCGTCGCCTCTGCCGGATGCGCATGAGCGCCAGGAACCCACAGAGCCCCTCTACGCGGTGTTTGGTCACCGGAGGGCGAAACCCGAGCCGTTCCGCCGTCGTTGACCTCGCCGGCGGCTGAATTCCGGCCGTATCGACGTGGCAGCGTCATTAGCGGCTAATGGCGCCGCTAATTAACCCCTTCAGTGAAACCGACAGCTGGGCCCCGCGCCAAATTAACTCCAGTTTATTTTTTTGTTTAAATTAGCTATAATCCAGCGGGACCCAAGTGTCAGGGTTGACTTGCTGATGTGTCCGTTGACTTGACCCCACCTGTCGGTGACCCAGATAAAGACTTGTGTGATGACCAAAGGACCCGCTGGTCGAGTTTGACCTGGTCACCATAGATTGACTTCGCCGTCCACAGTGACGCGATCTTGTGTGATTATTCATTTTCTGGATTTAAAATTAATCAGGAAATTGCAGAAAACTTCAAAAAATCATAGAAATTCAACCGTAGCTAAGATTGAAATAATTTATATATGAAAAATAATCAGAAAAATGCAATATATCCATCTGTTCTACTTTCGTGCATGACAAACCAACTTATACCTACTGTATAAGTGAAACACTAAAATGGCTTATATAAAGAGCTTATTTTGGAGTTGCATTTGAACCTTTGGTTCAAATGGACTTCAACCTAATGAATGCTAGTTGCATTAGCTCAAACAACATGACATCTTCATGCCATGTTCATGCATCATATTGTTGCATATGCTTGTGTATTGATTGTTGGCACCATTCCTTCTCGATAGGTCTTGCTCCGGAGACCGTTCCAGAGTACCTGTCTGTGAAGCAGTGCCTCCTCTGTTGATCTACCAGGAAAGCAAACCCCCTTGTTCATTCCGATACAATCCTACTCTCTCGCTCCTGCTCTCAGTTATTGCATTAGGACAACAACGATTCATCTGCTACTTTGTGCTGCGGTAGTTGAACCCATTCCTCTGCATGACCTGTCATTGCCATAGTAAATAGTTGAAACCCACTAGCATATGTAGGAGTTGATTGAGCCATGTTGTGTTCCTACCATGCTATGCCTGCTATTGCTTAGAGTTGTGTCAGGTATGATTCATTGGGAATGAATTGGAGTGTTACGATATGTTCTGATGCTGAGAGTGAAGTGTGTGAACACGATTTGGTAAAGGTAGCAGTGAGAGGCTATGTAGGAGTACATGGTGGGTTGTCTCACTGGAACCGTCCTCAAGCACTGATTTCCATGTATGTTGTCAAATGAATCGATACTACCACACATTGGGATCCTTAATTGACTCTCTCGACTTATAAACCAACTTGGTCTCTGTCCAGGAGTCGCAACTAGTTTCTGGTGTTTGTAGGTAGTGCTATTTTTCTACCAAGTGGCACCCGACAGGGTGGCTTGGGACAGACTAGGCACACGTGGCCTGGTGTACCGAGTGGCACCCGGATGGTGGGCTCGGGAACCCTGCACACATCGTTTGGGGCCATGAGCGACACCCCGACCGGATCTCCTTGCGGTTGGAACCCGAATAGGCGATAAACCTGGGCTAGAGTCTTGTGTGGTTAGTCTGGTTGTGGCCTACACCCTCGCCAGGCTTCCGCTTGAAGGTTGACGAGACACATGACGTCTATATGGCGGTAAGTGGCAAGAGCGTGTGTGAAGAAGTACACCCCTGCAGGGTTAACATGATCTATTCGAATAGCCGGGTCCGTGGTTATGGACTTCTTGGATGCTTACGTGGTACATAGACAACTTGAAGTGGATACTCTAAAATGCTCAAGACAAGTGTGAGTGCTATGGATGGTCTTCTCGTAGGGAGACGGGGATGAATCCATAGTAATGTATTGTGTGGTGACTAGTGGACTCGTGTGCACCATATCACGTCAAAGAAGTTCTTGTAGTCGTAGAACATGATAGCCACTGAGTCAAAATTGGCTTGCTGCAACTAAACCCCACATTACCTTCTTGATACTAATGCATGTATAATAGGATCTGATGTAAGTCTTGCTGAGTACCTTTGTACTCATGTTGCTTTATTTATGTTTTTTCAGCGGAGACTTCGGTCTTACTAGTGTTCTCTTGGACTTCGACAAGTAGCTTGTACCTCGACTGCGATCTTGATCGGATGTTGTAGATAGTCAAGCTCTTCAGCCTTTTTCAATTGTAGATATCTGTACTCGGACATGTAATGCTTCCGCTTGTTGCTTGTCTGCTCTGAATGTTGGGTCATGTGACCCCTGTTTGTAATAAATGCTATGATGGCTCTCCTGAGCCTTTATCTATATGAGTTGTTGAGTTATGTTGTGATGCCATGTTGTACGTGTAATGTGTATTGCTATGTGTGGGATCTAACTATCTAGTTGTTTATCCTTAGTAGCCTCTCTCACCGGGACATGTCTCATAGTGCTTCCACTGAGCCCTGGTAGCTTGCTACTGCTCTGGAACACTTAGGCTGGCCGGCATGTGTCCTTCTTCGTTCTTGTGTCTGTCCCTTCGGGGAAATGTCACGGGGTGTCTACCGGAGTCCTGTTAGCCTACTACAGCCCGGTCTACCGGAGTCCTGCTAGCCCAGTTGCTACAGCCCGGATTCACTCGCTGATGACCGAGACGTTCGTTGCTGGGTCATGTATGCCTGTCCCCGTAAGTTAGTGCCACTTTGGGTTCACGACTAGCCATGTCAGCCCGGGTTCTTGTCATATGGATGCTAGCGACACTGTCATATACGTGTGCCGAAAGGCGCAAACGGTCCCGGGCATGGTAAGGCGACACCCGTGGGAATACCGTGCGTGAGGCCACAAAGTTATATGAGGTGTTACATGCTAGATCGGTGTGGCATAGAATCGGGGTCCTGACAGCTTTGGTATCAGAGCCTGACTGCCTGTAGGATTACCAAGCCAAACTGGTCGAAGTTGAGTGTAGAAATTCTTTAGTTATGTAAGGGAATTGATTGTGGGAAGGAACATAAGGCTTTTTTACTCCTTATACCTCATGGCCTTCTGATCTAAGTCATCCTACCTTTCCTACGAGGTTAAGGAACTAGTCTCTCTCTTCCGTCTATCAGGATCACGTGTTACTACTCCGTAGTCCCATAGGATTGGTTGATCAGAGTCATACCCCAGTTTTGTGTACTTCCGGTGTAGCCTGTTTAGTACTATCTCAGAACCTTGAGTGAAGATGTTGAGTATGTTACTACCCCATTTTAGAAGGATGTCTCATTCTGAGCATTTTACTGCCGTCATGCTGTCGGAATTGCCCTAGGAGTTCGAGAGTTACTAATTTCCTTGTCCTACATTCTATAGCCTATAGTTGATGCTGATTCTGTCCTTGGTTTCATTTCTCAGGATGTCATCAGTTAAACGAAGTTCTGTTGCTCGTAGCCAGAACCACGGAGATGGTAGGGATGAGGATCCTCCCGACCAACCTTCGTTGGCAGAGTTCATGTTAGAGATGGAGAGAAACAAGCGTGAGTCTAACCGCTTGTTGGCACGTATCGAGGAGAACACCGCACATCAGTTCAAAGGATCTGTGACCATTCATGACTTCATTTGCTTGCACCCACCTACTTTCATCACTCCATCGAGCAACTCGATGCAGATGACTGGCTCCATAGCATCACTCATAAGTTGCGTTCCGCGAACGTACCTGAAGATGACAAGTTCACCTATGCCACATACCACCTGGAAGGTCCTGCTAGTCTTTGGTGGCAAAACTATGAGGCTATGCTTCCAGCTGGCCAGATTCCTACCTAGAGGGATTTCACTAAGGCTTTTCGTGAGCATCACATACCCCAGGCCCTCATTGATCGCAAAAGAGAAGAGTTTTGTAGTCTCACCCAGAGTAAGATGGCTCTTTATACTTACAGCAGAGAGTTTGAGAACCTCGCCCGTTATGCTACAGAAGAGGTGTCCACTGACGCCAAGAAGCAGGCTAGGTTCCGGAAGGGTCTCAACCCCAAGTTGCGTCGTGATCTCCACCTACATCATTGTGATACATTCCAAGCTCTTGTAAGCAAGGCCATTAATGCAGAGACAGCTCAGCTCACTTACGAGGAGTCTCGTAAGCACACCCGTGAATTGGGATCTTCCTTCGGTTCTAGTTCTCAGAAGCGCCGGATTTGGGTTCCAAACTCCGCTCTTCCTTCTGGATATACGCCGAGGCCATCTTAGGCGGCACCTCACCCAGTTCAGCAGTATGCTCCACCCATGCCTATTGGTAGACCGCTTGTCAATGCGGGTCCACATCCAACTTTAGGTACTTGCTTCACCTGCTGAGAGCCAGGACACTATGCACGTGACTGCTCTCAGGCCAGTTATGCTCCACCCCAGCCCGAGAAGTCTATTGCCCGTGGTAAGCCAACACACAAGATGATCAGTGTCAAGTCAGCTCCTACTGAACGTGGACGTGTGCATCACGTCTCAGCTAAAGACGCTCATGATGATCCAGATGTCGTTCTTGGTACACTCCTTGTCAATTGTCATCCAGCATCGGTTCTATTCGATACTGGAGCATCCCATTCTTTCATCTCTGAAGGCTATGCTCATTTGCACGACATGTCATTTTGTGATATGCCAACTCCACTTGAAATCCAAACTCCAGGGTCTAGATGGCAAATTACCATAATAAGCTATGATAATGAAATCCTTGTTAACAGAATTGTATTCCTTGCATCACTTGTAACCCTCAAGTCCTCGGATATTAACATCATCTTGGGTATGGACTGGATGACAGCTCATCATGCCAAGATTGATTGTTATACTAGGTCTGTTCAGATTACACACCCATCTGGCAAGATAGTCACCGTCTCCACTAGAGTTGCAAAGCGTCAGCTCTATTCTCTTAATGCCAGCCCTCTTCCAGACCTTGAAGATATCCCGGTAGTCCGTGACTTTCCGGATGTCTTTCCAGAGGAACTGCCAGGTGTTCCACCTGAGAGAGATGTAGAGTTTGTCATAGATCTTATCCCAGGAACCGCTCCAATCTCTAGGAGACCTTACCAGATGGCACCCTTAGAACTAGCCGAGCTTAAGAAACAACATGATGAGTCCTTGCAAAAGGGTTTCATCCATCCTAGTTCTTCTCCTTGGACTTGTCCCGTCCTCTTCGTCAAGAAGAAGGATGGTACGGACCGGATGGTTGTAGACTATCGTCCCGTTAATTTGGTCACGATAAAGACCAAATATGCGCTCCCCGGGATCAATGATCTGTATGATCAGCTCGCTGGATCCTCAGTCTTCTCCAAGATGGATTTGAGGTTAGGCTACCACCAAATCAAGATCAGAAACGGGGACATCCCCAAGAGAGCCTTTGTCACTCGTTATGGCCAGTACGAGTACACCGTCATGTCCTTGGTCTAACCAACGCCCCAACCACTTTCTCCCGCTTGATGAACTCGATCTTCATGGAGTACTTAGATAAGTTCGTCGTGGTTTACCTCGATGATATTCTTATTTACTCGAAGAACGAGGAAGAGCATGCCGAACATCTTAGACTTGTGCTAGAAAAACTCAGAGAGCACCGCCTTTATGCCAAGTTCTCCAAGTGCGAATTTTGGTTGCCAGAAGTGACCTACCTAGGCCACGTGATCTCTGGTACGGGCATTGCTTTCAGTCCCGGGAGAGTTAAGGCCGTTCTTGATTGGACTCCACCTGAAACAGTTAAAAAAGTTAGGAGTTTCCTTGGTCTAGCCAGCTGTTGTCGCCGCTTTGTTGAAAACTTATCCAAAGTAGCTAAACCCCTCACGGAACTTCTCAAGAAAGATAAAAAGTTTGAGTGGTCCCCACAGTGTGAGTACAGTTTTCAGAACTGAAAAGACGCTGACTTCTGCTCCCATACTTGTGCCACGGATTTCACTAAAGACTTTGTTATCTCTGCGGCGCCTCACGACGTGGACTAGGTTGCATTCTTATGCAGGATCGTCATGTGATTGCCTATGCATCTCGTCAGTTGCATCCACATGAGGAGAATTATCCTACACATGATCTAGAGCTTGCAGCCGTAGTCTATGCACTCAAGACCTGGCGACATTACCTTCTTGGTAAACGTTGTGAGATCTACACCGATCACCAGAGTCTCAAGTATAGCTTCACACAACCAGATCTGAACCTTTGGCAAAGACGTTGGTTGGAAGTAATCTCAGATTATGATCTAGGGATTACTTACACTCCAGGCAAAGCCAATGTCATGGCTGATGCGCTAAGTCGTAAATCCTATTGCAACAATCTCATGTTGCAGCAGGGTCAACCACTTCTCCATGAGGAATTCTGTAAGCTTAATCTTCACATTTCTCCTCACGGATTCCTTTCTACCTTGGTGGCGAAACCTACTCTTGAGGATCAGATCATAACTAGCCAGCAGTATGATACGGGTATTTCTCGAATCAAGGATAACGTGAGGAAGGGAGCTGCTAGTAGTTTCTCTGTTGATGATCGAGGTGTTGTTTTCTTTGAGAACCGTCTGGTGGTTCCCAAGAAGCAACATCTTTGGCAACTGATCCTTAAGGAGGCGCATGAATCCCCTCTCACGATTCATCCCGGTAGTACAAAGATGTATCAGGACCTACGCCAGAGGTTCTGGTGGACTAGGATGAAGAGAGAAATCGCTCAGTTTATTGCTAACTGTGACATTTGTCATCGCGTTAAAGCAGAGCATCAGAGACTTGCTGGCACCCTTCAGCCGTTAGCTATTCCTAAATAGAAATGTGATAAAGTTGGTATGGACTTCATCACCGGCTTTCCCAGGACCAAGAGAGGGAATAATGCTATCTCTGTAGTCATTGATCGTCTCTCCAAAGTGGCACACTTCCTACCTATTCGAGAGAGTTTCACTGCTAGTCAGCTCGCTGACTTATATATTTCTCGAATAGTGTCACTTCATGGTGTTCCACTAGAAATCAGTTCAGACCGTGGCAGTCTTTTCACTTCTCATTTCTGGGAGAGTTTCCAAACTGCCATGGGGACCCATCTTTCCTTCAGTACCGCCTTCCACCCTCAGTCGAGTGGTCAGGTGGAAAGGGTCAACCAAATTCTCAAAGACATGCTTAGAGCTGGCCTTATCTCATTCGGTATGGATTGGGAGAAATGTCTTCCTTTTGCCGAGTTTGCTTATAACAATAGCTATCAATCTAGTCTCAAGAAAGCTCCTTTTGAGATTCTCTATGGACGAAGATGTCGAACACCTTTGAACTGGTCAGAAACCGGTGAAAGACAATTCTTTGGACCGGACATGATCCAGGAGGCAGAAGAGCAAGTTCGCATCATTCGTGAGAATTTGAAAACAGCCCAGTCTTGTCAAAAGAGCCAGTATGATCGTCATCATAAGGATATGACTTATGAAATTGGCGACAAAGCTTACCTTCGGGTTACTCCTTTGAAGGGTACCCATCGTTTCGGTATCAAGGGAAACTTGGCTCCTCGTTACATTGGTCCCTTTCGCATTCTCGCTAAACGAGGAGAGGTTGCCTACCAGTTGGAACTACCCCCACATCTTTCCCGAGTGCACGATGTCTTCCACGTCTCTCAACTCAGGCATTGCTTCTCGGATCATATCCGCGGAGTGGACCACGAAACGCTTGATCTCCAAGATAACCTCACATATCGAGAGTACCCTGTTCGCATTCTTGATCAAGCAGAGCGTGTCACTCGACGTCATAACATCAAGTTTCTCAAGGTTCAGTGGTCTCATCATTCCGAGAGAGAAGATACTTGGGAGCGAGAAGACCGTCTTCGACTAGAGTACCCCGCTTTCTTTCCGTCGACCCCTGAATCTCAGGACAAGATTCTTTCAAGTGGGGGCGAGTTGTCACATCCCTATTTCTGGTATGCTTAAGGCTAGCTAGCCATGTGTGCATCATGTTTAAATTTCATTTAATTTTGAAATGAGGATTTGTGAAACCCTCAGAATCATTTCTGAAAATGACCCAAATAAAAATTGCTCCAAAAGGGTCCAAGAAAATGCTCATGTTGCTGTCTGAAAATATTGGACAGAGATAAAAATCAAACCAATATTTTTAGGAGCTCATAAGTATTTATTTTGGGCATTTGGAATTAATGCATAATTATTTGCATTGGATATATATATGTTATATATATAATATATGTCCAAAAATTGTGCCATTTGTTGAGGAGCTCTGGAATAACACCACTAGCCCCTACAAAAATTGGCATAATAAAATAAAATGATTTAGTATTTTTATTAAATCAAAACAAATGTCAGAAAATAGAAAAGAAACAAAAAGGGGAGAAACTTACCTGGCGCCGACCTTCAGCCCACAGGCCCAGCACTGTGTAGCCCAGGAGCTGGCCTAGCCCACCACCGCTGCCAGTCGCCCTCCTCACGACAGAAGGACGCCGGCGTGTCGCCTGCACGCACACCCGCGGCCACCTCCTGCTTCCACCTCCTCCTGCCTCCCTGCTCGCTTCGCCGACCCCCTGGAGACGCCACGTGGCCCCCTCGACGCTCTCCTCTATCTCCCGTGCCTCTCCCCTCCTCTGGCTCCCTCTCCCTCGCTCTCTCTCTCTCTCTTGTGGCTGAGATCGCCGCCGCCGCCGTCCACAGCCACCGAGGCCTCAGCAACTGCCGCGCCTCCCCGACGAGCTCCACAGCTCCTCCGCGACCCCCTCTCCCTCCTCGTCGAGCCACGCACCTTCGGACGGCCTCCATCGTCGCCACCGTCGTCTTCTTCATTGACGGCCGCCGTGGATCTCCACCGCCCGCACGTCGCCGTTCGGCCATCCCCGAGCTCGCCGTCGAAGCCATCGAGTCCGCCGTGAGCCCCTGCATCGATTCCCCCTTCTCCCCTGCCTCCCCGCGCTCTCTAGCCTTGCGCCCGCTCGAGCCGAGCTCCGGCCGCCGCCGTGAGCCTTGCTCCGGCGAACTCCGCCGCCCCCACAACCTCTCGTCGCCTCCGCCGGATGCGCATGAGCGCCAGGAACCCACAGAACCCCTCTGCGCGGCATTTGGTCACCGGAGGGCGAAACCCGAGCCGTTCCGCCATCGTTGACCTCGCCGGCGGCTGAACTCCGGCCGTATCGACGTGGCAGCGTCATTAGCGGCTAATGGCGCCGCTAATTAACCCCTTGAGTGACACCGACAGCTGGGCCCCGCGCCTAATTAACTCTGGTTTACTTTTGTTTAAATTAGCTATAATCCAGCGGGACCCAAGTGTCAGGGTTGACTTGCTGATGTGTCCGTTGACCTGACCCCACAGCCGGTGACCCAGACAAGATCAGGATGACGATGGACCCCACTAGGCAGGTTTGACCTGGTCAGCCGTAGTTGACTTGCTGACGTCATAGGGACGCAGTGCTGACGAAGTTATTCATTTTCTGGATTTAAATTTAATCAGGAAATTCCAGAAAATGATTCAAACTTCAAAAAATCATAGAAATTCAACCGTAGCTCAGATTGAAATAATTTATATATGAAAAATTATCATAAAAATGCAATATATCCATCTGTTCTACTTTCATGCATGACAAACCAACTTATACCTACTGTATAAGTGAAACACTAAAATGGCTTATATAAAGAGCTTATTTTGGAGTTGCATTTGAACCTTTGGTTCAAATGGACTTCAACCTAATGAATGCTAGTTGCATTAGCTCAAACAACATGACATCTTCATGCCATTTTCATGCATCATATTGTTGCATATGCTTGTGTATTGATTGTTGGCACCGTTCCTTCTCGATAGGTCTTGCTCCGGAGACCGTTCCAGAGTACCTGTCTATGAAGCAGTGCCTCCGTTGTTGATCTACCAGGCAAGCAAACCCCCTTGTTCATTCCCATACAATCCTACTCTCTCGCTCCTGCTCTCAGTTATTGCATTAGGACAACAACGATTCATCTGCTACTTTGTGCTGCGGTAGTTGAACCCATTCCTCTGCATGACCTGTCATTGCCACAGTAAATAGTTGAAACCCACTAGCATGTGTAGGAGTTGATTGAGCCAGGTTGTGTTCCTACCATGCTATGCCTGCTATTGCTTAGAGTTGTGTGCTTAGAGCTGTGTCAGGTCTGATTCATTGGGAATGAATTGGAGTGTTACGATATGTTCTGGTGCTGAGAGTGAAGTGTGTGAACACGATTTGGTAAAGGTAGCGGTGAGAGGCTATGTAGGAGTACATGGTGGGTTGTCTCACTGGAACCGTCCTTAAGCACTGAGTTCTATGTATGTTGTCCAATGACTCGATACTACCATGCATTGGGATCCATAATTGACTCTCTCGACTTATAAACCAACTTGGTCTCTGTCCAGGAGTCGCAACTAGTTTCTGGTGTTTGTAGGTAGTGCTATTTTTCTACCAAGTGGCACCCGGCAGGGTGGGTGTCACGCCCAAGATGCGACCCTATCCAAAAGGAACAAGAAGGTCCCACCAAGGATAGAAGCGCATCTTGAAGACGCTTTTGCAAGGTGGATATCATTACATCAACATTACATAATAGATGGGGATACATACATAAGGCATCCAATGACACACGAATACAACAATACCACATACAAGATCAACATCCGACTACGGATGAATCATAAACAGAAACTCAAACAATATCCACCCTCCTAGCCTAGGCTGCCGACCTGGAACCTATCCCCTGATCAAAGAAGAAGGAGAAGAAGAACTCCAACACAAGCAAACATCGCTCTCACGTCATGATCATCGCAAAACCTGTACCTGCAACTGGTGGTGTAGTAATGTGAGCCACGAGGACTCAAAGAATCCCATTACCATGGGTATCAAGACTAGCAAAGCTTAATGGGAAAGGAAGGGATAAAGTGGTGAGGCTGCGAGAGCGACTAAGCATATATGGTGGCTAACATACGCAAATGAGAGCGAGAAGAGAAACAAAGGAACGTCGTCAACTAGTAATGATCAAGAAGTGATCCTGAACTCCTACTTACGTCGACATAACCCGAAACCGTGTTCTCCTCTCGATCAACCCCAAAAGAGACACTCACGGTTACGCACACGGTTGGTTTATTTTAGAAGAGTTTGCTTTAAGTTTACTACAACCGGATATTAACAAATTCCCATCTGCCACATAACCGCAGGCACGGCTCTCGAAAGTTTATATCCTGCAGGGGTGTCCCAACTTAGCCCATGATAAGCTCTCGCGATCAACGAAGGATATTCCTTCTCCCGGAAGACCCGATCAGTCTCGGAATCCGGCTACAAGACATTTCGACAGCAATAAAACAAGACCAGCAAAGCCGCCCGATCGCCGACAATCCCGATAGGAGCTGCACATATCTCGTTCTCGTGGCAACACCGGATGAGACTAGCTACGAGTAAAACCAGACCTCGAGTTTCTCGAGGGGCCCCGCAGTAGCTTCGGTTCAGGCTAGCACTTAGAGAAGCACCGCCCGGGGGTCTAAAATAAAGATGACCCTTGGGCTCAAAACCCAAGGGAAAAAGGGCTAGGTGAGGCAAATGGTAAAACCAATGTTGGGCCTTCTTTGGAGAGTCTTATTCAAAGCGAACTGTCAAGGGGTCCCATAAATCACCCGACCGCGTTAGGGACGCAAAATCCGGGAACATAATACCGATATGACGGAAACTAGGGTGGCAAGAGTGGAACGGAACACCAGGCATAAGGCCGAGCCTTCCACCCTTTACCAAGTATATAGATGCATTAATTAAATAAGATATATTGTGATATCCCAACAAGTAAACATGTTCCAACAAGGAACAACATCTCCATGTTCCAACAAGGAACAAACTTCATCTTCACCTGCAACTAACAACGCTATAAGAGGGGCTGAGAAAAGCGGTAACATAGCCAAACAACGGTTTGCTAGGAAGGGTGACAACGAGTTAGAGGTTCATGGCAATTTGGGATGGCTTGATAAACAGGTAATAGGTAGCGCAGCATAGCGATAGAACGAAGCAACTAGCATAGCAATGATAGTAGTGAGATCCAGGGTAGCGGTCATCTTGCCTGAAATCCCACAAGGAAGAAGAACGAGTCCATGAAGAAGACGAACGGATGAAGCTGAACCAAGCGTAGACGAACGAATCCTCACGATCGCAACGAAACAGGAACTAACAAGAAGAAGCACACAACATAGTAAACACACCACACATGAACAAGACATGATGCTCAACCAAGCATGATGCATGACAAGACTACATGAGGCTACTCATGGCAAGGGAATATGCATACAAGAGCAACACAACAAGACAAGTTTAAATGAGGCCGGGAACAACATAGAACAATTCCGGTAAGTCCTCATATGCAAATTTCGAAATTGGTCCAGATCTGAATCAACCTTAAGTTCAAGTTGTTAAACAGCAAGTTAAGATACACCATGATGATCTACACAAAATTCTAGTCAAGTTACATATAAAGTTCATTAAATTCGGAGCTACGACCTAGAAGATATGAGCAAAACAAGATAAACATGGCATTGATGCAAAAATGCACACAAACATCAAACAAACACCTCAAAACATGGATGTAACATGATAATATTAAACTACATGCAAAATCAAGCAAGTTTCATATAGAGCACACTCAAAACGGAGCAACGGTGCAACACATACGCTCTATACAAGTCATGACAACAAACTGTCCAAAACAGCAACTAGGCATATTGCAAGCATCAAAACAACATGCTACAGCACATTAACATGATAACAAAAGGCATGGCCATGATGTACAGGTAAAGCACAACAAAACATGAACACTGAGCTATCTCCAGAAATCACTAGAACATGCTCAAACACACATGGCAAGATTGCAAATAATAACAGTTTCAGACTTTAGCAGAAATAACATCAGGTTGCAATGTTTAGAGCTATCAAACAACATTCTACAGGAATTTATCATGGCAAACAAAGGCATGTCATGAATCTAATAATTGCATAGAACAAAAGTCCCTTACTGACCATGAGCCAAAAAGTATCAGAAAATATGATGGCACCCATGTAAACATGGCAAGTTATATTACAGATTCATACATGACAGGAACAACAATAAGTAGGCATGTTGGTGAGCTTGAACCACTCACCACAGAGCAATGCATGGCATGGAAAGGCAACCAACAATAAGAAGACATGGCATAGAAGTTATACATGGCAAGAAAAACATCATAGAATACACGGATCAACTACAACAACCTTGGCAAAATTGAATAACATGTAAACAATCTGCCAGGAAACATTTTATAGCAAAAGTAGAGCTCGATTGACTCAAGCTATGGCACTCCATAATTGCAAACAAGGGCATGGATGGATAGAGAATAACCATATGTTCAAAACATCCTTACTGAAGTATATCAAAATAAGCATGGATCTCTCTGTAGCATCAACTTTACATGGCATAAAAATATCAGCAGAACAGGGGCTGAAATCAGCAACTTCATGAAGCCTAGTTTGCATGCTTGTGCTAGTCACCACAGAGATCACACAAATACATGGAAGACACCCCTGTAAAGATGGCATGGCATAGTACAAAACACATGTAGGACTCAAGTTCATAGGATGCACACATCAATCATAGCAAAAATGACAAAAGTGCATGTTCTGATAAGAATCTGAAACTAACATCACATAGCCCTCTTCTAACAGCATTTCGGGCATCAAGATGAGCTCAAATGAAAATGATGAAATGAGGTGAAATGATGTACTCGTCGAGGAGAACAAATTGACATATTACACGCACGAAACGGAGCTACAGATGCAGAGTTATGATGCGATGAAAATGCATGAAAATATTAGCAGATTCAGGGACTTAGTGGATTCGGGGTCAACCTCTGGATCTGCACGGATTCCGAGGCAGGGCGGATCCGGCCGGAGCTTCGCCGGATCCGCGCGAATCTGTGATGGAGGGCTCGGGAGGCGCGGCGCCGGTCGGGGCGGTCGGGCGGCGAGGGCAGCAGGCCCGGCAGCGGAGAGCGATCGGAGCGCGGCGGCGGCCGGCGGCCGGACCGAAGCGGTGGCGGCCGGGCAGCCTTGAGGCGGCGGCGGCGGACGGCGCCCAGGGCGCGGAGCAGCGGCGGGCTTCGGCGACGACGGCGGCGGACTCGGTGGCGGCGCTGAGGCCGGGCGGCTGTGCCTGCAGGCCTGACGGGCCGCCTCGGCTCAGCGGGCCCGCGGCGGAGGGCGGCGGCGACACGTGTCGGTTGGTTGGTTGCGGCGGCGGCTGGACGTGTCGGTCCAGTCCGGACATGTCCGGCGCGGCGCGGAGGGGAAATTAGGGTTTGGGGTAGGATTCATCCGCGAAAATGGAAGGGGAGGGCATATTTATAGGTAGAGGGAGCTAGGAGAGTCCAAATGAGGTGCGGTTTTCGGCCACGCGATCGTGCTCGAACGACAGAGAGCATGGAGAGGAGTTAGGTGGGTTTTGGGCCACTTTGGAAGGGGTGTTGGGCTGCAAAGAGAGAGGGGCTTTTACGGTTACCCGGTTAACCGTTGGAGCACCAAACGACCTCCAAATGGCACGAAACTTGACAGGCGGTCTACCGGTGCTATACCAAGGCCGCTTGGCAAACCTCGGGCCATTCCGAGACCGTTAAACACCCTCACACGAAAAGAGGCAAAAGGGGGCGCCAGGAGACATAGGAGTGCCGGATTGGAAAACGGACAACGGGGAAAATGCTCGGATGCATGAGACGAACACGTATGCAATGCAATGCACATGATGACATGATATGAAATGCAGATGATGACATGGCAAAATGCAACACGCGATCAAATGACATGGCAAAGACGGCGAATAACTGGCAGACACCTGGCGCATCGAATCCGGGGCGTTATAGTGGGCTTGGGACAGACTAGGCACACGTGGCCTGGTGTACCGAGTGGCACCCGGATGGTGGGCTCGGGAACCCTGCACACATCGTTTGGGGCCGTGGCGACACCCGGCGGATCTCCTTGCGGATGGAACCGAATAGGCGATAAATCTGGGCTAGAGTCTTGTGTGGTTAGTCAGGTCGTGGCCGACACCCTCGCCAGGCTTCCGCTTGAAGGTCGCCGAGATACATGACGTGTACATGGTGGTAAGTGGCAAGAGCGTGTGTGAAGAAGTACACCCCTGCAGGGTTAACATGATTTATTCGAATAGCCGGGTCCGCGGTTATGGACTTCTTGGATGCTTACGTGGTACATAGACAACTTGAAGTGGATACTCTAAAATGCTCAAGACAAGTGTGAGTGCTATGGATGGCCTTCTCGTAGGGAGACGGGGATGAATCCATAGTAGTGTATTGTGTGGTGACTAGTGGACTCGTGTGCGCCATATCACGTCAAAGAAGTTCTTGTAGTCGTAGAACAGAATAGCCACTGAGTCAAAGCTGGCTTGCTGCAACTAAACCCCACATTACCTTCTTGATACTAATGCATGTATAATAGGATCTGATGTAAGTCTTGGTGAGTACCTTTGTACTCATGTTGCTTTATTTATGTTTTTTCAGCGGAGACTTCGGTCTTACTAGTGTTCTCGTGGACTTCGACAAGTAGCTTGTACCTCAGCTGCGATCTTGATCGGATGTTGTAGATAGTCAGGCTCTTCAGCCTTTTTCAATTGTAGATGCCTGTAGTCAGACATGTAATGCTTCCGCTTGTTGCTTGTCTGCTCTGAATGTTGGGTCATGTGACCCCTGTTTGTAATAAATGCTATGATGGCTCTCCTGAGCCTTTATCTACATGAGTTGTTGAGTTATGTTGTGATTGTTGGGGAACGTAGCAGAAATTCAAAATTTTCCTATGTGTCAGCAAGATCTATCTATGTAAAACTAGCAACGAGGGGAAGGAGAGTGCATCTACATACCCTTGTAGATCGCTAAGCGGAAGCGTTCAAGTGAACGGGGTTGAAGGAGTCGTGCTTGTCGTGATCCAAATCACGGAGATCCTAGTGCCGAACAGTCGGCACCTCCGCGTTCAACACACGTACAGCCGGTGGCGTCTTCCATGCCTTGATCCAGCAAGGAGAGAGGAGAGGTTGGGAAGACTCCATCCAGCAACAGCACGACGGTGTGGTGGTGATGGAGGAGCGTGGCAATCTGCAGGCTTCGCCAAGCACCATGGGAGAGGAGGAGGACTTGGGAGAGGGGAGGCTGCGCCGAGGGCAAGGGTGCAGCACCCATGCGCCTCCCACTATATATAGGGGTGGAGGGGATTATTTCTTGCCCTCCAAGTCCATTGGGGCGTTGGCAAAGGTGGGAGGAAACAAATCCCATCCTTTCCTTTCCCCACCGATTGTTATCCCCCCTTTTTAGGGATCTTTATCTTATCCCTTCGGGATATGATCGTATTCCTTCTAAGGGGGGATCTTGGTGCGCCTTGACCAGGGGTGTGGGGCCTTGCCCCCACTACCCACGTTCATGTGGGTCCCCCCATGCAGGTGGGCCCCACTCCGGAACCTTCTAGAACCTACCCGGTACAATACCAAAAAATCACGAACATTTTCCGGTGGCCAAAATAGGACTTCCCATACATAAATCTTTACCTCCGGACCATTCTGGAACTCCTCGTGACGTCCGGGATCTCATCCGGGACTCCGAACAACATTCGGTAACCACGTATATCTATTCCCTATAACCCTAGCGTCATCGAACCTTATGTGTGTAGACCCTACGGGTTCGGGAACCATGCAGACATGACCGAGACGTTCTCCGGTGAATAACCAATAGCGGGATCTGGATACCCATGTTGGCTCCCACATGTTCCACGATGATCTCATCGGATGAACCACGATGTCAAGGACTCAATCAATCCCGTATACAATTCCCTTTGTCTAGCGGTATTGTACTTTCCCGAGATTCGATCGTCGGTATGCCGATACCTTGTTCAATCTCGTTACCGGCAAGTCTCTTTACTCGTTCCGTAACACATCATCCCGTGATCAACCCCTTGGTCACATTGTGCACATTATGATTATGTCCTACAGAGTGGGCCCAGAGATACCTCTCCGTTACACGGAGTGACGAATCCCAGTCTCGATTCGTGCCAACCCAACAGACACTTTCGGAGATACCTGTAGTGCACCTTTATAGCCACCCAGTTACGTTGTGACGTTTGGTACATCCAAAGCATTCCTACGGCATCCGGGAGTTGCACAATCTCATGGTCTAAGGAAATGATACTTGACATTAGAAAACCTTTAGCATAGGAACTACGATCTTTGTGCTAGGCTTAGGACTGGGTCTTGTCCATCACATCATTCTCCAAATGATGTGATCCCGTTATCAACGACATCCAATGTCCATGGTCAGCAAACCGTAACCATCTGTTGGTCAACGAGCTAGTCAACTAGAGGCTTACTAGGGACATGGTGTTGTTTATGTACCCACACATGTATCTGAGTTTCCTATCAATACAATTATAGCATGGGTAATAAACGATTATCATTAACAAGAAAATATAATAATAACTAATTTATTATTGCCTCTAGGGCATATTTCCAACAGTCTCCCACTTCCACTAGAGTCAATAATCTAGTTTACATCGCCATATGATTAATACTCACAGGTCACATCGCCATGTGACTAACATCCAAAGAGTTTACTAGTGTCACTAAACTAGTATACATCATCATGTGATTAAGACTCAATGAGTTCTGGGGTTTGATCATGTTTTGCTTGTGAGAGAGGTTTTAGTCAACGGGTCTACAACATTCAGATCCGTTTGTACTTCATAAATCTCTAGGTCATATTGTAAATGCTGCTTCCACGCTCCACTTGGAGCTATTCCAAATGGTTGCTCCACTATCGTATCCAGGTTTGCTACTCGAGTCATTCGGATAGGTGTTAAAGCTTGCATCGGCGTAACCCTTTACGCCGAACTCTTTATCACCTTCATAATCAAGAAACATGTCCTTATTTACTCCAAGGACAATTTTGACCCTTGTCCAATGATCCATTCTGGATCATTCTTGTACCCTATGATCGACTCATGGCAGGCACACTTCGATCTTGTACACAGCATAGCATACTATAGAGCCTACATCTGAAGCATAGGGGCGACCTTCGTCCTTTCTCTCTCTCTGCCGTGGTCGAGCTTTAACTCTTAACTTCATACCTTACAACTCAGGCAAGAACTCCTTCTTTGGTGATCCATCTTGAACACCTTCAAGATTATGTCAAGGTATGTGCTCATTTGAAAGTACCATTTAGCGTTTTTTGATCTATCCTCATAGGTCTTGATGCTCAATGTTCTAGTAGCTTAATCCAGGTTTTCCATTGAAAAACACTTTTCAAACAACCCAATATGCTTTCTAGAAATTCTACATCATTTCTGATGAACAATATGTCTACAACATATACTCATCAGAAATTCTATAGTGCTCCCACTCACTTCTTTGGAAATACAAGTTTCTCATAAACTTTGTATAGACCCAAAATCTTTGATCATCTCATCAAAGCGTACATTACAACTCCGAGATGCTTACTCCAGTCCTTAGAAGGATAGCTGGAGCTTTGCATACTTGTTAGCGTCTTTCAGGATTGTCAAAAACCTTCTGGTTGTATCACATACAACCTTTGATCAAGAAAACTGTCAAGGAAACAATGTTTTGACATCCTATATGCAAGATTTCATAAATAATGCAGTAACTGCTAGTCCAATTCCAACAGACTCTTAGCATCGCTACGAGTGAGAAAGCTTCACCGTAGTCAACTCCTGAAAATATCTTTAACGACAAGTCGAGCTTTCTTAATGGTGATACTTACCATCATTGTCCGTCTTCCTTTTAAAATCCATCTTTACCCAACGTCCTTACGACCATCAAGTATTTCTTCCAAAGTCATGGATCCTCTATCGGATGTTATGGCCTCGAGCCATTCGTCGGAATCCGGGCCCACCATCGCTTCTCCATAGCTCGTAGGTTCATTGTTGTCTAGCAACATGACCTCTAAGACAGGATTACGTACTACTCAAGTAGTACGCGTCCTTGTCGACCTCACGAGGTCCGTAGTGACTTGATCCAAGAATCATGATCACTATCATCAGCTTCCACTTCAATTGGTGTAGGTGCCACATGAACAACTTCACGTGCCTGCTACACACTCGGTTGAAGTGATGGTTTAATAACCTCATTAAGTCTCCACCATCCTCCCACTCAATTCTTTCAAGAGAAACTTTTCCTTGAGAAAGGACCCGTTTCTAGAAACAATTAGTTTTGCTTCCGGATCTGAGATAGGAGGTGTACCCAACTGTTTTGGGTGTCCTATGAAGATGCATTTTATCCGCTTTGGTTCGAGCTCATCAACCTAAAACTTTTTCACATAAGCATCGCAGCCCCAAACTTTTAAGAAACGACAACTTAGGTTTCTCCAAACCATAGTTCAAGCGGTGTCATCTCAGCGAATTACGTGGTGCCCTATTAAAGTGAGTGCGGTTGTCTCTAATGCCTAACCCATGAGCGATAGTGGTAATTCAATAAGAGACATCATGGTACGCACCATATTCAATAGGTTGCAACTATGATGTTCGGACACACCATCACACTATGGTGTTCGGTGTATTTATTGTGAAACAATTTCCACAATGTCTTAATTGCGTGCCAAAGCTCGTAACTCAGATACTCATCTCTATGATCATATCATAGACATTTTATCCTCTTGTCACGATGATCTTTAACTTCACTCTGAAATTACTTGAACCATTCAATAATTCAGATTTGTGTTTCATCAAGTAAATATACTCAACATCTACTCGAATCATCGTGAAGTAAAAACATAACGATATTCACTTTGCATGCCTCGGCACTCATTGGACTGCACACATCAAAATGTGTTACTTCCAACAAGTTGCTATCTTGTTCCATCTTCTTTGAAAGCGAGGCTTTTCAGTCATCTTGCCCATGTGGTATGATTTGCATATCTCAAGTGATTCAAAATCAAGTGAGTCCAAACGATCCATCTGCATGGAGTTTCTTCATGCGTATACACTAATAGAAATGGTTCGCATGTCTCGAACTTTTCAAAAAACGAGTGAGTCCAAAGATCGATCAACATGGGGCTTCTTCATGCGTTTTACACCAATATGACTTACATGGCAGTGCCACAAGTAAGTGGTACTATCATTACTATCTTATATCTTTTGGCATGAAAATGTGTATCACTACGATCGAGATTCAATAAACCATTCTTTTAGGTGCAAGACCATTGAAGGTTTTATTCAAATAAATAGAGTAACCATTATTCTCCTTAAATGAATAATCGTATTGCGATAGACATAATCCAATCATGTCTATGCTCAACACAAACACCAAATAACAATTATTTAGGTTTAACACAAATCTCGATGGTAGAGGGAGCAGGCGCTGCTTGATCACATCAACCTTTGGAAACACTTCCGACACATATCGTCAGCTCACCTTTAGCTAGTCTCCGTTTATTCCGTAGCTTTTATTTCGAGTTACTAACACTTAGCAACCGAACCGGTATCTAATACCGTGGTGCTGCTAGGAGTACTAGTAAAGTACACATTAACATAATGTATATCAATATACTTCTATCGACCTTGCCACCTTCTCATCTACCAAGTATCTAGGGTAATCCTGCTTGATGTCCGTTCCTCTCATCTACGAAGCACTTAGTCTCGGGTTTGGGTTCAACCTGGGTTTCTTCACCGGGCAGCAACTGATTTGCCGTTTCATGAAGTACCCTTCTTGCCCTTGCCCTTCTTGAAACTAGTGGTCTCACTAACCATCAACAATTGATGCTCCTTGTTGATTTCTACATTCGCGGTGTCGAACATTGCGAATAGCTCAAGGATCATCATATCTATCCCTGATATGTTATAGTTCATCACGAAGCTTCTAGCAGCTTGGTGGCAATGACTTTGGAGAAACATCACTATCTCATCAGGAAGATCAACTCCCACTCGATTCCAGTGATTGTTGCACTCAGACAATCTGAGCACAAGCTCAACGATTGAGCTTTTCTCCCTTAGTTTGCAGGCTAAGAAAATCGTCGGAGGTCTTATACCTCTTGACGTGGGCACGAGCTTGAAATCCCAATTTCATCCCTCGAAACATCTCATATGTTCATGACGTTTGAAATCGTCTTTGGTGCCTCAACTCTAAACCGTTTAACTAAACTATCACGTAGTTATCAAGACGTGTATGTCAGATGTTCGCAACATCCACAGACGACGTTCGAGGTTCAGCACACCGATCGGTGCATTAAGGACATAAGCCTTCTACTATCCGCATAATTGCTACTGTCAACTTTCAACTATATTTTCTCTAGGAACATATCTAAAACAGTAGAACTAAAGCGCGAGCTATGACATAATTTGCAAAGGGTTTTTGACTATGTTCAGGATAATTAAGTTCATCTTATGAACTCCCACTCAGATAGACATCCCTCTAGCCATCTAAGTGATTACATGATCCGAGTCAACTAGGCCGTGTCCGATCATCACGTGAGACGGACTAGTCATCATCGGTGAACATCTTCATGTTGATCGTATCTACCATACGACTCATTCTCGACCTTTCGGTCTCTTGTGTTCCGAGGCCATGTCTGTACATGCTAGGCTCGTCAAGTCAACCTAAGTGTTTCGCGTGTGTAAATCTGGCTTACACCCGTTGTATGTGAACGTAAGAATCTATCACACCCGATCATCACGTGGTGCTTGAAGCATTTAACTTTACATAGCGGTGCACAGTTAGGGGAACACTTTCTTGAAATTTTAATGAGGATCATCTTATTTACTACCGTCGTTCTAAGCAAATAAGATGCATAAACATGATAAACATCACATGCAATCAAATAGTGACATGATATGGCCAATATCATTTTGCTCCTTTTGATCTCCATCTTCGGGGCTCCAAGATCATCATCGTCACCGGCATGACACCATGATCTCCATCATCATGATCTCCATCATCATGATCTCCATCATCGTGTCTTCATGAAGTTGTCTCGCCAACTGTTACTTCTACTACTATGGCTAACGGTTAGCAATAAAGTAAAGTAATTACTTGGCGTTGTTCAACGACACGCAGGTCATACAATAAATAAAGACAACTCCTATGGCTCCTGCCGGTTGTCATACTCATCAACATGCAAGTCATGATTCCTATTACAAGAACATGATCAATCTCATACATCACATATCATTCATCACATTCCTTTTTGGCCACATGACATCACATAGCATACCCTGCAAAAACAAGTTAGACGTCCTCTAATTGTTGTTTGTTTGCATGTTTTACGTGGCTGCTATGGGTTTCTAGCAAGAACGGTTCTTACCTACGCAAAAGCCACAATGTGATATGTCAATTGCTATTTACCCTTCATAAGGACACTTTTCATCGAATCCGATCCGACTAAAGTGGGAGAGACTGGCACCCGCTAGCCACCTTATGCACCAAGTGCATGTCAGTCGGTGGAACCTGTCTCACGTAAGTGTACGTGTAAGGTCGGTCCGGGCCGCTTCATCCCACAATACCGTCGAAACAAGATTGGACTAGTAACGGTAAGCATATTGAACAAAATCAACCCCCACAACTACTTTGTGTTCTACTCGTGCAAAGAATCTACACAATAGACCTAGCTCATGATGCCCTTTGTTGGGGAGCGTGGCAGAAATTCAAAATTTTCCTACGTGTCAGCAAGATCTATCTATGGAGAAACTAGCAACGAGGGGAAGGAGAGTGCATCTACATACCCTTGTAGATCGCTAAGCGGAAGCGTTCAAGAGAACGGGGTTGAAGGAGTCGTACTAGTCGTGATCCAAATCACCGGAGATCCTAGTGCCGAGCAGACGGCACCTCCGCGTTCAACACACGTACAGCCGGTGGCGTCTCCCATGCCTTGATCCAGAAAGGAGAGAGGAGAGGTTGGGAAGACTCCATCCAGTAGCAGCACGACGGTGTGGTGGTGATGGAGGAGCGTGGCAATCCTGCAGGGCTTCGCCAAGCACCGCGGAGAGGAGGAGGACTTGGGAGAGGGGAGGCTGCGCCAGGCAAGGGTGCAGCTCCCATGCGCCTCCCACTATATATAGGGGTGGAGGTGATTATTTCTTGCCCTGCAAGTCCATTGGGGCGTTGGCAAGGTGGGAGGAAAGAAATCCCATCCTTTCCTTTCCCATCGATTGTTATCCCCCTTTTAGGATCTTGATCTTATCCCTTGGGATATGATCTTATTCCTTCTAAGGGGGGATCTTGGTGCGCCTTGACCAGGGGTGTGGGGCCTTGCCCCCACTACCCACGTTCATGTGGGTCCCCCCATGCAGGTGGGCCCCACTCCGGAACCTTCTAGAACCTTCCCGGTACAATACCAAAAAATAACGAACATTTTCCGGTGGCCAAAATAGGACTTCCCATATATAAATCTTTACCTCCGCACCATTCCGGAACTCCTCGTGACGTCCGGGATCTCATCCCGGACTCCGAACAACATACGGTAACCACGTATATCTATTCCCTATAACCCTAGCGTCATTGAACCTTAAGTGTGTAGACCCTACGGGTTCGGGAACCATGCAGACATGACCGAGGCATTCTCCGGTCAATAACCAACAGCGGGATCTGGATACCCATGTTGGCTCCCACATGTTCCACGATGATCTCATCGGATGAACCACGATTATGTCAAGGACTCAATCAATCCCGTATACAATTCCCTTTGTCTAGCGGTATTGTACTTTCCCGAGATTCGATCGTCGGTATGCCGATACCTTGTTCAATCTCGTTACCGGCAAGTCTCTTTACTTGTTCCGTAACACATCATCCCGTGATCAACCCCTTGGCCACATTGTGCACATTATGATGATGTCCTACCGAGTGGGCCCAGAGATACCTCTCCGTTACACGGAGTGACAAATCCCAGTCTCAATTCGTGCCAACCCAACAGACACTTTCGGAGATACCAGTAGTGCACCTTTATAGCCACCCGATTCGTTTTGGCGTTTGGTACATCCAAAGCATTCCTCGGCATCCGGAGTTGCACAATCTCATGGTCTAAGGAAATGATACCTGACATTAGAAAAGCTTTAGCATACGAACTACGATCTTTGTGCTAGGCTTAGGATTGGGTCTTGTCCATCACATCATTCTCCAAATGATGTGATCCCGTTATCAACGACATCCAATGTCCATGGTCAGCAAACCGTAACCATCTGTTGATCAACGAGCTAGTCAGCTAGAGGCTTACTAGGGACATGGTGTTGTTTATGTACCAACACATGTATCTGAGTTTCTTATCAATACAATTATAGCATGGGTAATAAACGATTATCATGAACAATGAAATATAATAATAACTAATTTATTATTGCCTCTAGGGCATATTTCCAACAGTGATGCCATGTTGTACAGCACATACTTGCATGTTATGCGTACGTGTAATCTGTATTGCTATGTGTGGGATCTGACTATCTAGTTGTTTATCCTTAGTAGCCTCTCTTACCGAGAAATGTCTCCTAGTGCTTCCACTGAGCCCTGGTAGCTTGCTACTGCTCCGGAACAATTAGGCTGGCCGGCATGTGTCCTTCTTCGTTCTTCTGTCTGTCCCTTCGGGGAAATGTCACGCAGTGTCTACCGGAGTCCTGTTAGCCTGCTATAGCCCGGTTTACCAGAGTCCTGCTAGCCCAGTTGCTACAGCCCGGATTCACTGGCTGATGACCGACACATTCGTTGTTGGGTCATGTATGCCTGTCCCCATAAGTTAGTGCCACTTTGGGTTCACGACTAGCCATGTCAGCCCGGGTTCTTGTCATATGGATGCTAGCTACCCTGTCATATACGTGTGCCAAAAGGCGCAAACGGTCCCGGGTATGGTAAGGCGACACCCGTGGGAATACCGTGCGTGAGGCCGCAAAGTGATATGAGGTGTTACATGCTAGATCGGTGTGGCATAGAATCGGGGTCCTGACAACCGAGGCGCAAGAACCGGCTGACCCGCTACCTCCCTCCAGGCGGGCACGACGGCATGGGGGCTGGTCGCGGCCACCGCTAGAGGAGGTGCTGTCCGCAGGAGAGCCGCCGAAGCTCGACGAGCCTCGAGCGCCGCCGACCACGCGCCTGCTGTCATCTTCATCCCGATCACCGCCGAGGCAGGGAACACGGCCGCGATCATCGTCTTCGGGACAGCGCCCGGCACGGCGACCATCTTCTCCGAACACCCTCACGTAGAGGGTGGCTCCGCCATCGAACTTTAAGTGCGGGGTGCACCGCCGGCTTAGGCCCCGCGCGCGGGCAAACGTTTGCCAGCCGCGGGTCAGGGCCACATTCCCGTGGCGGAGACCTCCAGTGAAGCCCAGGAGGCCCTGCTGCAACAACCGTCAGCCTGAAGCCAGAGGCCGCCCAGAGCGTCGGCCGGAAGTTCACCCACAGAGAAGCGGGGAAGCTGGAGCCAGGTGCTGGTCGGCTCCACCGACCACACGACGAACTGCAGCAGCACCTCCACCGAGTGGAAGCGCGGCCTAGGGGGCCGCACAGTCACGACGCACCCCCCATCGACAACCTGGCGCCCATCGCCGCGCAAGGGATCGCCTCCACGACCGCGGGAAGCCACTACGGGAGCCACAGGATGCTTGCGAGGACGGCCTCGGCTGCGGTTGGCCGGGGGAGAGTCAGGCCCAACATGGCGGGCCTTTCCCTTCTCCGCGGCCGAGAACCTCTTCGGCGGAGCCATGGAGAGAAAGGAGTAGCAAGAGGGGATGGACTGGAAGGGCTTGCGCCATTCTGTACTTATAACTGGAGGAGGCCAACCGTCGACCTCCATGATCACTGGTAATCATGACCCATTTCTACGTGCAGGGACTTTTCAAGTCATGCGGTTGCCGAGGGATCGTGGGGAAGCGGAGACGCCCACGACCAATCAATTGCCACGCGCCGCCCAAGACCGCAGGCTGTTGGGGCCCGCGGCGCTTTGCACATGCCCATTCGCTTCTCTGCTAAGCCATGTCTGGGCGCGCCTTGGGCCCGGGGGCTGCTGTCGGCGTTCTGGGAACGGGGGTCCCCAGACTTGCCTGCCTGCGGCCTACGACATGGCTCAAGTGGGGACCCATCACGGCCCAGCTTCATCAGCTCAAGCTCAAGACCCTCGCGAGGGGCCAAGCCTCGCGGGGCGGACGACAGGAACCTTCCTCAGGAGCAGCCTCGTCAGGCAAGCTCATGAGGTGGCGGAGAGATCAAGGCAGGGTACCTCACGAGGGTGCCCCGTGACGCAAGCCATGACGATCGAAACCAGGCGGGCGCCAGGCGGGCGCCAGGCGGGAGCTAGCCTGTGCAGTGTCCTCATTTCCCCTTTGGTGCAAAGGAGGCAAGCACAGGCCAAGGCCTCAGGCAAATGTTACCGCTTCGGTGCAACAAGACCGAGACCAGCAGAGCGGTAGGACGGAGGTCATCATGGAGCCTAGGACGGCGTCACCGTCAGAGTCTTTGGCAACCGAAGACCAACTTTAGTCAGGATAAATGTACTAGATGTTCCCCTTCAAAATGGCCAATTGTTGGCACCCTTCCCGCTCATTATTTGGGAAGAGGCCCAGGGCCTCCCTCTATAAATAGGACTAGCCACCACAGAGAGAGAGGAGGGACCAAGGCAGGTCGAACCCACCAGAGAGAGAGAGAAGTGACTGGACTCACCCAAGCTGTCCATCGCACCAGCTCAAGAACAGCCCCTCGCGAGGCTGTTCTTCCTTTGTACTGTTCATCATCAGCCCCTGAGGCAATCCACCACACCACAAACTAGAGTAGGGTATTACACCACAAATGGTGGCCTGAACTAGTATAAACCTCGTGTCCCTTGCGTGTTCTTCTTCCTAGTTTAGATCCCTTGCTAACCATCGACGCGTGAGCTGGTAGGGGAAAGATCTCTGCGCGCACCGCAATGTTCGAACCTCAAGGGTCTGCCGGAACCCGAAATCCGACACCTGCCAATAAGGTTGAGCCAACGGTGGGTCTGTATTAAATATCTATAACCCCTGGTGTCCACTATGGGATTACGTACATGGCGCCCTGGATCTGTTTCATCCGGACTGCCGGACTCGTCTAACCGTGTCTGTGGTCTTAATGACCAGTCATGCTTTCTGGTATTGGAGGCCGCTTAGGATCCGGCTGCTAGAGCCGTCGCGTGTTCCTCCGCGCATGAAGAGCGCTCTGTGTTTCCGTTAACGGTGATGACGCCCCATGGACCGGGCATCTTGAGTGTAAGGTAGGCATAATGCGGTACTGCGTTGAAGCGGGTGAAAGCCATTCTTCCAAGCAATTCGTGGTAGCCGCTTTGGAAGGGTGCGATGGTGAAGAGTAGTTATTCGCTTCTGGAGTTGCCCGGGGAGCCGAATGTTACCTCCAGTACGACGGAGCCCCTACCGTAGGCTTCAACGCCTGGTATTACCCCTTCAAAGGTGGTGTTGCTTTGGATAATTCTGGATGGATCTATCCCCATCCTACGGACAGTGTCCTGGTATATTAAATTGAGACTACTGCCGCCGTCCATGAGGACGTGGGTAAGATGGTATCCGTCGATTATTGGGTCAAGCACCAAGGCCTCTGATCCTCCATGCTGAATACTAGTTAGGCAGTCCGTGTGATCGAAGGTGATCGGACAAGTCAACCAGTAGTTAGGTGTGGGTACGATGGGCTCTATAGCGTACGCATCTCTGAGCGCGCGTTCATGCCTTCTCATGGATGTGTGAGTCGCGTGGATCATGTTTACTGTTTTAACCTCTGGTGGGAATGTTTTCTGTCCCCCAGTGTTCGGCTGGCGAGGTTCATCCTCGTCTTCACTTGGTGCTTCCCTTCCCTTGTGTTCGGCATTTAGTTTGTCGGCCTGCTTGAAGACCCAGCACTCTCTGTGAGTGTGGTTCGCGGGTTTGTCGGGGGTGCCATGAATTTTGCACAGTCTGTCCAGGACTCTGTTCAGACCGGACGGTCCCTCTTTACTGCCTTTAAATGGCTTCTTTTGCTAATCGGGTCGAGAGCCCCTGAATCCGGCGTTGACCGTTGTGTCGTCTGGGCTCTCTTCCTTGTTTTGACGTTTGTTTTTATTACGCCATGGTTTCCCGTTGCCATCCCTTATTTCGGATGTGCTTGGGTCGCTGGTGCCTTTACGGGCAAACTAGCTATCTTCACCTGCGCAAAAGCGGGTCATAAGGCTTGTTAAGGCTGCCATTGTCCTTGGCTTTTCTTGGCCGAGGTGTCTGGCGAGCCACTCATCGCGGATGGACGGATGCTGTCCTTGAATGCCGCTAAGGCTTCGGAGCCCGGACAATCGACAATTGGATTCTTCTTAGTGAGGAATTTGTTCCATAGCTTGCGGGCGGACTCTCCGGGCTCTAGGATTATGTGACTTAAATCGTCTGCATCCAGAGGCCGGACATAAGTCCCTTGAAAATTGGCCCTGAAAGCGTCCCCGAGTTCCTCCCAACTCCCAATTGAATTTATGGGGAGGCTTCTCAACCAGTGTCGAGCTGGTCCCTTCAGCTTGAGGGGAAGGTATTTGATGGTGTGGAGGTCATCCCCACGAGCCATGTGTATATGCAGGATAAAATCCTCAATCCAGACCCCTGGGTCTGTCGTTCCGTCGTATGCCTCTATGTTCAAAGGTTTAAAACCCTGTGGAAATTCATGGTCCAGTACTTCTTCGATGAAGCACAAGGGGTGGGCAGTCCCTCTGTATCTAGATGTGTTGTGGCATGCTGTCGGCTGTTGTTGTGTACGGTGTTTGTTCCGAACTGGTATCCGATCGGTATGATCGTTTTGGTGACCATAGTCCTGCACCGGGGTGTGTACTTTAGATCCGTAGATGGACCTATCCACGCCGGCTTTCTTATCCAGGTGCTCACGTAGATCGTGCGCGGTGTCGGTAGCTGCTCTGTCGCAGTTATGAAGTGGTTCTTCCGGCCTCCTGGTCGTGTTGTTCTTTGGTGGAACGGCCTCGTCGTTGAATTCTGGCAGCAGCTTGCATTTTGGATAGCTCTTTGTATGGCGATCGTCGCTGTATCTTTCTTCAGTGTCTAGCACTTTATTCCATCTGCGATTAAGCGTTTCCTGTGCGGCCTTTAGCCTTTGCTTCTGCTTCTTCAGACTTTTCGCGGTGGCCATAAGCCTTCTGTGGAGATTATCTCGTTCCCCGCGTGTTTCCGGGACGACGAATGCATCATCGTCCAGACTATGTTCTTGTCCTGGGGAGGTTTGATGAACTCGTCCCTCGAGATCATTGTGGTCGGGGTCTACTACGAGCTGTGTTCGGCATGACCCGGCTCATTGAGGGAGTCCTGGATTAGGGGGTGTCCGGATAGCCAGACTATAACCTTTGGCCGGACTCCTGTACTATGAAGATACAAGATTGAAGACTTCGTCCCGTGTCCGGATGGGACTTTCCTTGGCGTGGAAGGCAAGCTTGGTGATACGATATGAGGATCTCCTCCCATTTGTAACCGACTCTATGAAACCGTAACCCTCTCCGGTGTCTATATAAACCGGAGGGTTTTAGTCCGTAGGACGAACAACAATCATACCATAGGCTAGCTTCTAGGGTTTAGCCTCTCCGAAATAGTGGTAGATCTACTCTTGTACTACCCGTATGATCAATATTAATCAAGCAGGAGTACGGTTTTACCTCCATCGAGAGGGCCCGAACCAGGGTAGAAACATCGTGTCCCTTGTCTCCTGTTACCATCCTCCTAGACGCACAGTTCGGGACACCCTACCCGAGATCCGCCGGTTTTGACACCGACATTGGAGCTTTCATTGAGATTTCCTCTGTGTCATCGCCTTTAGGCCCGATGGCTCCTCCAATCATCAACAATGATGCAGTCCAGGGTGAGACTTTTCTCCCCGGACAGATCTTCGTATTCGGCGGCTTTACGCTGCGGGCCAATTCGCTTGGCCATCTGGAGCAGATCGAAAGCTACGCCCCTGGCCATCAGGTCAGATTTGGAAGTTTGAACTACACGGCTGACGTCCGTGGAGACTTGATCTTCGACGGGTTCGAGCCACAGCCAAGCACGCCGCACTGTCACGATGGGCATGATCTAGCTCTGCCGCCAAACAGTGCCCTGGAGGCCGCACCCGCGTCCGCTCCGACCCTTAGCTCAGAGTCGACTGCACCAATCGAGGATGGGTGGCTGGACACCGCCTCGGGGGCTGCAATCTCCACGACGATCGAGCCGAACACCAGCCCTGTCCTTTGCGGAGCTCGGGACTCCAAGGTGCCGGACTCCTCTCCGGACTCCGAACCTTCGGCGCCCCTACCAATCGAATCTGATTGGGCGCCGATCATGGAGTTCACTGCCACGGACATCTTTCAGCACTCGCCTTTCGGCGACATCCTGAATTCACTAAAGTCTCTCTCTTATCAGGAGAGCCCTGGCCGGACTATGGTCAGCAGGGTTGGGATGCGGACTACAAAGAAATTCAAAGCCCACCCACCACCCACTTCATAGCCATTGTCGATGATTTAACCGACATGCTCGACTTCGACTCCGAAGACATCGACGGTATGGACGCCGATGCATGAGACGACCAAGAACCAGCGCCTACGGGGCACTGGAAGGCCACCTCGTCATACGATATACACATGGTGGACACCCCAAAAGAAGGAAATGTCAATGGAACAACGGAGGATGACCCCTCAAAGAAGCAGCCTAAGCGCCGGCGTCAGCGGCGCCGCTCTAAATCCTGCCAAAACAAAAGCGGCGATTCCGGCACGGGAGATAATAACACCCTGGACAGTGCCGAAGACAAACCCCTCCAGCAGGATTCAGCACAGGAGGATGGAGAAGCCAACCCTCATGAGAGAGCGGTAGAGGACGATAATTACAAGCCTCCCTCCGAAGACGAGGCAAGCCTCGACGACGACGATGTCGTGCCTGAGGATCCCGTCGAACAAGAGCGTTTCAAACGCAGGCTTATGGCCACGGCGAGCAGCCTCAAGAAAACACAGCAACTGCTCAGAGCTGACCAAGACTTGCTAGCCGACAGATGGACTGAAGTCCTTGCGGCCGAAGGGTATGAACTCGAACGCACCTCCAAGAGCTACCCAAAGCGCAGGCTGCTACCCCGATTAGAGGAGGAAGCACCTAACCCGACATCATCAGCGCACGACGCGGCCGACCGGCCACCTCGTGGCCGCGACAGAGAGGCCTCTCGGCCCTCCACTCAAGCCGCACCCCAACGTCGCTCAAAGAATACCAAGGCACGGGGAAGTGCACCAGACCTGCGAGATATATTGGAGGACAAGGCAAGGCAGACAAGATCGATCTACGGATCGCGCGGGCGCCCCACGACGCGTGACGATAACCGTCACGCCGGATATGGCAATTCCGGCCGGGCCGAACAAAGTAGACAAAGCTCATTTGAGCTACGTCGTGATATAGCCCGATCTGAGGCGCCAAGACACCCACTATGCTTCACAGATGAAGTAATGGATCATCAAATCCCCGAGGGTTTCAAACCCGTAAACATCGAATCATACGATGGCACAACAGATCCTGCGGTATGGATCGAGGATTATCTCCTTCATATCCACATGGCCCGCGGTGATGATCTACACGCCATCAAATACCTCCCACTCAAGCTTAAAGGACCAGCTCGGCATTGGCTTAACAACTTGCCAGCACAGTCAATTGGTTGTTGGGAAGACCTGGAAGCCGCATTCCTCGACAATTTCCAGGGCACCTATGTGCGACCACCAGACGCCGATGACCTAAGCCACATAATTCAGCAGCCAGAGGAATCGGCCAGACAATTCTGGACACGGTTTCTAACTAAGAAAAATGAAATAGTCGACTGTCCGGACGCAGAGGCCCTAGCAGCCTTCAAACATAACATCCGTGACGAATGGCCTGCCCGACACCTAGGACAGGAAAAGCTGAAATCCATGGCAGCCCTCACGACACTCATGACCCGCTTTTGCGCGGGAGAAGACAGCTGGCTAGCTCGTAGTAATAACATGACCAAGAGCCCTGGTAATTCGGATACCAAGGACAGCAATGGCAGGTCACGTCGCAACAAGTACAAGCGCCGCGATTAACGGCGACAATGCTTTGAGACACGGCGAGTTAATGCGGATTCGAGGCTCTAAACCCGTCGCGAAAAAGCCATTTAAAAGAAATACTCGGGCGGTCAATTTGGATCGAATACTCAATCGCTCGTGCGGATACGGAACCCACGAAAAACCAGCCAATCACACCAACAGGGATTGTTGGGTGTTCAAGCAGCGAGCAAGTTAAATGCAAAACAGTGACAAGGGCAGCATAGCGATGACGAGGAGCCCCGCCACGAACAATAGGGGACAGAAGGGCTTCCCCCACAAGTGCGGACGGTGAACATGATATCACAACCCACATACCCAAAAGGGAGCGGAAGTGCACTCGAGGGACGTATATGCGTTGGAGCCAGTCGCCCCAAAGTTCAACCCATGGTCCTCCTGCCCGATCACTTTTGATCGACGGGACCACCCCACTAGAATCCGCTATGGCGGATTCGCCGCATTGGTTCTAGACCCAATCATTGACGGATTTCACCTCACTAGAGTCCTTATGGATGGCGGCAGCAGCCTGAACTTGCTTTATCAGGACACAATGTGAAAAATGGGCATAGATCCCTCAAGGATTAAACCCACAAAGACGACCTTTAAAGGCGTCATGCCAGGTGTAGAGGCCAGCTGTACAGACTCAGTTACACTTGAGGTGGTCTTCGGATTCCCGGATAATTTCCGAAGAGAGGAGTTAATCTTCGACATAGTCCCGTTCCGCAGTTGCTATCACGCACTGCTCGGATGAACCGCATTTGCAAAGCCGTACTACGCGTACCTCAAGCTCAAGATGCCAGGCCCTCGAGGAGTCATTATGGTCAATGGAAACACCGAACGCTCTCTCCGAACGGAGGAGCATACGGCGGCCCTCACGGCGGAAGTACAAAGCAGCCTCTCAAGGCAATTCTCGAGTCCGGCTATTAAACGTCCGGACACCGTCAAGCGCGCCCGGAGTAACCTACAACAAGACCGCCTGGCACGTTCCGAGCATGCGTAGCAATGCGACCCCAACCCCAGCCCTCGCGAAATTGCGAACCCAGTACTATGCGTACATAATTACGCTCTGGAAATACCATGGGCATAGGGGGAGGGGCACGACCATGGCATGCCCAAAATGCGGCTCAACCGCACTAGGGGCTCCCAATTTTGTCATTCTTTTTTCTTACTTTCAGGACTCCACTCTCCGGAAGGCCTGTCCGGCAGCACAATCATCGAACACACGATGCAACAGCCAGGGAGGCAGAAAGCTACGTCGAGTGTCCAGGTGGTCTCTATAACGAGCAGTATACTTGTTTCACATATCATCCCGCAGCTCGCCCCTGGAGGGGGACATGTCAAATAGTCCCATCTCTTGCTTATCGCACTATTTGTATCGTTCTGCTTTTACCGCAGACTTTTTGAATAAACAATATATAGCTTTTGTCTATTATTGCATTCCCCTTTTTATGTAAATATGTTCAGTTAGGACATTATGCAACAGTACACTTTGGTATGGCCAATACACCAGGGGCTTACGTACCCCAGAATATGGTGTGAGAAGTCTGAACGCTCTCACGAGTGCGGCACCCCGAACTTATAGCATTATATGCATCGGCTCCGAATCATGTCTTGGGTCAATAGTTTGGTTTGCCCGGCTCCCATGTTTTGGTACCTTACGTTCCGTTATATCGGCGAAGGTAGCGCTGGGAGAACCACTATGATTGTGCCCCGGTTGAGCTGGGCTAAGCTCCTCAGTGGAGAAAGCTAAAACTGACCGTCATGATAGGGCGAGAGTTGGTCGCTGTTCGAGAGGTTTTCGAGTCCCTAAAGAATTATGCCGCTTAGAGAGAGGAGTCGGCTTTGTCTGGCCTACGCGTGGATAGCGCCCCGAACTCGGTCATCCGAATACTAGGGGCTTCCCTGAAATTTAAAATTATAGTATTCTATGGCTAAGTGAGAGTGTTCAAGCATTATAGTCCGATTGCCTCGTTCGTTGTGCTGAGCGCCTCCCTTGAAGGACCCAAGAATGGGAAAAAGAGCGCTCAAGTTTATCCCGAACACCCCAGCACTCGTGGCATGGGGGCAGAAGCCAACGACTCGCCATCTCTCAAATTTAATAAACGGCCACACATAAGGTAATATTTTAAATTCAAAATCGTTGCTTAGCGCACATGAACAAGTTTTCAGCGTACAATATCACAAATGCGAGTTTACTCAAAAATTACATCTTTGGAGCATTCATCCGCTATAAGGCGGGCACCCTTCAGGATGCCCTCATAATACATCTCGGGCTTGCGATGCTCCTTGCCCGGTGGTGGTCCGTCTGTCACAAGCTTCTCAGCGTCCATCTTGCCCCAGTGCACTTTAGCACGGGCAAGGGCCCTACGGGCACCTTCGATGCATACGGAGCGCTTGATGATTTCAAGCCATGGACAGGCGTCCACCAGCCGCCTCACCAGCCCGAAGTAGCTCCCAGGCTCTAACGCCCTCGATGCGGCTATATCTCCCACGTGTCGAAGCACGACTTAGAGGCATAACCGCATTGAAAGCAATGTCGCAAGTGAGGTAATCTTCACACAACCCATGTAATACATAAGGGAAAGAGATACATAGTTGGCTTACAATCGCCACTTCACACAATACATGAGTAAAACATTACATCATACAGATACAATCAAGGTCCGACTACGGAGCCAAAATAAAAGAAGACTACCCCAAATGCTACACAGATCCCCGATCGTCCCAACTGGGCTCCACTACCGATCAACTGAAATGAAACAACACAAAGAACAAGATCTTCATCGAGCTCCTCCTTGAGCTCGGATGCGTCACCTGCACGGTTTCATCGGCACCTGCAAACTGGTTTGGAAGTATCTGTGAGTCACGGGGACTCAGCAATCTCACACCCGCGAGATCAAGACTATTTAAGCTTAAAGGTAGGACAGGGTAGGGAGGTGGAGCTGCAGCAAGCGACTAGCATATGTGGTGGCTAACATACGCAAAAGAGAGCGAGAAGAGGAGGCAAAGCACGGTCGAACAACTATGATCAAGAAGTGATCCTGAAACTACTTACGTCAAACATAACTCCGACACCGTGTTCACTTCCCGGACTCCGCCGAGAAGAGACCATCACGGTTATACACACGGTTGGTGTATTTTAATTAAGATCAACTTCGGGTTTTCTACAACCGGACATTAACAAATTCCCATCTGCCACATAACCGCGGCACGGCTTTGAAAGTTCAAACCCTGCAGGGTGTCCCAACAAGCCCATGATAAGCTCTCGCGATCAACGAAGGATATTCCTTCTCCCGGAAGACCCGATCAATCTCGGAATCCCGGCTACAAGACATTTCACAGCAATAAAACAAGACCAGCAAAGCCGCCCGGATGTGCCGACAAATCTTGATAGGAGCTGCACATATCTCGGTCTCAGGGCACACTCAGATGAGCAGTCCATACAACTAAAACCAAACCTCAAGTTGCCTTGAGGGGGCGCTGCACAGCACTCTAGTTCGGGCCAGCACTCGAAGGAGCACTGGTCCGGGGGGGCTAAAATAAAGATGACCCTCGGGCTCCGGAAACCCAAGGGAAAAGGGCATAGGTGAGGCAAATGGTAAAACCAATGTTGGGCCTTGCTGGAAAAGTCTTATTCAAAGCGAACTGTCAAGGGGGTCCCATAAATCACCCGACCGCGTTAGGGACGCAAAAATCCGGGAACATAATACCGATATGACGGAAACTAGGGCGGCAAGAGTGGAACAAAACACCAGGCATAAGGCCGAGCCTTCCACCCTTTACCAAGTATATAGATGCATTAATTAAAATAAGATATATTGTGATATCCCAACAAGTAAACATGTTCCAACAAGGAACAACATCTCCATGTTCCAACAAGGAACAAACTTCATCTTCACCTGCAACTAACAATGCTATAAGAGGGGCTGAGCAAAGCGGTAACATAGCCAAACAACGGTTTGCTAGGAAAGGATGGTTAAAGGTTTGACATGGCAATATGGGAGGCATGATAAGCAAGTGATAGGCATCATAGCAAGGGCATAGCAAAAGAGCGAGCAACTAGCAAGCAAAGATAGTAGTGATTTCGAGGGTATGGTCATCTTGCCTGAAATCCCGCAAGGAAGAAGAACGAGTCCATGAAGAAGACAAGCGGACGAAGTCGAATGAATCCTCACAACTCCGAGCGAAACCGAAGCTAACGAGAGAAGCAACCGGAAAGAAGCAAACAACATAGTAAACAACCATCACATAAACATGGCATGATGCTCAACCAAGTATGATGCATGTCCGTTTAATGAGGCATGGCATGGCAATATGCACAAACAATCCTACAAATTAAGTGGAGCTCAATATGCAACGAGTTGCATATTGACGAACACCACATCACTTATTTAGTTCTCTCTCGGTTAGGTACTCAACAATATTAAATGTTATTAAACATGGCAAGAGGTGAAGCATAATGAAACTACCTATCTAGGCAAATTTAAATGAGGCGGAAACAACGAACAACAATTCGGAAAATCCCCATATGCAAATTATGGATTCGGTACAGATCTGACCTAAAGCATATTTTAGAGTTGTTAAACATGCAAAGTAAAGCTACCATGTTAAACTAGGCATTTTCTACCCCATTTACATATATAATTTATTTAAAATGGAGCTACGGTTATTTAGTTATGAAATAAATCATTTTAGCATGGCATTTAAGCAAATGAATGCAAACAACAATTTTAAACATTTAAATGTTGTTATCATGATCGGATGACATGAGCAAGTTTTATGCAATATTATGAAATTGTTGACAAGAGCATTATGAAGCATTATGTCACCGTGGTGGAAGAAAGGGTGCCACGGCAGCGAATCCGAAAATGATGCCACGGCAACATATCGGTTCGGTAGCTCACGGAGATACCGGAGCAAAAGAAGTGGGCGGAAGCGAGTCATGCGAGGATGGTGGGGTGCTCCCGGATACCGGGTTCCCACGGAACGGTGGCATGGCAAAAGAGGGGCATCGCAAGGACAATTCGGACACGGTGCAAACATATCGTGCATCTCATACATGCAAGGGCATCTCATCGCGGTCGTCTCGGGTTATACCTTCGGGGCGAGCAATCGGGACGGGTCGAGTTTCGTAGAGGGAAGTAGACGTTCACGGGTCGTCGAGGGAAGTAGAGGAAGTAGTCGTTCTCGCGATGATCGCTGAGGGAAGTAGTGGTACGCGGCGACGGTAGAGGAAGTAGTGTTTCACGTTCGTTTTCGAAGAGGTACTTGACGGTTCCGAATCCCTTCGGGGTTGTCGTGGTACTTGCGGTCTCGCGATGGTAGTCGTACACGGCGGAGGGGAAGTAGACGTTCATGTTCGATGGTAGTGGTACATCTCGTCATCGGAAGTAGTTGTTCATGTCCCGTGGATGTTCGGGGTCCACAGGGTCTTCGAGGGTCGACGGTAGTGGTACACGTCATCGGGGTACTTGTCGGATCCGGTCTTGGCGATTCAGGTTTCCGCAGGGGTACTTGTCGATATCCGAGACGGTCTTGCGTATCCGAAGGGGTACTGGCAGTTTGTAAAGTCGATCTTGACGGAACCGAACGTCCTCGAGGGTAGTCGTGGTACTTGTCGCATCCACGTGTAGTCGAACTTGACGTATCCGTGTACTTGGCGTTCGGTGTGGTAGTCGTTCAGCGTCTGATAAAATGGTACTTGGCAGTCTTCAAAAAAACACTGGTAGTCGCGGCAGGGGTACTTGACGCATCCACGGAAGGGTCTTGGCGTCCTTGGCGGATGAAGACCGCGATGCGAGGTGGAGGCTTGGGGCGCGAGGAGGCGAAGCAGAGGACCGGGAGGCCGGAGGCCAAGGGGATCGGGAGGAGCGGGGCATGGAGGGAGATGGGGAGATCGGGCGCAGAGGGAGAGAAGGGGATCGAGAGGGAGGCGGGTTCGGCGCTGCGGGAGAAGGGGATCGTGCGAGTGGGGCGACGAGGGGATCGGGCAGGGGGGTGTGCGGCGCTGGAGGGAGTCGAGGGAGATGGCTGCGGGGATGGAGTCGGGCTAGGGTTAGGAAGGGGTTGTTGGGCCATGGGCCGCGGGAGGCTAGGCCGGCCTGGAGGGAGGCGCTAGGTGGGCTGGGCCTAAGAGGCCTTAGGCCGGCTAGGCACTCTCTCTCCCTCTCTTATATATATAGCAGAAAAGAAAATAGAGAGACAAAAGAAAGAGAGGGATAGTGAAAGAATTTGGGAACGAGGACGATTTTCCCGGACTCATAAAAATATGAGGAATTTAACAAAAATGGCCCAAGGATTTTTGGTGGAACTCCGGAAAATGATGAAATAAATTTAGGGCAAAGTGAGGAGACCAAACTTGAAGTGGAAAGGGCATGGGAATTATTATGCAAGTGGGTTATGGTGATTCCAAAACAATGGAATATTTTATATATAGCTCCCTAATATTGGGAGGATACGTTATAAAGAGAAGTCACCATGTGAATCCCTCGATTTAAATGGATCGAAAAATCCATACAATTTATTTAGTTGAGTTTAAAAAATTAATGATATGATGGCATGATGACATGATGCAATGCAAAAAACAAAACAAACCACACGACAAAACTCGAAACCACGGAAGGCAACTGAAGCTCCGGTCTTGGGGCGTTACAACACTCCACCACTACGAGAGGATCTCGTCCCGAGATCTAGGATGGCACCGGAGAAAAGCGGAAGAGGAAGAGGTAAAACAAAGTTGCTTCTCCGACAAACGAGTGAAACCAAAGAACCTCGAGAGGTTGAAACAAAATGAAAGAAAGAGAACAACGAAGATGAACAAAGTTGAAAACACTCTGTTAGAAAAGAGGAACATGGGATACGACGAGAACCAAGAGGTTTAGTGATAAAATAGATATTGAAACCATTCTGGTTAAAACAAGATAGAGAAGAAATAAGAATGATATAATTTGGACAGCACTCCGACTGAAAATGGAAGGAGTTGAACAAGAACTTGGCAAATGGAAAGCACCTGGATGAGACTCCGGTTAAAAGAGGAACGATAGACACAACACTCCGGTTAAAAACGATAAGCAAGCAAAAGGACATGGTCTTGACAAAAGAAGATGATGGGTCGAAGAGAGCAACATCACAATGCCTCCGGAAACAATGCATGATAGATAGAAAGTTGGAATGAATAGAACGAAGAATGAAACCAACATCTCCCACCATAAATGAATTTGAAAGAGCATCCTTACGAAGTAGGATTGAACGGAGTTGTTTGAAAAACAACAACGATAAGGATAAGCTTGTAGTGGGCTTATGAAAACATCACAAAATTATGAGGTGAGCTTCTGCCACTAACGGAAACAATTGATTGGATTGATATCAACAAGGAGACGAGAAACTTATATCACCGGGAGGACAAATGAAGAACTTGGGTCCTTTATAAGCACCATAAATAGCAACAATCCTTAGGGAAAGCTTTAGGTGAAATATAACTCAAGATAACTCCAATGAAGAGATTGATGGGCTTAAATATCTCATGAACAAAGATAAAATGATGGATTTAAATATGTCACTCTTGAAAATCTGTGAATCATGAAACGCGAAGGATAATTATCAACAATGACATAACACCATCTCAAAAGATAAGATAGAGAGAATTGCACTTTGGAATGCAAGATGAAGAATGCTTGAACGCCTCAAAACAAAACATGTGTTGGAACACCATGTTTATTATGAAGTATAGCTTGGCAGATCATAACTCCGAGAGAAAAAATCTTGAAGAACAAATGAAGAATGAAAAGAATCCTTGAGGAAGCACCATGTAGAGCCTCCATGATGAACTCCGGTAAGAAAAGGATGATAAAAGAAAGAGAAGTTGCAAATACAAGGTGAAGCCTTGCAGTGATAAGATGAAGCTTTGAAATGATATAACCGAGAAAAACTTTGAACTCCGGAAATATAGATGAACAATTGAAAGCACGAATTTTGATGAACCTCCGGAATAAGGAATTGAATTTACTCGATGGAACAAGAATAAGAATTACGTTATGCGTATCCTTCACCAATTTAGATTGATGACAAGCAACGGATTTGGCACACTACTTATTCCCGTTGAAAAAAAATGATTACAGATAGAGATATAGCGCAAACTTGAGAAGGTATTGACGGAACCACCGGTGGGATTTGGAAAACAAGAGTTGACCGCTTGAATGAATAATTCTGAGATGAACCAAACTGAAAAGACTCCTGAAATGCTCCGGGTGGGTTAAAAGAATTCTCACAATCGAAAATAATTATGAGAGGATGGCATCAAGCTAGAACCATGCATCTTGAAGAGAATGGAGCAAGATTAAAGAGAAACTCTTCTTCGGTCTTCAAAATTCGAGAATGACGACGAGAAACACCACCATGAATTATTGAAGCACTCCGGAATGAAAATTAGAAAGGTTGAACCAACAATGAAGATAATTTGAAAGATCTTGGAGAAAGACATTTGACTGATGATAAATGATTCTTACATCAAACTTTGCAAAGAATTTGAGAATAGCTCCGGGAAAATAAAAGAGTTAGGTAAGATCCTGGAAAAAGACCTGTGGGTTAGGGCCCACTCAAAAGAACCACCATTGAACAATTGTTTGAAATAGATATTGCACCGGTAGAATTAAATGGCTTGAATGAGATAGCATCCTCAAAAGAACTTGAGTGAATTGAGAATGGAAACTAGAATCTTCTGAGATATCTTCAACACTCCGGAACAATTGAATAACAAGAAGTGAAAGACTATGAGGTGCGCCGGTATGGGAAAACATTGTGACAATAGGAAAAGGGATAAGATCAACACCGAAATCTTGAACTAAATCCACCGGAGAAGAAAATTAGAATGGAAAAATGATAAGGTTGAAGCTTCCTTAGCGTCTTCATGAGAAATCACCGGATAAAACATTTAAAAGAAAAGAATGAAGAAACTTCACTCAACAAAATGGATACTTGATTAAGAAATCTGAGTCCTTGAAGAAAAAGGGGTGGGAGGGCGGGAAAACAAAGGCAACTTAGGTCGGATGAAACGAACACCGTTGAGAAAAGCTTAGAATTGATCTTGCGAATGTTGGAATGATCGGATCCACTTGAAGAGAAGCACGCCGGTTGAGAAAAGAATTGACATGACAAGCTCAGTGATCAAGAAGGATTAGTATTCACATAGCAATATGAGAACACCATTTAGGAATGGTATGGAATCAACACTTGGCATTGAAGCAACTTGAATACCACAACTTAAAACAAAACAAAGGAGTGGCTTGCAGAATAAGCCGGAACAAACATATGATAGATCCCATATCGTATCATGTGTGTGTTGGAAAGATATCCTACGAGATACTTGAATTCCCACCTATAAACTCCCGAAACTTTCTGGTTATGCAATCAGGTGTTGGGGATACAGGGGACACAAAATATATCACCCAAACTAACAATACCTAGATCCAGCTGTATCCATCCTTCAACACATAACCAAGAAACCTTCGGAAATCGTGTACCTCGACCTTCGAAAAAAACATCCATTATACAAGTCATGGCAATACTCCCTTCGCCACAATCTTTGGGCTATCAGGGTTATCTCACCAACAACTGCACAAAAGAGATTTTCGATGTCGGCAAAACTCGGTATTCCGAACTGCAACGATAAAATTGTGACGACAACACCTCGGAGCTCAACTCCCCGGGACACTGCCACAACCCCTAAATGTCAGGAGGCACCAAGAACAATGTTCTCGTCACAAAACCATCGGAACGATTCCAAGATACCCGCGTGATCCTAAAAAAATTTTAGTGAAATTTGAGGAGAGAAAGTCAAAACTCTCGTCAGATACCTCACCAGAGCGATTTAAGGACCGAGGAGTAAAAAGAATCCTACTCTCCGATATATATAATCCTAAGACTCAAAACATTTTCCGTTCTAGACTCAACAACGCCAGCAAACAATCAAGTAGGGGGCTCCTAAGTCGGGGAAGGCTCTGATTACCAACTTGTAACGCCCTCGATGCGGCTATATCTCCCACGTGTCGAAGCACGACTTAGAGGCATAACCGCATTGAAAGCAATGTCGCAAGTGAGGTAATCTTCACACAACCCATGTAATACATAAGGGAAAGAGATACATAGTTGGCTTACAATCGCCACTTCACACAATACATGAGTAAAACATTACATCATACAGATACAATCAAGGTCCGACTACGGAACCAAAATAAAAGAAGACTACCCCAAATGCTACACAGATCCCCGATCGTCCCAACTGGGCTCCACTACTGATCAACTGAAATGAAACAACACAAAGAACAAGATCTTCATCGAGCTCCTCCTTGAGCTCGGATGCGTCACCTGCACGGTTTCATCGGCACCGCAAACTGGTTTGAAGTATCTGTGAGTCACGGGACTCAGCAATCTCACACCAGAGATCAAGACTATTTAAGCTTAAAGGTAGGACAGGGTAGGGAGGTGGAGCTGCAGCAAGCGACTAGCATATGGGTGGCTAACATACGCAAAAGAGAGCGAGAAGAGGAGGCAAAGCACGGTCGAACAACTATGATCAAGAAGTGATCCTGAAACTACTTACGCCAAACATAACTCCAACACCGTGTTCACTTCCGGACTCCGCGAGAAGAGACCATCACGGTTACACACGCGGTTGGTGTATTTTAATTAAGATCAACTTCGGGTTTTCTACAACAGGACATTAACAAATTCCCATCTGCCACATAACCGCGGGCACGGCTTTTGAAAGTTCAAACCCTGCAGGGGTGTCCCAACTTAGCCCATGATAAGCTCTCGCGATCAACGAAGGATATTCCTTCTCCCCGGGAAGACCCGATCAATCTCGGAATCCCGGCTACAAGACATTTCACAGCAATAAAACAAGACCAGCAAAGCCACCCGGATGTGCCGACAAATCCTGATAGGAGCTGCACATATCTCGGTCTCAGGGCACACTCGGATGAGCAGTCCATACAACTAAAGCCAAACCTCAAGTTGCCTTGAGGGGCGCCACACACTCTAGTTCGGCCAAGCACTCAAGGAGCACCGTCCGGGGGCAAATAAAGATGACCCTCGGGCTCCGAAACCCAAGGGAAAAAGGGCATAGGTGAGGCAAATGGTAAAACCAATGTTGGGCCTTGCTGGAAAAGTCTTATTCAAAGCGAACTGTCAAGGGGTCCCATAAATCACCCGACCGCGTTAGGGACGCAAAATCCGGGAACATAATACCAATATGACGGAAACTAGGGCGGTAAGAGTGGAACAAAACACTGGGCATAAGGCCGAGCCTTCCACCCTTTACCAAGTATATAGATGCATTAATTAAATAAGATATATTGTGATATCCCAACAAGTAAACATGTTCCAACAAGGAACAACATCTCCATGTTCCAACAAGGAACAAACTTCATCTTCACCTGCAACTAACAACGCTATAAGAGGGGCTGAGCAAAGCGGTAACATAGCCAAACAACGGTTTGCTAGGAAAGGATGGTTAGAGGTTTGACATGGCAATATGGGAGGCATGATAAGCAAGTGATAGGCATCGTAGCAAGGGCATAGCAAAAGAGCGAGCAACTAGCAAGCAAAGATAGTAGTGATTTCGAGGGTATGGTCATCTTGCCTGAAATCCCGCAAGGAAGAAGAACGAGTCCATGAAGAAGACAAACGGACGAAGTCGAATGAATCCTCACAACTCCGGAACGAAACCGAAGCTAACGAGAGAAGCAACCCGGAAAGAAGCAAACAGCATGGTAAACAACCATCACATAAACATGGCATGATGCTCAACCAAGTATGATGCATGTCCGGTTTAATGAGGCATGGCATGGCAATATGCACAAACAATCCTACAAATTAAGTGGAGCTCAACATGCAACGAGTTGCATATTGACGGAACACCACATCACTTATTTAGTTCTCTCTCGGTTAGGTACTCAACAATATTAAATGTTATTAAACATGGCAAGAGGTGAAGCATAATGAAACTACCTATCCAGGCAAATTTAAATGAGGCCGGAAACAACGAACAACAATTCCGGAAAATCCCCATATGCAAATTATGGATTCGGTACAGATCTGACCTAAAGCATATTTTAGAGTTGTTAAACATGCAAAGTAAAGCTACCATGTTAAACTAGGCATTTTTCTACCCCATTTACATATATAATTTATTTAAAATGGAGCTACGGTTATTTAGTTATGAAATAAATCATTTTAGCATGGCATTTAAGCAAATGAATGCAAACAACAATTTTAAACATTTAAATGTTGTTATCATGATGCGGATGACATGAGCAAGTTTTATGCAATATTATGAAATTGTTGACAAGAGCATTATGAAGCATTATGTCACCGTGGTGGAAGAAAGGGGTGCCACGGCAACGAATCCGAAAATGATGCCACGGCAACATATCGGTTCCGGTAGCTCACGGAGATACCGGAGCAAAAGAAGTGGGCGGAAGCGAGTCATGCGAGGATGGTGGGGTGCTCCCGGATACCAGGTTCCCACGGAACGGTGGCATGGCAAAAGAGGGGCATCGCAAGGACAATTCGGACACGGTGCAAACATATCGTGCATCTCATACATGCAAGGGCATCTCATCGCGGTCGTCTCGGGTTATACCTTCGGGCGAGCAATCGGAACGGTCGAGTTTCAGAGAGGAAGTAGACGTTCACGGGTCGCCGAGGGAAGTAGAGGAAGTAGTCGTTCGCGATGATCGCTGAGGGAAGTAGTGGTACGCGGCGACGGTAGAGGAAGTAGTGTTTCACGTTCGTTTTCGAAGAGGTACTTGACGGTTCCGAATCCCTTCGGGGTTGTCGTGGTACTTGCGGTCTCGCGATGGTAGTCGTACACGGCGGAGGGAAGTAGACGCTCATGTTCGGCGGTAGTGGTACATCTCGTCATCGGAAGTAGTTGTTCATGTCCCGTGGATGTTCGGGGTCCACGGGTCTTCGAGGGTCGACGGTAGTGGTACACGCCATCGGGTACTTGTCGGATCCGGTCTTGGCGATTCAGGTTTCCGTAGGGTACTTGTCAATATCCGAGATGGTCTTGCGATCCGAAGGGGTACTTGGCAGTTTGTGAAGTCGATCTTGACGGAACCGAACGTCCTCGAGGGTAGTCGTGGTACTTGTCGCATCCACGTAGTCGAACTTGACGATCCGTGTACTTGGCGTTCGGTGTGGTAGTCGCTCAAGCGTCGATAAAATGGTACTTGGCAGTCTTAAAAACACCGGTAGTCGCGGCGGGTACTTGACGCATCCACGGAAGGGTCTTGGCGCCCTTGGCGGATGAAGACGCGATGCGAGGTGGAGGCTTGGGGCGCGAGGAGGCGGAGCAGAGGACCGGGAGGCCGGAGGCCAAGGGGATCGGGAGGAGCGGGGCATGGAGGGAGATGGGGAGATCGGGCGCAGAGGGAGAGAAGGGGATCGAGAGGGAGGCGGGTTCGGCGCTGCGGGAGAAGGGGATCGAGCGAGTTGGGCGACGAGGGGATCGGGCAGGGGGGTGTGCGGCGCTGGAGGGAGTCGAGGGAGATGGCTGCGGGGATGGAGTCGGGCTAGGGTTAGGAAGGGGTTGTTGGGCCATGGGCCGCGGGAGGCTAGGCCGGCCTGGAGGGAGGCGCTAGGTGGGCTGGGCCTAAGAGGCCTTAGGCCGGCTAGGCACTCTCTCTCCCTCTCTTATATATATAGCAGAAAAGAAAATAGAGAGACAAAAGAAAGAGAGGGATAGTGAAAGAATTTGGGAACGAGGACGATTTTCCCGGACTCATAAAAATATGAGGAATTTAACAAAAATGGCCCAAGGATTTTTGGTGGAACTCCGGAAAATGATGAAATAAATTTAGGGCAAAGTGAGGAGACCAAACTTGAAGTGGAAAGGGCATGGGAATTATTATGCAAGTGGGTTATGGTGATTCCAAAACAATGGAATATTTTATATATAGCTCCCTAATATTGGGAGGATACGTTATAAAGAGAAGTCACCATGTGAATCCCTCGATTTAAATGGATCGAAAAATCCATACAATTTATTTAGTTGAGTTTAAAAAATTAATGATATGATGGCATGATGACATGATGCAATGCAAAAAACAAAACAAACCACACGACAAAACTCGGAAACCCTGGAAGGCAACTGAAGCTCCGGTCTTGGGGCGTTACACAGGCATGGCCTCCCTAGGCCACAGTCGGACTATGATGCCCTTCATCGCCTGTTCGGCCACCTTATGGAGCTCGACCAGCTGCTTCAGCTGGTCGCTCAAGGGCACCAGGTGTCCGGCCTCAGCATACTGAGACCAGAACACCTTCTCCGTCGAGCTTCCCTCCTCGGCTCGGTAGAATGTGGCAGCGTCGGACACACTGCGGGGAAGATCTGCGAATGCTCCTGGAGAGCTCCGGATCCGGGTAAGTAACAAGTAATTTACTTTCACGTGCTTGCTTTGCATAAAGAATGCCTTACCCGCCGCTATCTTCTTCATCGCCTCAATTTCCTGGAGGGCTTTTTGGGCTTCGGCCTTGGCAGATTTGGCGCTCTCAAGGGCCGAGGCAAGCTCGGACTCTCGGGTCTTCGAGTCAAGCTCCAAACTCTTGTGTTTTTTCACGAGAGCCTGGAGCTCTTGCCGCACCTCCGCCACCCGCGCCTCCTGCTTTTCTCGCTCGGTGCGCTCCACGGCCGCATTTTCTTCGGCCTTGGACAGCGCTTCCTTCAGGGTTGCCACCTGGGTTGTGGCCCCTGTAAAACTCACGTTTGTCCTGTCATATTTTGCAACCACATCTTTTTCTCATACACTTACATAAGGTATTACTTACCTTCCTTGTCCTCGAGCTGCTTCTTGGCAAGGCCGAACTCGTTCTCGGACCGCTCGAGGCTCGCTTCAATGCATCGACCTCCATGATCAAGGCGGCAGAGGTCAAGCAGCAAGAGCCTGCATTCCCATATTGACATACTTATCTTAGACTCCTGCGTATATCTTTTTGATCCTCAGTTCGGCTTTTCTTTCCGAACACCAAACTGAGCATCAGGGGCTACTGTCTATGCGGTAATATTTTTACATATCTCAAATACATACCTCGAAGCCTGTTAGAAGGCTGGCATAGGCTTCAGTCAGCCCGCTTTTGGCGGACTGAACCTTCTGGATCACCACACTCATAACAGCGCGGTGCTCCTCGTTGATGGAGGCGCCGTTAAGCACCTGCAGCAGATTATACGGTGCCTCCGGTTGAACGGAGGTCACCGGCGTCGTAGGCTTGCCCTTCTTACTAGGGGGTCGCCTACCGGACTCCGGAACAACTGAAGGTTCCGGTGCGGTGTCCGGCCTAGGGCCGGACTTGGAGCCCTTGGGGGTTTTGTCCCCTTTGTGCCTGGAGTCCGGGAGGTCGCCTTGCGGTGCCTCCAAGACCACCTCCTCCTGGCTTGGCCCCTTTTGGGATTCCACCTCGGCATCATCCGCAACGCGAGGGGAGGAGGCGGTCGGAATTGAAGTGCTATTCACATCCGACGAACTTAAGGAGCCGCTCGACGACTCGCCGACCTGGGCTCGGGGCGGACTGCATGATTATATTCGGCGTCAGAAGATACTGTGCAACAAAGGAATGCCACGAGTTATTCTGGCATCCGGATACTTACGATTTTGGCAGGGGCTTGGACCTGGATGGCCACTCCTCTTCTCCGTCGTCGGCGTTGGTGGAGTAGTCCGAAGGAAGGGTCCTCCCCTTCTTGGACCCTCTGGCCTCCCCAGTTGGGGCGGCCTTCCTTTTCTTCTCTCACCCCGCTGGGGTAGAGACCTCTTTTTCCTCCTCCTCGTTTTCACGGGAGGAGTGCGCCTCGGAGTCATCGGACGATGTGTCCGACACCACCAGGCGCCGGGAACTCTTTCGGGTTCCCATGGCCTTCTTCTTGGCCTTCTTCTCCGGCACCACATGAGGTGCCGGAACCAGCAGCCCCGTCAAGCGGGCGTCCGCTGGGTCTTCTGGCAAGGGAGCCGGACAGTCAATCTTCCCGGACGTCTTTTGCCAATCCTGTCAAAGGTAAGGGAGTTGAGATCCCGCATAAAGTTAAACTATGAAAAACAAGTATCCTGTAAAGGGTAAAATAGCTTACCGCGTTGGCTTGATGCTGCGCGCTGAATCCGCGATCCTCCCTAGCGGATGCGGGGGCCTCGGCGCCATTGAACAGCACCTTCCAGGCGTCTTCGTACGTAGTGTCGAGGAGCCTCCTCAGGGTTCGGTGCTGCACCGGATCAAACTCGCACAAGCTGAAAGACCGTTGTTGGCACGGGAGGACCCGGCGGATGAGCATGACCTGGACTACGTTGACGAGTTTGAGCTTCTTGCTCACCAGGTTTTTGACGCAGGTTTGGAGTCCGGTCAGCTCTTTCGAAGTACCCCACAACAGGCCCGTCCCTTTCCAGGAGGTGAGTCGGGTGGGGATGCCAGACCGGAATTTGGGGGCCGCTGCCCATTCAGGGCCACGCGGCTTGGTGATGTAGAACCACCCCGATTGCCACCCCTTTATGGTCTCCATGAAGGAGCCCTCGAGCCATGTAACGTTGGGCATCTTGCCCACCATGGCACCTCCGCACTCCGCTTGGCGGCCGCGCACTACCTTCGGTTTGACATTGAAGGTGTTTGGCCATAAGCCGAAGTGGGGCTAGATGCAGAGGAAGGCCTCGCACACGACGGTGAACGCCGAAATGTTGAGGATGAAGTTCGGGAACAGATCGTGGAAATCCAGGCCGTAGTAGAACATGAGCCCCCAGAAAAATGGGTGAAGTGGAAAACCTAGTCCGCGGAGGAAATGGGTGAGGAACACCACCCTCTCATGGGGCCCGGGGGTGGGGATGAGCTGCCCCTTGTTTGGGAGCCGGTGCGCGATGTCCTTGGACAAGTATCCGGCTTTCCTCAGCTTCTTGATGTGTCCGTCAGTGACGGAGGACACCATCCACTTGCCTCCCGCTCCAGACATGACTGGAGAAGGTTGAGGTGGGATGTGCGGACTTGGGCGCTGGAGCTCGAGTGCGCGGAAATGGATAAGCAAAGGAGGAAGAAGGCGTAGATGGAAAAGGTGGATCCTTATCCCCTTATATGGGCGGACGAGACTACGTGCTCCCACCAGCCTGGTAAAACTCGCTTATCTCCCAAGCGCCGTAATTAATGGCGTGGTTGGGTTACCCACGCCCGTATTGATGAGAATCCCGGAATAGGGGGACACGATCTCTGCTTCGACAAGACGTGCCTAAGAAACCGCCTCGCTAAACGCGCTTAGGTGGGATAGTAAAAACGATTCGAATAAAGGCCTGGCCGCGGTGTGATGTCACGCTGCGGTATGCGTCAGCAGATTGGATTTGTGTAAATATTATTCTCTCTACGGTGGTATGTGGAACTTATTTTGCAGAGCCGGACACTATCCTTGTGTTCAAAAGCTTCTATGAAGTATTTGGAGGAGGAACCCACCTTGCAATGCCGAAGACAAGCTGCGCGCCAGACTCGTCGTCATTGAAGCCTGGTTCAGGGGCTACTGAGGGAGTCCTGGATTAGGGGGTGTCCGGATAGCCGGACTATAACCTTCGGCCGGACTCCTGGACTATGAAGATACAAGATTGAAGACTTCGTCCCATGTCCGGATGGGACATTCCTTGGCGTGGAAGGCAAGCTTGGCGATACGCTATGAGGATCTCCTCCCATTTGTAACTGACTCTATGTAACCCTAACCCTCTCTGGTGTCTATATAAACCGGAGGGTTTTAGTCCATAGGACGAACAACAATCATACCATAGGCTAGCTTCTAGGGTTTAGCCTCTCCGATCTTGTGGTATATCTACTCTTGTACTACCCATATCATCAATAATAATCAAGCAGGAATAGGGTTTTACCTCCATCGAGAGGGCCCAAACCTGGGTAAAAACATCGTGTCCCTTGTCCCCTGTTACCATCCGCCTAGACGCACAGTTCGGGACCCCCTACCCGAGATCCGCCGGTTTTGACACCGACACTCACCCTGTTCCATCGCTGGGTCCGTATGGTCGTTGTTGCCTTCGGGGATGACTGGGGTATCGATCTTTCTGGCGCTCTTGTCGCTATTTTCACTGTTGCTGGACTTGGAGCGGCGTCTGTGCCATCGTTTTGGTCTTTTCCCGGGGTTTTTATCTTCCGGATTATCGTCGTCGTCCTCCTTAGGCGTATCCACCATGTATATATCGTATGACGAGGTGGCTGTCCACTGCCTAGTGAGCAGTGGTTCCTGTTCTTCTCCTGCATCATCGTCCATACCGTCGATGTCTTCGGAGTCGAAGTCAAGCACGTCGGTTAATTCATCGACCGTGGCAATGAAGTGGGTGGTGGGTGGGCGACGAATTCCTTCGTCGCCTGCTTCCCACTCGAGCCAGACATAGCTCGGCCGAGAGTCTCCTGTGAAAGAGAGAGATTTTAACGAGTTCAGCATGTTTCCAAAGGGCGAGTGTTGGAAGATATCCGCAGCGGTAAACTCCATTACCGGAGCCCAACCAGGCTCGGCGCGCTCGGGGGCGCGCGGACTGGAACCTACAGCCGGATACGAGTCCGGTGGTTCGGTGTTGCAGGCTTCCTTAGAGGTAAGGCCTGGGTTCGGCTCTACCGCCGATGAGTGTGCGGCCCGCGGGGCGGGGTCTATCCACCCGTCCTTGGGCCACGCAGTCTGCTCCAGATTTTGGTCCAGGGCTACTACAGGGGTGATTTCCCGAGAATTGTCCGGCAGCAGGTCTAAGCCATGCTCATCGTGACTGTCCGGCGCTCCTGTCACAGGCCCGATTCCGTGGAAGATCAAGTCTCTGCGGATATCGGCCGTGTAGTTCAGGTTTTCGAACATGACCTGGTGGCCAGGGGCGTAGCTGTCGATCTTCTCCAGTTGGCCAAGCAAATTGGCCCGCAGCGGGAAGCAACCGAACACGAAGATCTGTCCGGGGAGAAAAGCCTCACCCTGGACCGTGTTGTTGACAATTTAAGGAGCCATCAAGCCTTGCAGCGACGACACAGAGGAACTCTCAATGAAAGCACCAATGTCGGTTTCAAAACCGGCGGATCTCGGGTAGGGGGTCCCGATCTGTGCGTCTTAGGCTAATGGTAACAGGAAGCAAGGGACACAATGTTTACCCAGGTTCGGGCCCTCTCGATGGAGGTAAAACCCTACTTCCTGCTTGATTAATATTGATGATATGAGTAGTACAATAGTTGATCTACCACGAGATCGTATAGGCTAAACCCTAGAATCTAGCCTATGATGATTATGATTGTGATCGTGATCGGCCTTCTAAGGACCTACCTCTCCGGTTTATATAGACACCAGAGAGGGCTAGGGTTTACATGAAGTCACTTACAAGGAAGGAAATATATTATCTGGATCGCCAAGCTTGTCTTCCACGCAAAGGAGAGTCCCATCCGAACACGGGACGGAGTCTTGAGTCTTGTATCTTCACGCTCCAATAGTCCGGACAAAGTATATAGTCCGGCTGTCCGGATACCCCCTAATCCAGGACTCCCTCACCTAGAAGCTAGCCTATGATTATGATTGTTCTCGTCCTACGGACTAAACTCTCCGGTTTATATAGACACCGGACGGGGCTTGGGTTGCACAGAGTCGGTTACAAGGGAGGAGATCTACAGATCCGAATTGCCAAGCTTGCCTTCCACGCCAAGGAGAGTCCCATCCGGACACGGGACGAAGTCTTCAATCTTGTATCTTCATAGTCCAACAGTCCATCCAAAGTATATAGTCCGGCTGTCCGAGGACCCCCTAATCCAGGACTCCCTCAGGGAGGGCTCTATTTATAGCCGAGCGTCAATGGGGGATCGGGCTCCGCCGGTGGACACCTGGACACGGCGCCCGACGACGAATGGCATCAGTGAGAGGGGGAGAAGGTGACGTAGCTCATCCGAGAACTGTGGGCGAGCGGGGACGAGCACATGGGCGAGGGGAAGGCGACGAGCACAGGGGCGAGGGGAAGGCGACGAGCACAGTGCGCCGCGCACTGTTACGTTGGCCGGACCGCGCCCGTGCTCGCTGCGGCGTGCTCCGGCGTCGGCTAGCACCAGGAGGGAGTTAAGAGGTTCGGGACGACGATTGAGGCACGTTTTGGCAAGGCTAGGCAGTCGGGAAGCGAGCACGCGAGCAACAGAAGCTCGGGCGCGATGCAGAGCGTGTCGACATGCAGGTTGGCATCATGCACACGCATGGTCACCGCATGAACTCTGCACTCAGGCCGACCTAAGTCCAAACTTCATGTCTGGCATGTTGTTCGTTGTAGTTTTAGAGGTTACCACACTTGGGTTTGATCGCAGGCGCAGTAGAATATATTTCAACTGCCTGGTAAGTTTCTGATCAGTAACTTTGAGAGCTTACTGTGGTCAAACTACTGGTTGTTGGGAGCTGGGCTTTCGAGGTTAGCAATCATCTACTAAGGTGATGATGCACAAGAAAAATCATCCACAATAGATCAACTAAAATGGTAGTTGCTGTGGAAACCACCATTTCTGTCCAGAACAGAAAACATTTTCTATAGCAAAAATATTCCAAAAAGTGATGAAATAATTTTGCTCAAGAAGGTTCCCACGGGTTCAAAGAATATCTGTGAATTTTCTCAGATTTTTGTGGGCAAGAAAAATTCGGGTTCCTTTGGAGCACATTGAGCTGGCTGGGGTTTAAGAGAGGGAAATGAATATTTTTCATTTAAGAAAAATATTCAAAATATTATTTTGAGGTGAACCAGAGAGGGAATGATAGTTAGAGAGGGAAATGAGGCACTTGGGTGAAAGCCAAGGGGTACCCAAGTGTTTAAGTCCAGATGAAAAGATTCAAAACTCCAAATTTCAAATTCAAACCAACTGAAAATCAGGCAAAGAGAAGAGGGCAAAAACCAGGCTGTCACAGGACCCACAAGGGCGGTCACCAAATCTAGGTAAATGGCAACCCTTGGGGCAGCCACCAGAACCAGTGCACTTTGGCAACCCTTGGGGCGGTCATTGGAGCCCGTACAAATTGCTCGGGCGATCTTCACAACCTAATTGGAGACCCCGACGCTTTCCCGGAGCTTTACACCACAATGATTGAGCTCTGAATGCAGCAAACGTCTAGGGAACCAAAGCACCCAAGAGGAACAAGCTCTAGGGTGCCCAAACAACCACGAGTAATAAGCTTCTCAACTTTTACCTCCACGTATCACCGTGGAGAACTCAAATCGATGCATCAAATGCAATGGCAAGGGCATACGAAGTGCCTAATTGCTTATCTCCTAAACCCCAGCATAACAACTAATGCTATGGTAATAGATTAACGTGGATGCTTGATAGCGATGGAGAGCTCCACCCCACGCACCCCACCGTAACCCTAGCCTCCACCCTCCGGTGATCTCCACCCCCAACCATGGAAATCACCATCCAATCCAACCATTCTCTCCGGCGTTCTGGTTTACCCCCTTGGGGTCTCATCTCCATGGCTGTTCAGGCTTCCATTGCTCTTGTTTTTTACTTCTCTCATGTGATGGGTCTCTCGTAAGAGATCTAGAGATCCATGAGGCGCACAGTGCATCCCACTGATGGCTCTGGTCATTTCATCATGGTGGTTTATTTTGCAAGGCATAATTTCTGCTTGTCTGAGGAGAATGTTGCCCTAGCTCTTGAGGCGGCGATTGGTGGATATTGTTCTTCATTGAAGGTATCATGTTTATGTGATCTTGTTTTCTCTTTTTATGTCTCATGGAAAGAGGTTGGCTTTTTCATCTACCATCAACGCAATAATGTCTGCCCCCAATTCATGTGTCATTTTCATCTCTGGTCATGGAGGGCCTGATTAGACTAAGGAGTTTAGATCTTGGCAAAGTGAATGCAATGATGAATGGATCCTAGTTAGCCCGTCTAAGAGTAGGGCATGTCTAGGTCTAGCCGCAATGTTGCATGCCCCTGCAAAATATTCTTTGTGTTCCAAGGATGGTGATCATCCTCGCAAGAGTTTACGTTTTGCTACATTTCTTAATTATGATGCATGCAAAGGATATCGTTACAATGCTTCTACTGAGGACATCACTATAGTTCTGCAAGATGTGGTATATACTCTGGATCCTCAAGAATTGATAGTTTCAAATGGCAGTTCATCATCCCAAGAGCATGTTTCACAAGTTGATAGCTCGCCGCCGGTGGCCTCCTCACCGGAGATGGCGTAGGGATTATAGTATGGATCTGTTTTGCCAGCTGCCCGTCTTTCTCGGGATAAGGTTTCTGATAATAACCGTAGGATAATCTTTTCGCCTGAAATTGTCTCCGTCACGTTTCCTACTGTGGGCTCTATGCAAAACTCTTTAGTTCTCTCAGATGATGAATCTGACGATGCTAGGCTATGCTCTACCCCTCCTAGTACATTATTGGGCACTGGTACCTTGGTCAGTCCGGTTCAATCGCTAAGCAAGTCACCTTTGGAAATTGTTCGTGATTTGTAAGGTTTCGATGAAGTTGTGGAAGAAATTGCTGCACAAGTTTGGTACTGTCCATGTTGTTTGGGTATGGGACATACCTTGGAACGGTGCATGAACATAGTCCATTGTCATCGTTGTTTCTGGCTCGGTCACGTTAAAAAAGGTTTCATGCGGTCGCCTCCTAATTTAAAGGTTTGCGTTCCCAAACGTAGCAGCCCAACTACCAATCTCGAGTCCCGTGCTTTCAAGCATACCCCGGACCCTTCGTGCTCCCAAATAGTGCAAAGATCCACTACCAAAAACCCTACCTCCCCTGCTCTGCAGCCTGGTTATTCCACACCTCCATCATCAAGCCGCACACCACCCAATAGCTGTGCACCGCCTCCACCGCCACCGTCCATGGCGAACTACAAGCTCGATCCATGGTGTTACTTGTCGGCGGGTCATGACATTGTGGATGCTGGTCCGCATCGGCTACCGCGCATGTTCTACACCCCGGCCCGCTCCCCTCCGCATCGCCATTTGTCCTACATGATGGGATTGTTGAGCCCATCCCACAGCCGGAGGATGTGTGAGGGAGTCCTGGACTAGGTGGTGTCCGAATGGCCGAACTACCATCTTCGGCCGGACTCCTGGACTATGAAGATACAAGATTGAAGACTTCATCCCGTGTCCGGATAGGACTTTCCTTGGCGTGGAAGGCAAGCTTGGCGATACGGATATGTAGATTTCCTACCATTGTAACCGACTCTGTAACCCTAACCCTATTCGTGTCTATATAAACCGAAGGGTTTTAGTCCGAGGGACTAACAACAATCATACCATAGGCTAGCTTCTAGGTTTAGCCTCTACGATCTCGTGGTAGATCTACTCTTGTACTACCCATATCATAAATATTAATCAAGCAGGAGTAGGGTATTACCTCCGCCGAGAGGGCCCGAACCTGGGTAAAAACATCGTGCCCCTTGTTCATCGTTACCATCCGCCTACACGCACAGCCTGGGACCCCTACCCGAGATCCGCCGGTTTTGACACCGACATTGGTGCTTTCATTGAGAGTTCCTCCGTTTTGTCACCTATAGGCCCGATGGCTCCTTCAATCATCAAGAATAACGCAGTCCAGGGTGAGACTTTTCTCCCGGACAGATATTCAGATTCGCGGCTTTGCATCGGGCAATTCGCTAGGCCATCCGAGCAGATCGAAGCTACACCCCGGCCATCGTGTCAGATTTGGAAGCTTGAACTATACAGCCGATATCCGCGGAGACTTGATCTTCGACGGATTCGAGCCACAACCGAAGCGCCAGACCGTCTCGATGGGTACGATCTAGCTCGCCGCCGACAAAGGCCTCGAGGCCGCATCAGGTGCCGCCCGACCCTCAATTTGGAGCCGGTTTCGCGATCGAGGACGGTTGGTTGGACACCGCCTCGGGGCTGAAATTCTATGGCAATTGAGCCAACACCATCCCTGTCCTTTGCAAAGCTCGTGACTCCTGTGTGCCGGACTCCTTTCCGGACTCAACCTCCTCATACCGCCACCGATCCGACTGGGCGCCGGTTAGGGAGTTCACCGCCGCAGACATCTTTCAGCACTCGCCCTTTGGCGATATCCTGAACTCATTAAAATCTCTCTCTTTGTCAGGGGGGCCCTGGTCGAACTATGGTCAGGAAGGTTGGGATTCGGACGACGAAGAAATTGAACGCCCACCCACCACCCACTTTGTCCACCCACTGTCGATGATCTAACCGACATGCTCGACTTTGACTCCGAAGACATCGACGGTATGGACGACGATGCCGGAGACAATCAAGAGCCAGCGCCCACAGGGCACTGGAAGGCCACCTCGTCATATGACATATACATGGTGGACATCCCAAAAGATGGGAATGGCGATGGAACAGCGGAGGATGACCCCTCCAAGAAACAACCCAAGCGCCGGCATCAGCGGCGCCGCTCTAAATCCTGTCGCAGTAAAAATGGCGATACCGGCACGAGAGACAATAATACCCCGGACAGTGCCGAAGACGACCCCCTCCAGCAGGATTCAGCACATGAGGAGGGAGAAGCAAGTCCGCACGACAGTGCGGCAGAAAGAGAGGTAGAGGACGATAATTATGCGCCCCCTCCGAAGACGAGGAAAGCCTCGACGACAACGAATTCGTCGTGCCAGAGGATACCGTCGATCAAGAGCATTTTAAACGTAGGCTCATGGCCACGACAAGCAGCCTCAAGAAAAAGCAGCAACACCTTAGAGCTGACCAAGACCTATTAGTCGGCGTGATGGATCAAGTCCTTGCAGCCAAGAGTATGAACTCGAACGCCTCCAAAAGCTACCCTAAACGCAGGCCTCGCCGATCGAGGAGGAAGCACCCATATCACCAGCGCAAGACGACATGGCAGATCGCCACCCCGCGGCCGCGACAGAGAAGCCTTTCGCCATCCGCCAAGCCACGCCCGACGCTCAAAAGTACCAAGGCACGGAGAACGCTACGGACTTAAGTAGATATATTGGAGGATAAGGCAAAACATACAAGATCGATCTACAAATCGCATGGGAGCCCAACAATCCGGGTTGATTAACGTCACGCTGGATACAACAACCCCGGCCGGGCCAAACACAATAGACAAAGCTCATATGAGCTACGTCGTGATATAGCCCAATACCGAGGCGCCGCACACCCACTATGCTTCACAGATGAAGTAATGGATCATCAAATCCCTGAGGGCTTCAAACCCGTAAACATCGAATCATACGATGGTACCACAGATCCTACGGTCTGGATCGAGGACTATCTCCTCCATATCCACATGGCCCGCGGCGATGATCTACATGCCATCAAATACCTCCCACTCAAGCTTAAAGGACCAGCTCGGCATTGGCTCAACAGCTTGCCAGCAGATTCAATCGGTTGTTAGGAAGACCTGGAAGCCGCATTCCTTGATAACTTCCAAGGCACATATGTGCGACCACCAGACGCCGATGACCTTAGCCATATAATTCAGTAGCCAGAAGAATCGGCGAGACAATTCTGGACACGGTTCCTAACAAAGAAAAAACAGATCGTCGACTGTCCGGATGCAGAGGCGCTAGCAGCCTTCAAAACACAACATCCGCGACGAGTGGCTAGCCCGGCACCTAGGACAGGAAAAGCCAAAATCCATGGCAGCCCTCACCACACTCATGACCCGCTTTTGCGCGGGAGAGGACAGCTGGCTAGCTCGAAGCAAGAACTTGGCCAAACACTCTGGTAGTTCGGATACCAAAGACAGCAATGGCAGGTCACGTTGCAACAAGCATAAACGCCGCATTAACGGTGATAATGCTGAATATACAGCAGTAAATGCCGGATTCAGAGGCTCTAAATCTGGTCAGCGGAAGAAGCCATTCAAAAGAAATACCCAGGGCCCGTCCAACTTGGACCGAATACTCGATCGCAGCGCGGACACGGCACCCCCAAAACCAGCCAACCACACCAACAGGGATTGTTGGGTGTTCAAGCAAGCAGGCAAGCTAAACGCCGAAAACAACGACAAGGGGCTGCATAGAGATGACGAGGAAGAAACCCGGCCGCCGAACAATAGAGGACAGAAGGGCTTTCCCACACAAGTGCGGACGGTGAACATGACATACGCAACCCACATACCCAAAAGGGAGCGGAAGCGCGCACTAAGGGACGTATACGCGATGGAGCCAGTCGCCCTGAAGTTCAATCCATGGTCTTCCTGCCCGATCACCTTCGATCGAAGGGACCACCCCACTAGCATCCGTCATGGCGGTTTCGCCGCATTGGTTCTCTACCCAATTATTGACAGATTTCACCTCACGAGAGTCCTGATGGACGGCGGCAGCAGCCTGAACCTGATTTATCCGGATACAGTGCGCAAAATGGGCATAGACCCGTCAAGGATCAAACCGACAAAGACAATCTTTACAGGCGTCATTCCAGGTGTAGAGGCCAACTGTACAGGCTCCGTTACACTTGAAGTGGTCTTCGGATCCCTGGATAACTTACGGAGCAAGGAGTTAATCTTCGACATAGTCCCGTTCCGCAGCGGCTATCATGCACTGCTCGGACGAACCGCATTCGCAAAATTCAATGCGGTGCCGCACTACGCCGCATCAAGCTCAAGATGCCAGCCCTCAAGGCGTAATCACGGTCAATGGAAACACCGAACGCTCCCTCCGAACGTAGGAGCATACGGCTGCCCTCGCGGCAGAAGTGCAGAGCAACCTCTTAAGGCAATTCTCCAGTCCGGCGAATAAGCAATCAGACACTGTCAAGCGCGCCCGGAGTAACCTACAGCAAGACCGCCTGGCACGTTCCGAACAAGCATAGTAGTGCGGCCCCAACCCCAGCCCTCGCAAAAACGCGAAGGCAGTACTACGCGTACATAATTGCGCTCTAGAAGTACCATGGGCATAGGGGACGGGCCACGACCACGGCATGCCTAGAATGCGGCTAGACCGCACTAGGGGCTCCCGTTTGTGTCATTCCTTTTTTCTTTTTCTTTTCACTTTCAGGACTCTGTTCTCCAGAAGCCCTGTCTGGCATTCGCGCCGAATACACGATGCAACAGCCAGGGAAGCAGGAAACCGCGTCGAGTGCCCAGGTGGTCTCTATTACGAGCAGTATACCTGTTTTACACACCATACCGCAAACTTACCCTCGAAGGGGACATGTCAAAAGTCCGCATCTTGCTTATCGCACAATTTGTATCGCTCGCTTTTACTTGCAGTTTCTTTTGAATAAACAATATATAGCTCTTGCCTATTATTGCATTCATTCCCATTATATATGTTCATCTACGACATTGTGCAACCGTACAATTTGGTACGGCCAATACACCAGGGGCTTATGTACCCCCAAAAAAACATGGTGTGACAAGTCTGAACACTTTCACAAGTGCGGCACCCCGAACTTATAGCACTATATGCATCGGCTCCGAATCATGTCTTGGGTCAACAGTTGGGTTTGCCCGGCTCTCATGTTTTGGTACCTTACGCTCCGTTATATCGGCTAAGGTAGCGCCGGAGAACCACTCGATTGTGCCCTCGTTGAGCTAGGTTGAGCACCTCGGTGGAGAAAGCTAAAACTGACCGTCATGATAAGGCGAGAGCCGGTCGCTGTTCGAGAGGTTCCTTCGAGTCCCTAAAGACTTATGCCGCTTAGAATGAAGAGCCGGCATTGTCCGGCCAAGGCGTGGATAGCGCCCCAAACTCGGTCTTCCGAATACTAGGGGCTTCGCCGAAATTTAAAATTATATAATTCTATGGCTAAGTGAGAGTGTTCAAGCATTATAGTCTGTTGCCTCGGTTCGCTATGCTGAGCGCCTCAAGGACCCAAGAATGGGAACAAGAGCGCTCAAGTTTATCCCAACACCCCAAAGACTGTGGCATGGGGGCTGAAGCCAACGACTCGCCATATCTCAAATTTGATAAACGGCCGCACAGGAGGTAATATTTTAAATTCAAATGCGTTGCTTAACGCATATGAACAAGTTTTCGGTGTACAGGATAACAAATGCGAGTCTACCCAAATATTACATCTTTGGAACATTCACCCGCTATAAGACGGGCACCCTTCAGGACGCCCTCATAATACTTCTCGGGCTTGCGATGCTCCTTGCCCGGTGATGGCCTGTCCGTCACCAGCTTCTCCGCGTCCAGCTTGCCCCAGTGCACCTTGGCATGGGCAAGGGCCCTACGGGCACCTTCAATACAGACGGAGCGCTTGATGACTTCGATCCACAGACATGCATCCACCAGCCGCCGCACTAGCCCGAAGTAGCTCCCAGGTATGGCCTCGTTTGGCCACAGCCGAGCTATAAGGCTCTTCATGGCCTGTTCGGCGACCTTGTGGAGCTCGACCAATTGCTTCAGTTGGTCGCTCAAGGGCACCGGGTGCTCGGCCTCAAAGATATCGAGACCAAAACACCTTTTCCGTCGAGCCCCTTCTTCGCTCGGTAGAAAGCGGCGCATCGACACACACCGAGGCAGATCTGCGAATGCTCCTGGAGAGCTCCGGATTCGGGTAAGTAATAGATAATTGACTTTTACATTCTTGCTCTTCATAAAGAATGCCTTACCCGCCGTGATCTCCTGGAGGGCTTTTTGGGCTTCGGCCTTAGCAGCTTTGGCACTCTCAAGAGCCGAGGCAAGCATGGACTCTCGGGTCTTTGAGTCACGCTCCAAACCCTCATGTTTTTCCACGAGAGCCTGGAGCTCTTGCCGTACCTCCGCCAGCTGCGCCTCCCCCTTCTCTCGCTCGGTGCGCTCCGCGGCCGCTTTGTTTTCGGCTGCGGACACCGCTTCCATCAGGGTCGCCACCTCGATCGTGGCCCCTGCAGTACCCATGTTATTCATGTTATCCTTTTGCAACCACATTCTTTAAATTACATAAGGTATTACTGACCCTCCTTGTCCTCGAGCTGCTTCTTGGCTTGGCCGAGCTCGTTCTCGGACCGCTCGAGGCTCTCCTTCAATACATTGACCTCCGCAGTCAGTGCGGCAAAGGTCAGCAGGGCAGCCTGCATTCCCATATTGACATAATTATGTTAGACTCCTGCGTATATCTTTTTTAGATCCTCAGTCCGGCTTTTCTTTCCGAACACCGAACTAAGCATCAGGGGCTACTGTCTATGCGGTAATCTTCTTATATATATATTGAAAACTTACATCAAAGCCTGTTAGAAGGCTGTTGCAGGCTTCAGTCAGCCCGCTCTTGGCGGACTGAACTTTCTGGATCACCACACTCATAACAGTGCGGTGCTCCTCCTCGATGGAGGCGCTGTTAAGCACCTCCAGTAAGCTATACGGTGCCTCCGGTTGGACGGAGGACACCGACGTCTTACCCTTCTTACGAAGGGGCCGCTTGCCGGACTTCGGAACCGCTGAGGGTTCCGGTATGGAGTCCGGACGAGGGTCGGGCTTAGAGCCCCGGGAGGTCTTGCTCCCCTCGCGCCTGGAGTCCGGGAGGCTGCCTTGTGGCACCTCCTGTGTCACCTCCTCCTGGCCATGCCCCCCTTGGGGCCCCACCTCGGTGTCGTCAGCAGCGTGAGGTGAGGAGGCGGCCGGAAGTGAAGTACTCTCCACTTCCGACGAATTCAGGGACCCGCTCGACGAAGCGGCGAGCTCGTCCTTGGGCGGGCTGCATGATTGTTCGGCATTAGAGAACACTATGCAATGAAAAAAGCCATGGGTATCCGGACACTTACGATCTCGCCAGGGGCTTAGCCCTTGAGGGCCACTCCTCCTGGCCGTCATCGGCATTGGCGGAGACGTCCGGAGGAAGGGTTCTTCCCTTCTTGGACCCTCCGGCCTCCCCAGTTGGGGCGGCCTTTCTTTTCTTCTCTCCCCCCGCTGGGGGAGAGGCCTCTTTTTCCTCCTCCTCGTTTTCATGGGAGGAGTCTGCCTCCGAGTCGTCGGACGATGAGTCCGACAACACCTGGCGCCGGGCACTCCTTCGAGTCCCTGTGTCCTTCTTCTTGGCCTTCTTCTCTGGCACCACGTAAGGCGCCGAAGCCAGCAGCCCCGCCAAGCGGGCGTCTACTGGGTCTTCAGGCAAAGGAGCCGGGCAGTTAACCTGCCCAGACGTGTTCTGCCAGTCCTGTTAAAGACAAAGGGGGAGTTTAGATCCCGCATATAATCAAACTGTGAAAAACAAGAGCCCTCTAAAGGACAAAAGAAAAGCATACCGTGGAAGCCTGACGCTTCAAGCAGAATCCGTGATCTTCTGTAGCGGATGAGGGGGCTTTGGCGCCCTTGAACAGCGCCTTCCACGCGTCTTCGTACGAAGTATCGAAGAGCCTTTTCAGGGTCTGATGCCGCTCCGGATCAAAGCCCATTATTGGCAAGGGAGGATCCGGCGGATGAGCATAACCTGAATTACGTTGACAAGCCTGAGGTTATTGTTTACCAGGGTTTGCATGCAGGTTTGGAGTCCGGTCAGCTCCTCCAAATCACCCCACGCCAGGCCGGTCTCCTTCCAAGAGGTGAGCCGCGTGGGGATGCTTGACCGAAATTCGGGGACCGCCGCCCACATAGGGTCGCGCGGCTCGGTGATGTAGAACCACCCCGACTGCCACCCCTTCACGGTTTCCACAAAAGAGCCATCGAGCCACAAGACGTTGGCCATCTTGCCGACCATGGCGCCTCCGCACTCTGCTTGGCGGCCGCCCACTACCTTCGGCTTGACATTGAAGGTCTTCAGCGATAAGCCGAAGTGGGGCTGGATGCAGAGGAAGGCCTCGCACACGACGATGAACACCGAGATGTTGAGGATGAAATTCAGGGCCAGATCATGGAAATCGAGGCCGTAGTAGAACATGAGCCCCCGGACGAATGGGTGAAGTGGAAAACCCAGTCCGCGGAGGAAGTGGGCGAGGAATACGACCCTCTCATGGGGCCCGGGGGTGGGAATGAGCTGCCCTTCATCGGGCAGCCGATGTGCGATATCGCAGGACAGGTATCCGGCCTTCCGTAGTTTCTTTACTTGGCCCTCCGTGACGGAGGAGACCATCCACCTGCCTCCCGCTCCGGACATGGTTGGAGATGGTCGAGGAAGGATGTGCGGACTTGGGCGTTGGAGCTCAGAGTGCGCGGAAATGGATGAACAAGGGAGGAAGAAGGCGTAGGTGAAAAAGGTGGATCCTTAACCCCTTATATGGACGGACGAAGCTATGCGTCCCCCACCAGCCTAGTAAAACTCGCTTATCTCCCAAGCGCCGCAATCAATGGCGCGGTTGGGTTACCCACGCCCGTATTGATGAGAATCCCGAATAAGGGGCACGATCTACACTTTGATAAGACGTGCCAAGGAAACCGCCGCTAAACGCGCCGAGGTGGGACAAGAAAAACGATTCAATAAGGGCCTGGCCGTGGTGTGATGTCACACCGCTGAATACGCCGCCGATCTGTGCAAAGTGTTATTCTCTCTATGGTGGTATGTGGAACTTGTTTTGCAGAGCCGGACACTATCCTTGTGTTCAAAACCTTCTATGAAGTATTCGGAGGAGGAACCCGCCTTGCAATGCCGAAAACAATGTGCGCGTCGGAATCGTCGTCATTGAAGCCTGGTTCAGGGGCTACTGAGGGAGTCCTGGACTAGGGGGGTGTCCGGATGGACGAACTATCATCTTCGGCCGAAATCCTGGACTATGAAGATACAAGATTGAAGACTTCATCCCGTGTCCGGATAGGACTTTCCTTGGCGTGGAAGGCAAGCTTGGCGACACGGATATGTAGATTTCCTACCATTGTAACCGACTCTGTGTAACCCTAACCCTATTCGGTGTCTATATAAACCGAAGGGTTTTAGTCCGTAGGACGAACAACAATCATACCATAGGCTAGCTTCTAGGGTTTAGCCTCTCTGATCTCGTGGTAGACCTACTCTTGTACTAACCATATCATCAATATTAATCAAGCAGGAGTAGTGTATTACCTCCGTCGAGAGGGCCCGAACCTGGGTAAAAACATCGTGCCCCTTATCTCCTGTTACCATCCGCCTAGACACACAGTTCGGGACCCCCTACCCGAGATCCGCCGGTTTTGACACCGACAATGTGCCTCTCCTCTACCAGCAGGTCAGAGATTTCATAACCGATGAACTATAGCTGCCAGTTTTATCCTCTCAGACTTGGTTCCAGGGTGTTGGGCTGTATCTGATGCAAGACCCAGTTATTCGTACTGCTTTGGTTAATCATGCGCCCTGGCCTCTTGGTTTAGATCAACATGGAGAAGAAATTTTTATTAGATTCATTAACCATGATGGGGAGGGTTTTCGAGCACTACAGGGGCATATAACTGGTTGGCTCATGTTTATTGGTGTCCCCCTTGTTACCGCAATGAAGAGCTCCTTTCTGAGGTTGTCGGTACTTTCGGTTAATTTCACTATTGGAATCATGAGGATGATCGTTTGGTCCATTCTTTGGTCGATGCTTCCTTCCTTGATAATCTGCTTGTGCCAAGAGATGTTGTTTTTCGTAAGTTTGCCAACGTTGGAGGTGCTGTGTTGTTTCATGGACCGCTTCTTGCCACATCATAAATGATGCTTTTGCTGAAAAATTACCTGAAGATCAAGATGTGATGCCCATAGATGGTAATCCTCACCCAATGCCTCGTCAGATTCAACCGAATGAGAACTTCTGGGCAGTGCCACCCTACCCTGCACTTGGCTGGAATGATATTCCACAGCCGTGGCACCATGATCAGCCATAGGAACACCAGGATGAGCAACAGGATGGATGGGGTAAGCCTTGGGATGCACTAGTTGAGGAGCCCGCTAATGAGCAGCAACATGTACATCAAGATCAAGCTTCCATGATTTTAAATCCTTCAATGGGCTCCAACGGCTCGTCCCAGCAAGACAACTAGTTTGTGGTTGATGGGCCTCTAGTGGATAATGCTCATGTGCCTGAGCCAGTATAGGTGGGAGATGGTCCTGTTGGCCCAATTATTCAGAATCTTGAGGGGCAGTTGCTCTGGATGACCCAGTTGGTCCAGTACAACCACAAAATTTACCTGCTGCAAAGAATTTTGTTGAGAGTCTTTAGAATGACAATGTGGTTGATGGCCATATGAATGAGAACCAGCTACTGGAGGACCCTGCAGTGCCTGAACACAACACCTCTATTTGTTGGAGCTGCTAGGATTGTGTATGGCCCAGTTTTACCACCTAAGATGATCTAGCAGAGAACTTTTGAGTCGTTGTTGCCTACTTTTCTGACTTCAAACCTACCCAGAGAGATGCCAATTATGGTTGATAGTTTTTCACTGAAGAGACCTTGGCTGCAAGCTTTTCCTGAAGAAATGCACTTTTCTTGGCCCCCTCTTCAGTTGTAGAGTCAGCATCAGTCCTTGACTCTGTTGCCCTCCCCTTCTAGGCCGGTGGAACACAAGTTGACTTTTGGAGATGAACCAAGCAACCTTCCCAAGCAATCTTCTTCTGTTGATAATGTGCAAGTTACACTCCCTTTTGTGAGTGTTTCTGCTACTGCAAAGAAGAGAGCTAAAAAGCCTAAAGCAATGGTGGCTCCACGAGCTGACTTGTCTGACAGAAGAATGACTCGTAGCGCTACAAAACTCCAGGGTTACAAGCCCACTTCTGCAATTCCAGTTAAGCCTCGGCCACCAAGACATGCACGTGCGAAGAAGCCCAAGATCCACGAGGCAAATGATCAACAGCCCAGTCGCAAGGTGTCAGAAGATGGCCCTGCACCCATTCCTATCAAATGTTATGCAGAATCTTGGCGCTTCCTTGGGCATCCCACCTAAGAAATTAACTGTGGAGCTGCTTATGGCTGAGCCCAAGAAGACTCAACACAATGATGTGCCCAATGATAAGTGAACTATGTTGCTATAGTTTTTTTTGACTATGTTGCTATGTTGCTATAGTTCAGGGAGGCAGGCCCTTTGTCCTATCATTTATTTTCTTCTGGGTTTATTTTGTGTCCTACCAGACTTGTGTGAGTGCTCAGCGTGCTTTGTGGATGATATAAACTATATTTTGTATTGTTCCGGTTATGCTCTGTTCCAGTATTATTACGTGATACTGTGTTTGGCTCCTTATCTTTCAATATTTAATAAGGACTGGAAACTACTCTGCTGGAATGTCAGAGGACTGAATTCTAAAATTAGACAGAGGGCAGTGATAGCCAAAATTGAGGAAAGCCAATATTCTATTGTTTGCTATTAGGAAACAAAGTGTGATTTCGTTGATCAGAGAATTATCAGGAAATTTTTCCCCAAAAGATTTGATTACTTTACATACTCTCCTTCTGTGGGTGCTTCAGGAGGAATTATTGTGTTATGGTGTTCCTCTGCTTTAACTAGTACCCTAGTTGAAATCCAAAGTTTTGGCATCATCATAAATTTCACCTCAACCCATAATAACCAAACATTGAGTTTGGTTAATGTTTATGGACCTTGCCAGGGGGAACTTAGAGATTCTTTTGTGCACTGGTTATATCACATTCAAATCCCACAAGATGATCTTTGGTTATTTTTAGGAGATTTTAATTTTATCAGATCTGTGGATAGTAGAAATATGCTAGGAGGTGATACCAATGATATGTTCATTTTTAATGTAATTATTGGCCACTTGGGTCTTATTGAGTTGCCTTTAAAGGGAAGATCATACACATGGTCAAATATGCAGGAAACACCTCTAATGGAGCAGCTTGATTGGTTTTTTACCACACCAACATGGACTGGGGAATACCCTAATACAATGGTGTACCCTCTAGCTAGGACTAGCTCTGATCATGTGCCATGTGTGGTCTACATTTCCACCTCCATACCCAAAGAAAGGATTTTTCATTTTGAAAATTACTTGGTGGACATACCTTGGTTTATGGAGTGTGTTCAGCTTTCTTGGTCTGCCCCCACAAAAAGGACAAATTTTGCTGCCATTCTCACTGAAAAATTCAAAAGGCTAAGGATAGATCTTAAAAATGGCATACAGGTTTATCCAAATTAAAACTTCTGATGAATGCTTGTAATGTTGTTATCCTAGCCTTTGATAATTTGGAAGAGCAAAGACCCCTATCTAGGCCAGAATTCAATTTCAGAAAGATTGTCAAACTGCATCTTGAAGAGCTTCTTCATCTTCAGTATATTTATTGGAAACAAACATTACTACAGGATGCTGCTAACGCGACACTACGATCAGAGACCCTTTGAGAAACTGTGTGCGATGCAATAATCGCAAACGGTGGTGTATGAAAACCGCCGAAAAAGGTAAAAACGTTTGTGATGGAGGATGCATCAAACACAGTTCAGAATTTAGTTGCGTGTGCGATGAAGGGCATACAGTTCAGTTTGATTAACTGTTTGCGGTGAGGATGAACAAAAGAAACGGGCAACTAGATGAAGGCGTGTGCGATACACAATATACGGTTCACGCGGATAAACTGTTTGTGATTAGGCAATAAAAAGAAACGGGTAGCTAGATAAAGGTGTGTGTGATATACAGCATACGGTTCACTTGGATGAACTGTTTGTGATTAGGCGACACAAAAGAGATGGTCAGCTAGATCCAAGTGCGTGTGATATACGGCATGCGGTTCACTCGGATGAACGGTTTGCTTTGACACAAGAGAACAGAAACGGTTCAACTTAACAAGACGTGTGTGTTGTGCGATGGGATTGCATGCGGTTCACTCGGCCCTTGTCATTAGTGTGTGACCTCTGTGGCAACCGTTCGCTCCCCGGGCGCCTCTTCATGTACCATGGCAACCATCCACCGACTCTTCGCCTTTCCCTCTTGATTTGGAACTGATGTCACACGCTAGCTCTTCCTCCCTCCTCCCACTACTAGGGAAAAGCCTAGCAGCAGCGCGGGTTTTAGGCCTATCAGTAGCACGGCCAGAGCGCTATCGATAAGGCGCTAAAGCTAAAGCTTAGCAAGATGGCGTGCACGGACCCGCGCTCGCTAAATTGATCTAGTAGTAGCGCTTCTCGAGCAGCAGCATCTGCTGGTAATTAGTAGTAGCGCCCTCCTTGCCCGCTACTACTATTATTTAGTATTGTATTTATTTTTTATTTCATGTTGTATTTCATACACCTTTACACAAGTTTTCATACAACAGGAATTTAGAGATAGTTTTTACATCATAATGAGTTATTACATCACGGGGTGAACGAACCGTGGACTAGTTTCAAATGGATGGACATAAACTCGAAACTAATCCGCGGTTCTTTCACCCAGTGATATAATTAATATTATCATCATTATCATATCATTAACAACTTATCATCACAATACATCATTGTCATATAACACCTCCTCATCATCAACTCTAACACATTGTATCACATAATAAACATATTGCCTTTCGCTTAATGTTACTTCCAAGAACCTCCTTGCGAATGTCCAAACATTTTTTCCATTCTTTGATTAGCATGTGTTCACTGGTTTTAGAAATCCGATATGCACAGGTGAGCTCCTTAGATTGACCTGGCTGTATGTTCAGAACTGCAAGGCAACCATTATGATACATCAGATGAGGCACACAATCCATCGGGATTTTCTGTTGAAAAACATAGTAATAACTTCGTAGTTAGCAATGATGTACTAGTTTTAGAAGTATGCAAAAGATGCACGGATGTCGTAATAGTAAAAAATCTTACCAGGGTATCTCCATAGAAGTTATAGTGGTTCAACACGTGCACTAGTGGCACATATTCACCATAATTTGGAGGAGTTCTATAATAGGTGTTGTAATTCTCAAGATAAGTAAAATAAGCAATCAAACGACTTTTCTCCTTATAAGTTAATTCGGAGTCATCAGTGTAGTGGGTTTTGTCTACCATCTTCTGCACATTCCTTGAAGATTCAAAATAAGCTGTCAATGGAAATAAGGTGTCAACTATTTTGAAATAAACAATATAAATTAGGTTAATAACTATGTTTGAGAAACTCACATTGCGGTAGAATCGGAAGTGTATCAACAAGAACCCAAATGTCCATATTGTCTTGCTCGATGTCACGATCACCAAGATCCATGGTGACAATCATACCCTCATAAAAACCATACATTTTGCAAAGTGCTTCCCAATTTTGGCAACCAAAATGGGTTAGGCTTTGAGCATTGTACATATTTACTTCAAAATCCATATCATGATGGGTCCTTAGGTGTATTTTCTTTGTTTCAAAATTTTCATGGTCTTCAAAACCCATCCTCTCCAAGACATAGCGTCTTCCATGGCATGGGATAAGCTAGTCGAATTGTAAAAGATGAAAATTAGACATTTAAATAGTTGAAGTCATGCTTAATTACGAAAAAACTCTTGTCGTTGTTGCGTACCGTTTCAACATCGAAGGTCTCCTCGAGCTTAATGCTGAAGCGCTGATCTTCGTCCAACTCAACGAACCTGTCGCACATACCTCGATCGTCATGGCACCAGCTGCACTCCCCCGGGCGACTGTCATCGTCCGAGTACGACATTTCCTACGTTCATAATTCAAAGATTAAACTTGTACAATTAAATATATGTAGTAAAAAACCTAAATTAGATAATTATTTCTCGAGAAAATCCAGGCCACACGATATTTCCTACATATTCTAGCACAAATCATGCCACAATTCACAGAAAAATCATGCATGATCTTTGCTAAAAAAGGACACATCGAGCTCCTGAAATTTGCCGGAACAGAAATTAATCAACACTCCGGCAAAACATAGGCCACTCGAAGGTGTAAACTGAACATGAACAGTCACTTGGGCAACCACATATCCTATTTGAGCAACACAAGATATACATGGATATTTGGCTGGTCTCACCTCGATGTCGGAGGGGGTCGGTGACGGGGACGACGGCGGGGATGATGGAGGGCTCCTTGATTTCTGCAAAAGCAAAAACCGTATAAGTTATCACTAATACATCCCGAATAATTGCATAAACTAAAAAATAACAACAAATATGACATGTTCAACTAGTTTTATTAATTCAACTAGTTCTTACTAAATATAAACTTACTATAAATAGAAAAGAAACTAGTTCTTTCTAAAAATAAAGTAGTTCAACTAGTTATATTAATTATCTTACTAAAAATACATTAGTTCTATTAATTCAACTAGTTCAACTAGTTTATTAATTTACTTACTAAACTAGTTCAACTACAACTAAAGTAGTTCAACTACAACTACTATTAATCATATTGCCCTAGTTAACCAGTACTCACTACTAGTGAGGGAGTCCCGGATTAGGGGGTGTCTGGATAGCCGGACTATAGCCTTTGGCCGGACTCCTGGACTATGAAGATACAAGATTGAAGACTTCGTCCCATGTCCGGATGGGACTTTCCTTGGCGTGGAAGGCAAGCTTGGCGATACGGATATGTAGATCTCCTACTATTGTAACCGACTCTGTGTAACCCTAACCCTCTTCGGTGTCTATATAAACTGGAGGGTTTTAGTCCGTAGGATGAACAACAAACATACCACAGGCTAGCTTCTAGGGTTTAGCCTCTCTGATCTCGTGGTAGATCTACTCTTGTACTACCCATATCATCAATATTAATCAAGTCGGAGTAGGGTTTTACCTCCATCGAGAGGGCACGAACCTGGGTAAAAACATCGTGTCCCTTGTCTCCTGTTACCATCCGCCTAGACGCACAGTTCGGGACCCCCTACCCGAGATCCGCCGGTTTTGACACCGACATTGGTGCTTTCATTGAGAGTTCCTCGGTGTCGTCATCTTTTGGCTCGATGGCTCCTTCGATCATCAACAACGACGCGGTCCAGGGTGAGAGTTTTCTCCCCGGACAGATCTTCGTATTCGGCGGCTTTGCACTACGGGCCAATTCACTTGGCCATCTGGAGCAGATCGAAAGCTACGCCCCTGGCCATCAGGTCAGATTTGGGAGTTTGAACTACACGACCGACATCCACGGAGACTTGATCTACGACGGATTCGAGCCACAGCCAAGCGCGCCACACTGTCTCGATGGGCATGATCTAGCTCTGCCGCCGAATAGTGCTCTGGACGCCGCACCAGTGTCCGCTCGGACCCTTAGCTCGGAGCCGACTTCGCCGATCGAGGACGAGTGGCTAGACACCGCCTCAGGGGCTGCGATCTCTACGGCGATTTTGCCGAACACCATCCCTGTCCTTTGCGAAGCTCATGACTCCAAGGTACCGGACTCCTATCCGGACTCCGAACCTTACGCGCCCCTGCCAATCGAATCCGATTGGGCGCCGGTTATGGAGTTCACTGCCGCGGACCTCTTTCAGCACTCGCCCTTTGGCGACATCCTGAATTCACTAAAGTCTCTCTCTTTATCAGGAGAGCTCTGGTCGGACTATGGTCAGGATGGTTGGGATGCGGAAGACGAAGAAATTCAATGCCCACCCACCACCCACTTTGTAGCCACTGTCGATGATTTAACCGACATGCTCGACTTTGACTCCGAAGACATCGACGGTATGGATGACGATGCCGGAGACAACCAAGAACCAGCGCCTACAGGGCACTGGAAGGCCACTTCGTCATACGACATATATATGGTGGACATCCCAAAAGATGGGAATGGCGATGGAACGGCGGAGGATGACCCCTCCAAGAAACAGCCTAAGCGCCGGCGTCAGCGGCGCCGCTCTATATCCCGCCACAGCAAAAACGGTGATTCCGGCACGGGAGATAATAACACCCCGGACAGCGCTGAAGACAACCTCCTCCAGCAGGACTCAACACAGGAGGATGGAGAAGGCAGCCCGCATGATAGAGCGGCAGACAGAGAGGTAGAGGACGATAATTATATGCCTCCCTCCGAAGACGAGGCAAGCCTCGACGACGACAAATTTGTCGTGCCTGAGGATCCCGTCGAACAAGAGCATTTCAAACGCAGGCTTATGGCCATGGCAAGCAGCCTCAAGAAAAAGTAGCAACAGCTTAGAGCTGACCAAGACTTGTTAGCTGACAGATGGACTGAAGTCCTTGCAGCAGAAGAGTATGAACTCGAACGCCCCTGCAAGAGCTACCCAAAACGCAGGCTGCTACCCCGATTAGAGGAGGAAGCACCCAAACCTACATCACCAGCGCATGACGCAGCCGACCGGCCACCTCGTGGCCGCGACAGAGAGGCCTCTAGGACCTCCACTCAAGCCGCACCCCGGCGTCGCTCGAAAAGTAACAAGGCACGGGGAAATGGGCCAGACCTGCGAGACATATTGGAGGACAAGGCAAGGCAAACAAGATCGATCTACGGATCGCGGGGGCGCCCCACGACACGTGATTATAACCGTCACGCCGGATACAACAATACCGGCCGGGCCGAATACAGAAGACAAAGCTCACTCGAGCTGCGTTGTGATATAGCCCAGTACAGAGGCGCCGCACACCCACTATGCTTCACAGATGAAGTAATGGATCATCAAATCCCCGAGGGTTTCAAAACCGTAAACATTGAATCATACGACGGCACAACAGATCCTGCGGTTTGGATCAAGGACTATCTCCTTCATATCCACATGGCCCGCGGTGATGATCTACACGCCATCAAATACCTCCCACTCAAGCTCAGAGGACCAGCTCGGCATTGGCTTAACAGCTTGCCAGCAAAGTCAATTGGTTGTTGGGAAGACTTGGAAGCCGCATTCCATGACAACTTCCAGGGCACATATGTGCGACCACCAGACGCCGATGACCTTAGCCATATAATTCAGCAGCCAGAGGAATCGGCCAGACAATTCTGGACATGGTTCCTAACAAAGAAAAATCAAATCGTCGACTGTCCGGATGCAGAGGCACTAGCAGCCTTCAAACACAACATCCGCGACGAGTGGCTGGCCCGGCACCTACGACAGGAAAAGCCGAAATCCATGGCAGCCCTCACAACACTCATGACCCGCTTTTGCACGGGAGAGGACAGCTGGCTAGCTCGTAGTAACAACTTGACCAAAAACCATGGTAGTTCGGATACCAAGGACAGCAATAGCAGGTCGCGTCGCAACAAGCACAAGCGCCGCATTAACGGCGATAATGATGAGCATACGGCAGTCAATGCCGGATTCAGAGGCTCTAAAACCGGTCAGCGGAAAAAGCCATTCAAAAGAAATACCCAGGGCCCGTCCAATTTGGACCGAATACTCGATCGCTCGTGCCAGATACATGGCACCCCCGAAAAACCAGCCAACCACACCAACAAGGATTGTTGGGTGTTGCAACAGGCAGGCAAGTTAAATACCGAAAACAATGGCAAGGGGTTGCATAGCGATGACGAGGAGGAGCCCCGGCCGCCGAACAATAGAGGACAGAAGGGTTTCCCCCTACAAGTGCGTACGGTGAACATGATATACACAACCCACATACCCAAAAGGGAGCGGAAGCATGCACTAAGGGACGTATATGCGATGGAGCCAGTCACCCCAAAGTTCAACCCATGGTCCTCCTGCCCGATCACTTTTGACCGAAGGAACCACCCCACTAGCATCCGCCACGGTGGATTCGCCACATTGGTTCTAGACCCAATCATCGACGGATTTCACCTCACTAGAGTCCTCATGGACGGCGGCAGCAGCCTGAACCTGCTTTACCAGGATACAGTGCGCAAAATGGGCATAGACCCTTCAAGGATTAAACCCACAAAGACGACCTTTAAAGGCGTCATACCGGGTGTAGAGGCCAACTGTACAGGCTCGCTTACACTCGAAGTGGTCTTCGGATCCCTGGATAACTTCCGAAGCGAGTAATTAATCTTCGACATAGTCCCGTTTCGCAGCGGCTATCACGCACTGCTCGGACGAACCGCATTTGCAAAGTTCAATGCTGTGCCGCACTACGCATACCTCAAGCTCAAGATGCCAGTCCCTCGAGAAGTAATTACGATCAATGGAAACACCGAACGCTCTCTCCGTACGGAGGAGCATACGGCGGCCCTCGCGGCGGAAGTACAAAGCAGCCTCTCAAGGCAATTCTCGAGTCCGGCTGATAAGCGTCAGGACATAGTCAAACGCGCCCGGAGTAACCTACAACAAGACCGCCTGGCACGTTCCGAGCACGCGCAGCAATGCGGCCCCGACCCCAGCCCTCGCGAAATTGCGAAACTAGTACTATGCGTACATAACTACACTATGGAAATACCATGGGCATAGGGGGAGGGGCACGACCACGACACGCCTAGAATGCGGCTCAACCGCACTAGGGGCTCCCGATTGTGTCATTCTTCTTTTTTACTTTTTCTCTTACTTTCAGGACTCCATTTTCTAGAAGCCCTGTCTGGCATTAGAATCACCAAACACACGATGCAATAGCCAGGAAAGCAGAAAGCTACGTCGAGTGCCCAGGTGGTCTCTATTACGAGCAGTATACCTGTTTATTGCATACCATCCCGCAGCTTACCCCCCGAGGGGGACATGTCAAAAAGTCCCGTCCCTTGCTTATCGCACTATTTGTATTGTTCTGCTTTTACCGCAGACCTTTTTAAATAAACAATGCATAGCTTTTGTGTATTCTTGCATTCTCCTTTTCTATGTATATATGTTCATTAATAACATGTTGCACCCATACACTTTGGTATGGCCGAATACACCAGGGGCTTAAGTACCCCAAAATATGGTGTGATAAGTCCGAACACTTTCACAAGTGCGGCACCCCGAACTGATATCATTATATGCATCGGCTCCGAATCATGTCTTGGGTTAATAGTTGGGTTTGCCTGGCTCCCTTGTTTTGGTACCTTACGTTCTTTTATATCGGCTAAGGTAGCACTGGGAGAACCACTGTGATTGTGCCCCGGTTGAGCTGGGTTGAGCACCTCAGTGGAGAAAGCTAAAATTGACCGTCATGATAGGGCGAGAGCCGGTTGCTGTTCGAGAGGTTTTTCGAGTCCCTAAAGACTTATGCCGCTTAGAGCGAGGAGTCGGCATTGTCCGGCCAAGGCGTGGATAGCGCCCCGAACTCGGTCTTCCGAATACTAGGGGCTTCGCCGAAATTTAAAATTATAGAATTCTATGGCTAAGTGAGAGTGTTCAAGCATTATAGTCCGGTTGCCTTGTTCGTTGCGTTGAGCGCCTCCCTCGAAGGACCCATGAATGGGAACAAGAGCGCTCAAGTTTATCCCGAACACCCCAGCACTCGTGGCATGGGGGCTGAAGCCAACGACTCGCCATCTCTCATATTTAATAAACGGCCGCACAGAAGGTCATATTTTAAATTCACAAGTGTTGCTTAGTGCATACGAACAAGTTTCCAGCGTACAGGATAACAAATGCGAGTTTATTCAAAAATTACATCTTTGGAGCATTCACCCGCTATAAGGCGGGCACCCTTCAGGACGCCCTCATAATACATCTCGGGCTTGCGATACTCCTTGCCCACCGGTGGTCCGTCCGTCACATGCTTCTCAGCATCCAGCTTGCCCCAGTGCACTTTAGCACGGGCAAGGGCCCTACGGGCACCTTCAATGCAGACGGAACGCTTGAGCGACTTCAATCCATGGACAAGGCCCACCAGCCGCCCACTAGCCCAAGTAGCTCTCAGCATGGCTTCCTTAGGCCACAGCCGAACTATGAGGCCCTTCACGGCCTGTTCGCCACCTTAGGAGCTCGACCAGCTGCTTCACTGGTCACTCAAAGCACTGGTGTCCGGCCTCAGCATACTGAGACCAGAACACCTTCTCCGTCGAGCTCCCCTCCTCGGCTCGGTAGAACGCGGCAACATCGTACACACTGCGGGGCAGATCTGTGAATGCTCCTGGAGAGCTCCGGATTTGGGTAAGTAACAGATAATTCACTTTCACTTGCTTGCTTTGCAAAAAGAATGCCTTACCCGCCGCTATCTTCTTTATCGCCTCAATCTCCTGGAGGGCTTTTTGGGCTTCGGCCTTAGCGGCTTTGGCACTCTCAAGGGCCGAGTTTCGAGTCACGCTCCAAACTCTCGTGTTTTTCCACGAGAGTTTGGAGCTCTTGCCGCACCTCCGCCACCCGCGCCTCCTGCTTCTCTCGCTCGGTGCGCTCCCATAAGGTATTACTTACCTTCTTTGTCCTCGAGCTGCTTTTTGGCAAGGCCGAGCTCGCTCTCGGATCACTCGAGGTTCTCCTTCAATGCATTGACCTCCGCAGTCAGTGCGATAGAGGTCAGTAGCGCAGCCTGCATTCCCATATTGACACACTTATGTTAGACTCCTGCGTATATCTTTTTAGATCCTCAGTTCGGCTTTTCTTTCCGAACTCCGAACTAAGCATCAGGGGCTACCGTCTATGCGGTAATATTCTCACATATCTTAAAAACATACCTCAAAGCCTATTAGAAGGCTGGCACAGGCTTTAGTCAGCCCGCTCTTGGCGGACTGAACTTTTTGGATCACCACACTCATAACAGTGCGGTGCTCCTCGTCGATGGATGCGCCGTTAAGCGCCTCCAGCAAGTTATCCAGTGCCTCCGGTTGGAAGGAGGTCTCCGGTGTTGCAGTCTTGCCCTTCTTACGAAAGGGCCGCCTGCCGGAATCCGGAACCCCTGAAGGTTCCGGTGCGGAATACGGACTAGGGCCAGACCTAGAGCCCCTTGGGGTTTTATCCCCTTTGCGCCCGAAGTCCGGGAGGTCGCCTTGCGGCGCCTCCAGGACCACCTCCTCCTGGCTGGGGCCCTTTTGGGACTCCACCACGGCGGCGTCTGCATCGCGAGGAGAGGAGGCGGTCGGAAGTGAAGTGCTATTCACATCCGACGAATCCAGGGAGCCGCTCGTCGAAGCGGCGAGCTCGTCCTTGGGTGGGCTGCATGGTTGTATTCGGCGTTAGAAGACACTATGCGACAAATGAAAGGCCATGAGTTACTCTGGTATCCGGACACTTACAACTTCGCCACGGGCTTGGCCCTTGATGGCCACTCCTCTTCGCCGTCGTCGGCGTTGGTGGAGTAGTCCAGAGGAAGGGTCCTTCCCTTCTTGGACCCTGCGGCCTCCCCAGTTGGGGCGGCCTTCCTTTTCTTTTCTCCCCCCTCTGGGGGAAAAGCTTCTTTTTCCTCCTCCACATTCTCACGGGAGGATTCCGCATCCGAGTCGTCGGACGATGAGTCCGACAACACCTGGTGCCGGGCACTCCTTCGAGTCCCCGTGGCCTTCTTCTTGGCCTTCTTCTCCGGCACCACGTAAGGTGTCGGAACTAGCAGCCCCGTCAAGCGGGCGTCCGCTGGGTCTGCTGGCAAGGGAGCCGGACAGTTAACCTGCCCGGACGTGTTCCGCCAGTCCTGTCAAAGGTAAGGGAGTTTAGATCCTGCATGGTGTCAAACTATGAAAAACAAGAGTCCCGTAAAGGGTAAAATAGCTTACCTCGCTAGCTTGACGCTGCGAGCTAAATCCGTGATCTTCGGTAGTGGATGCGGGAGCCTCGGCGCCCTTGAACAGCGCCTTCCAGGCATCTTCGTACTTAGTGTCGAAGAGCCTGCTCAAGGTTTGGTGTTGTGCCGGATTGAACTCCCACAAGTTGAAGGCCCGTTGTTGGCATGGGAGGATATGGCGGATGAGCATAACCTGGACTACGTTGACAAGCCTGAGATTCTTGTTCACCAGATTTTGGACGCAGGTTTGGAGTCCGGTCAGCTCTTCCGAATTACCCCACGTCAAGCCCGTCTCTTTCCAAGAGGTGAGCCGCATAGGGAAGCCAGATCGGAATTCGGGGGCCGCTGCCCATTTAGGGTCGCGCGGCTCGGTGATGTAGAACCACCCCGATTGCCACCCCTTTACGGTCTCCATAAAGGAGCCCTCGAGCCATAGGACGTTGGCCATCTTGTCCACCATGGCACCTCCGCACTCCGATTGGCGGCCGCCCACTACCTTCGGCTTGACATTAAAGGTCTTCCGCCATAAGCCGAAGTGGGGCTGGATGCAGAGAAAGGCCTCACACACGACGATGAACACCGAAATGTTGAGGATGAAATTTGGGGCCAGATCGTGGAAATCCAGGCCGTAGTAGAACATGAGCCCCCGGACAAATGGGTGAAGTGGAAAACCTAGTCCGCGGAGGAAGTGGGTGAGGAACACCACCCTCTCATGGGGCCTGGGTGTGGGGATGAGCTGCCCCTTATCGGGGAGCCGATGCGCGATGTCACTGGACAAGTATCCGGTCTTCCGCAGCTTTTTGACTTGTCCCTCCGTGACGGAGGAGACCATCCACTTGCCTCCCGCTCCGGACATGGCTGGAGAAGGTTGAGGGGGGATGTGCGGACTTGGGCGCTGGAGCTCGAGTGCGCGGAAATGGATGAGCAAAGGAGGAAGAAGGCGTGGGTGAAAAGGTGGATCCTTATCCCCTTATATGGACGGACGAAGCTATGCATCCTCACCAGCCTGGTAAAACTCGCTTATCTCCCAAGCGCCGTAATCAATGGCGCGGTTGGGTTACCCACGCCTGTATTGATGAGAATCTCGGAATAAGGGGGCACGATCTCTGCTTTGACAAAGACGTGCCAAGGAAACCGCCTCGCTAAACGTGCTGAGGTGGGACAGTAAAAACGATTCGAATAAAGGCCTGGCCGTGGTGTGATGTCACGCTGCGGAATACGTCAGCAGATTTGTGTAAATATTATTCTCTCTACGGTGGTATGTGGAACTTGTTTTGCAGGGCCGGACACTATCCTTGTGTTCAAAATCTTCGGAGGAGGAACCCGCCTTTCAATGCCGAACACAATATGCGCGCCGGACTCGTCGTCATTGAAGCCTGGTTCAGGGGCTACTGAGGGAGTCCTGGATTAGGGGGTGTTCAGATAGCCGTACTATAGCCTTTGGCTAGACTCCTGGACTATGAAGATACAAGATTGGGGACTTTGTCCCGTGTCCGGACAGGACTTTCCTTGGCGTGGAAGGCAAGCTTAGCGATACGGATATGTAGATCTCCTACTATTGTAACCGACTCTGTGTAACCCTAACCCTCTTCGGTGTCTATATAAACCGGAGGGTTTTAGTCCGTAGGACGAACAACAATCATACCACAGGCTAGCTTCTAGGGTTTAGCCTGTGTGATCTCGTGGTAGTTCTACTCGTGTACTACCCATATCATCAATATTAATCAAGCAAGAGTAGGGTTTTATCTCCATCGAGAGGGCCCGAACCTGGGTAAAAACATCGTGTCTCTTGTCTCCTGTTACCATCCGCCTAGACGCACAGTTCGGGACCCCCTTCCCGAGATCCGCCGGTTTTGACACCGACAACTAGTAATTAACATCTACTACTACTAAAAATCATTATCTATGAACTTTAAATTAACACCTACTACTACTAAACAACATCTAGTACTAACTAAGCAGAGAGAAAGGGGGTGGGGGGCGACGGTGCTGGGTGGGCTCAGGTGGCGGCGGTGAGGTCGAGGGCGGTGGGAGGATGGCTGTCGGTGGAGGAGGGAGGAGGGGCGTCCGTAGGCGGTGGGAGGAGGGCGGTGGCGGAGAAGGGAGGGGCGGCCGCAGGCGGAGGGAGGATGTGCGAGGAGGAGGGTGGAGGGACGGAAGGAGGGGAGTTCCTCGGCGGCGGACGGACAAAGGCGGCGGCGGCGGCGACGCACGACGACGGTTATCTGCGCGCGGGCGAGAGTGAGAGTGTGAGTGAGAGAGAGGGCCAGTTGTGGATAAGGTAGGGATAGGTGTAGCTGCTTACCAAACGCGCTACAGTTATTTGAATAGCAGAGCGCTATGCGGATAAGCGCCATCGCTAACTGTAAGTATACAAAAATACGTCAATGCAAAAATACATTGGCCATCAATGATATTTCTGTGTACAATCTGAATTGTCAATATGAGTCCTCTCCGGTAGGAACCGGAGAGGACTCATATTGCAGCCACAAATTCTACACAAAGAGTTCAGTGAAGACCAACTGGTTGTGATAGTTTCAGAAGTAACATATTTAAGGTGGTAAACACCATGTTCGCGGAGCGAGGTGGGACTAATCTTGTGGTCTGATCTTAGAAGTAGCGATTTTCTTAGAAGCGCGCTACTGCTAACTTCTATAGCAGTAGCACGGTTCAGCATAGGGCGCTACTGCTATAACTAGCTGGGTTGCGAGGTCATGGAAATTAGAGCAGTAGCGCGGTTTGGTGTGGACGCGCTACTGCTATTTTCCTTTCAGCAGCTCGTCTTGCTATCACGCGCTGCTGCTAAATATCAGTAGCGTCGTATTTTGAGGAGCGCTGCTGGTAAGATTCTGTGTATAGGCTTTTCCCTAGTAGTGTCCATTTGCCTTGACCCTTCCTTCTGCCATTGTTTGATCATCTTCTCAATGGAGGGAACAAGCCGGAAACGACCCCGTTATTCTTTCCCCGATCTGAATGATGACGCGGTGGAGGAACTCATTGATCGGTGCGACGTCATCACCTCGGCTAGCATGGCAGGTTCGTTCAAGACCATTCTCGACCCAAATAATAACATCATTACAAGGAATCCAAGGGTCCAGGAGCGGTTTGATCTCCCCTATCTTCTTCGCCGTGACCCTGATGACTGGCGGAGGGATGAGGGAAGCCTCGCCTTGTGTAAGTTGATGCCGCTTGATAATGATACGTATGATGTTAAGATGCCATCGCTTGAGGGAAAGGCTTGGGCAGGCGCAAATGGAGATTGGGTTGTTTATATTGGGTACAACTACGAGTGGGAACTTGTGAATTTGTAAACTCGTCACCGGGTTCCACTTCCAAAAATCTCAGACGACTGCCCAGAGGTTGAGTACACCGGTATTCTACGTGAGTTCAAATACGATCATGCTGACTGTCGTCTACGGAAGATAGCAAATTGTCGAGTTCCCAACCGCTCTTGGGATTACACGAACTATGAATTTTTTACTATCTTCGAAAAGCTTGTTGTCGTCCTTACTTCCACGCCTCGAAGGATATTGCTTAAAAATCAATTTCTGTACATGGATGAGTATTGTGATGCAATTCAATATGAGGGTCTTGTGTTTGCTGCCACCACTCGTGGCACAGTTTTTGCATGGAATCCTGATGCTTTTGGTACGTTTGTCTTCCACCGTAATTATAATTGTTTCATCCACATGCATGCGGGTTAGCAAGTTTCCCTTTACTAATTAACCTTCTTACGTTTCCAAGGTCCTGTGAAGATTCCACCACCTATACTTGAAAAATTTTATAACCAAGGGGGAGATGACGATGCTGATGATCATGAGCATGAGGACGAGCAGGACACATATACTCAGTGGCGCCAGGCCACTTATTCCGATGGATCGCCTCTTCTTGTCTGTATACAAGGCACTGGTGATGTTACTAAGGAAGTAGGTGTTGTCTCGCATGGTCGCACTCTCCGGACCTATTCCAACATCCGTTGTAGGGTATTCGGGATGGATACTAGTGTACGAGCGCCTACACCGTCTCCCTGATTCAGTATTGAAAGTCTTGGAGGAAACTCGCTCTTCCTTGGACAAAACTATCCAATGATGGTGGAAGGCGATCCAGCTGCTATTGACACAACGTTACTACCATTTATGAAAAGAAACTGTATCTATACCTCAAACATTACTATGCTTCCCTACTGTCCCATGCTACGTCTTGAGCTTGCGTTGGTTTTCCCCAAAGAGGAGAGGATGATGCAGCACAGTAGCGTAAGTATTTCCCTCAGTTTTTGAGAACCAAGGTATCAATCCAGTAGGAGGCCACGCACAAGTCCCTCGTACCTGCACAAAACGATAGCTACTCGCAACCAACGCGATTAGGGGTTGTCAATTCCTTCACGGTCACTTACGAGAGTGAGATCTGATAGAGATAATATTTTTGGTATTTTTGGTATAAAGATGCAAAGTGAAAAGTAAAAGCAAAGTAAAAACAAAACGAGTAAATAAAGTGATAGAGATTGATATGATGAGAATAGACCCGGGGGCCATAGGTTTCACTAGTGGCTTCTCTCAAGAGCATAGATTTTCTACGGTGGGTGAACAAATTACTGTTGAGCAATTGACAGAATTGAGCATAGTTATGAGTATGTCTAGGCAATGATCATGTATATAGGCATCACGTCTGAGACAAGTAGACCGAAATGATTCTGCATCTACTACTATTACTCCACTCATCGACCGCTATCCAGCATGCATCTAGAGTATTAAGTTAAAAACAGAGTAACGCCTTAAGTAAGATGACATGTTGTAGAGGAATAAATTCATGCAATATGATAAATACCCCATCTTGTTATCCTCGATGGCAACAATACAATACATGGCTTGCAACCCTTCCTGTCACTGGGTAAGGACACCGCAAGATTGAACCCAAAGCTAAGCACTTCTCCCATTGCAAGAACTACCAATCTAGTTGGCCAAACCAAACGGATAATTTGGAGAGACTTGCAAAGATAACTCAATCATACATAAAAGAATTCAGAGAAGAATCAAATATTTTCCATCGATAAGTTGGATCATAAACCCACAATTCATCGGTCTCAACAAACACACCGTAAAAAGAAGATTACATCGAATAGATCTCCATGAGAGAGGGGGAGAATATTGTATTGAGATCCAAAAAGAGAGAAGAAGCCATCTAGCTACTAGCTATGGACCCGAAGGTCTGAAGTAAACTACTAACACTTCATTGGAGAGGCTATGGTGTTGATGTAGAAGCCCTCTGTGGTGGATTCCCCCTCCGGCGGAGCTCTGGAACAGGCCCCAAGATGGGATCTCGTGGATACAGGAAGTTGCGGAGGTGGAATTAGGTTTTTGGCTCCTGTTCTGATCGTTTGGGGGTACGTAGGTGTATATAGGAGGAAGGAGTACGTCGGTGGAGCATCAGGGGGCCCACGAGGTAGGGCGCGCCAGAGGGCGCGCCCACCTCGCCACCGCCTCAGCACTTGCTTGAGTAGGGTCCAAGTCTCCTGGATCACTTTCGGTGAGAAAATCACGTTCCCGAAGGTTTCATTCCGTTTGGACTCCGTTTGATATTCTGTTTCTTCGAAATACTGAAAAAGGGAAAAAAGCAATTATGGGCCGGGCCTCCGGTTAATAGGTTAGTCCCAAAAGTAATATAAAAGTGGAAAATAAAGCCCATTATAGTCCAAAACAATAGATAAAGTAGCATTGAGCAATCAAAAATTATAGATACGTTGGAGACGTATCAGGCATCCCCAAGCTTAATTCCTGCTTGTCCTCGAGTAGGTAAATGATAAAAAGAGAATTTTTGATGCGGAGTGATACTTTGGATTAATTTCAATGTAAATCTTCTTAATCATGGTATGAATATTCAGATCCGAAAGAGTCAAGACAAAAGTTCATATTGACACAAAAATAATAATACTTCAAGCATACTAATCAAAGTAATCATGTCTTCTCAAAATAACATGGCAAAATAAAGTTCATCCCTACAAAATCATGTGGTTAGGCTATGCTTCATTTTCGACACATAAAGATGTTCCCAACTTCTATACCCCCGATGAAAAGCCAAGCAATTGTTTCATACTTAAATAATCTCAAACTTTTTCAACCTTCACGCAATACATGAGCGTGAGCCATGGATATAGCACTATGGGTGGAATAGAATATGATGATGGGGATTGTGTGGAGAAGACAAAAAAGGAGAAAGTCTCATATTGACGAGGCTAATCAACGGGCTATGGAGATGCCCATTAATTGATGTCAACATGAGGAGTAGGGATTGCCATGCAACGGATGCACTAGAGCTATGAATGCTCAACAAAAGAAAACTAGTGGGTGTGCATCCAACTTGCTTGCTCATGAAGACCTAGGGCATTTGAGGAAGCCCATATACAAGCCAAGTTCTATAATGAAAAATTCCCACTAGCATGAAAAGGACAACTTATGAGACTCACTATATGAAAAGCATGGTGCTACTTTGAAGCACAATATATGAGACTCACTACATGAAGAACATGGTGCTACTTTGAAGCACAAGTGTAGAAAAAGAGATAGTAGCATTGCCCTTTTTATTTTCTTTTTTTTGGCCTTTCTCTTTTTTCTGGGCAATGCTCTAATAATGATGATCATCACACTTCTATTGATTACAACATAAGGATTACAACTCGAAACTTAGAACAAGATATGACTCTATATGAATGCCTCCGGCGGTGTAACGGGATGGTGCAATGAATCAAGAGTGACATGTATGAAAAATAATACATGGTGGCTTTGCCACAAATACGATGTCAACTACATGATCATCACAACAAAAAAAAGACACATCCGTGACATTTTGGGCCGAACAAAAAAAAATTCTGTCATACATATGACACTTCTATGACGATAATTGTGACAAAATCCGGTATCATTATAGATGTGGTGGGCTCCTACTTCTATGACAAAAAATCATGACAGGAAATGGGCTTTTCATCCTGGGCGGGCCGGAGACGTAGCTGCATGACATTCTTTGGGCCGTCCATGACGGAAAAAACCATGGTAGAAGCGAGGGGGAGGAAAATTTCGGGGAGTTGCCGGTTATGGTGGGAGGTCGGGGGCGGAGCGATGCACGTTTCTCTCGTACGTACGCGCATGTGTGCGAGGCGTTGGCTCTAGCTGAAGCCGAGCAAGGCATTGGGCTCTAACTGAACCCGAGCGATTGCACTGCAGGCTACGCGTTACTGAACCCGAGCGATCGATCGATGGCTGTTAACTGAACCCGATGGAGCGATTCCTTCGCTACTGCTGCTAAATGAAGCCGATCGATGCTGCCTCTGGATGAACAGTGAGCGTTGTGGGGGGGTGGATGAATAGTGAGCGGTGGCGTTGCCTCTGGATGAACAAGAACCCGTGGTGTGGAGGGCTGGATGAACAGTGGACGGTGGAGGGGTGGTTGAACAGGACCCCGTGGTGTGGAGGGCTGGATGAATAGTAGACGGTGGAGGGGTGCCCGCGGAGGGGTGGTTGAACAGTAGCCGGTGGAGTAGCACGCGGTGGAGGCTGGATGAACAAGAGCCCGTGGAGGCTGGAGGAGGTCGACGGTAGCCCGTGGAGGCTGGAGGAGGTCGACGGTGGAGATGAACAGTATCACGTGGAGTCCCGTTTTGCGATGCGCCACACCTCCCCGCTTCGATCAGAAGCTCCAACACAAATCAGTTTCGTCCGCTTTTGCGGCACGCCACACCCTCCCGATCAACAGGACCCCGCTTCGATCGTGGATGTACGCTTCCTCCGCTTTGCGGTCGCCACACCCTCCCGATCAACAGACCCCGCTTTCGACCGTAGGAGGTCCGCTTCTCCGCTTTGCTGTACGCCAGGCCCTCCCGATCAACAAGACCCGTTTGAACATGGCGGTTGAACACAAGGCCGCTTTCCTCCGCGGATACGCCAGCCTCGCTTCCATCGCTGTTCCGTCCCAAGCCTCCCGATGAACACGACCACGCATTCCGCTCCGACCCAGCCGGTTGGCTCCCCATGAACACGACGACGACGCTGTTTCTGTTCGACCCAGCCATGTACGCATGCGCGATAGGCATTAGAGACCCTGCCCGTATGTACGACGCGGGGCAGATTTTCTTTCATGCACCCTCGCACAGACGCGTGTACATGCTACGTCGCGCGCTCTACTACGACACACGCGCCGCCTACATCGACCAGTATGTACGTACACATTCGTGACCAGAATGACAACGCTACGTACGCTTCGACCAGGTGGGTCCCGATTGTCAGACACTTCCTTGCGTGCGAAGATGTAGCTGGTGGGTCCCAGTAGACAGGGGGAAACATTTTTTTCGTGAAATACGGTGGCCCGTCCGGTGGGTCCCCGCTGTCAGGTGGAGGAATAATTATTTTGCGCGTAATAAGGAGGCACTTCCTTGTTGCGGCCGTGGACCCAGCTGTCGCCTCTCCACGTCTACCCACGTCCGATGGAAGCCATTCCTTGACCACGTTGACCACGCCACGAGAGCACCAGTGGCGGTGGACGACGGCGAGGCCTAGGAAGGGGCGACGCGGAGCCGGGAAGACGCGACAATGGATGCCCACGCCAGAGGAGTATGAGGGTTCACTCGCTCGGCTGCGGTGTGAGGCTGCCGCCGCCGCAAATAACGGGGGGTGGGTGCGTGAGGGATGGCCTGGCCAGCGGTGGGAGTAGTAGGGCGGTGAGGCCTCCAGGCATCACAGCCGCCACGGGCGGCGAGGAGCAAGCGGCACGACCGGCGCTGCTTTGGGCGGCCGAGCAAGAAGACCAGAGGTTGAAGAAGCACTATGGTCGTTGGATGGACATCGTACGGTCACTGGAGCTAGAATCGTTCATATATTGACTAGAGTTGACAAAGGCCTCCATCCCAGTCAACTTAGTAGGCCCACAAGTCAGCCTCCCACCAAGGTTGGTCCCAGCTAGCAGGGGGTATTCATTTTTTTGTGCGTAATAAGGAGGCACTTCTGGTGGGTCCGGGCTGACAGCGGAGGGACCTTTTTTTCGTGAATTACGGTGGCCCGACCTGTGGGTCCCAGCAGTCAGGGGGAAACGTTTTTTTCGCGAAATACTGGTAGCCCGTCCAGTGGGTCCCAGATGTCAGGTGGAGGAATAATTATTTACCGCATAATAAGGAGGCACTTCCTTGCGGCTGTCGTGGACCCGGCTGTCAGCCTCTCCATGTACAGTACTCTTCCGATGGAAGTCGGTCGTTGACCACATTGACCACGCCACGCCGAGAGCACCACGGCGGTGGACGACGGCGAGGCCTAGGAAGGGGACGACGCGGAGCCGGGGAAGACGCGGCAGTGGAAGCCCGCGCGGAGAGGAGTACGAGGGTTCACCGGTTCGGCTGCGGTGTGAGGCTACCGTCGCCGCAGAATAACAGGGGGTGTGGGTGAGTAGAGGGATGCCCTGGCCAGTGGTGGGAGTAGTAGGGGGCGCTGAGGCCTGCGTGGCAGCACAGCCGGCCACGGGAGGCAGGAGCAGGCGGTCCCACCGGCGTTGCTTCGGTGGCTGGAGCAAGAAGATCAGAGATTGAAGAAACACGACCGCCGTTGGATTGACATCCAATGGTTATGTCTGCTAGAATTCTTTGTTGACGTAGTATATAATAACTAAAAAAATCTTGCATACGCGTCAACTAAATAGGCCCACAAGTCAGACCACTCCCTCTTTTTTTAATAATTTATATATAGCTCATGGCAACTTCTTATGCAATTTATTGCAGTCGTTTTTTTGTTGGCCAGGCCAATTTAGATATTTCGTGGGTTCCAAACTATTTTTAATACCGAAATGTCGAGCCAGATTTAAAATACTTTGAAGATATATTTGAATTAGGTTAATGCCTAGTGATATAGGAATCTGAAAATGTGAAAAAAAATCAGAAATTATAAAGTAATTGCCAATTTGTCATCTGTTTTTACATTTACAACCCATTTCATATTACTTTCAAGGCGTAGAAAAATAAGTTGGCCTGGATTGGGTATTCTTCAGAAAAAATAAACTGGGCTCATTTGCGCAATGAAAGAATAGCTGGGCTGGTCACATGGTGAACATAAAATATAAGCCTGGGTTAGACAGGCCACAGCCCAGTTCAAACCCTGCTCCGTCTCAACAATACCAAACAAAAAAAAATACTACTCGAGTAGCTACGTCCCAGGTGTCAGCCGATCTTGTGCTGTTCTCTTGTCTATTGACTATATACGCTCACAATGTCGTGGGTCCAAGATGTCAGGAAAACACTAGGAGGAAGCATTTTTTTCCACACGCTGACGTGGCGGGCCCCTACTGTCATCCTCTCCACGTACTTCTGCCGATTCCTGTTGTTTGTTGACCATGTTGACAACGCGAGAGGGCGGTGCCGCGGCGAGCGCACCAAAGCGCGCGGAGGACGTCGGCGTTAACGATTTACAAGACGGTGGGCGGCGGCGTCTTGAGGCGCAGCCACCGTGGAAGGCGGAAGTAGGCGGCCCGCCCGCGCTGGTTTGATTTTTGGCGGCTGGAGGAAGACAGATCAAGAAACACGACAGATCGTAAAAGCAGCAGGAGTACTTAACAACCTTAATCGAAACCAGCAGGGCACTTAACAACCAAAGCTGAAAGCAAGATGAGTACTTATACAGGTTCAACTGTACAAAGCACGCCTCGAACAGTGCTACTTTGCCTACATGCTACAGTTAACCAAGGGTGAGGCCGCCAAGCCCCAGGACAAGGCCCAGGAGCCACCCCGCGCATCCACAACCTTCTGAAAGCGGCTTCATCTCGCAATGTGGTCAATAAACAGGATATTCGCTTTAGAGCATGAACATAATCTTCTGTCCTATTCTCGAAGATGGACGGGCCTTCATTATCTGAGACCACCCACGAATAAGTATCTTCTCGCCTCCAAGGGGAACTGAGTAGGTCAACATAAACATCATGTTGTGACCAAGCGCAAGTCTGACCCGACCATGGTCAGGCATCTGTATAGGAACAATAGAACTCGGCAGTTCCTGTTTCAAGAAGATCACAGCTGTAAAACTGTGTATAAGCAATAGTTTATGAACAACATATATAACAGAAAACAGCTTGTACCATAAGTTTCTCGACACAGTTGGACCTGTTCAAAGAGTGCAGCAGTGGCACACATATCCCACGTGGCCTTCCACCATTGAAACGCCCCACAAGGACCTCAAGACGATCAATAAATTGTAGGAACATGTGGATGTCGATCCAGTCAACTTCAGTGCCATTAGTAATAGCCGAGTTATTACAGAGTAACAAACGAGCAGACTGCTTAACTCTGAAAAAACCTACATGTGCCACCAATTATAAGACAATATTAGTTAGAAGTAGCATCTTCGTGAGAGATTTGTTGCTACTTCTAAAGTTAAATTGTGATTAATTAGACAGAATAGGTGGATTAAGAAGTAATCGAGGCAACAAGAAAGAACCAGATACAAAACTAACATGGATGAACAATTGGAACGACGTCGGGGTGGAAGATCACAGTGAAGATGAGACCAGGTTCTGCTATTTCCATTAACATTCGTGCGCCAACTTTCATCCAGAACACTTGAGAAAGTTTATCCAAGTTCGCCATAAAAAAGCAGCGATCTTCTTGGTTCATGAACCCAACTCGAAGCAATATCCATGGATTGTCTTCACTGTGACCATTAAACTAGTGTATTCAGTTATGGCAAGGCCGAGCATCTTGAGTACATGTGTTCAGGCAGAGCAAATAATACACAGCAGGAAAAATAATATGAGAACACATCATGTTCAAAAAAACCCCACCCTCCGGATAGAGAAGAGGATTCTAGGAACATACTGTGTGTTTCAAAATGTTGTGGTAGGATGAGAAGGAACAAGTGTGGCGTCTTGCATGGGCAGAAATCTGTAGGATACTCGCACTTTGGGCAATCGCAATGAAACACACTAGATTCAAGACGAAGAAAATGCATCAACGGCGGCGGCTGCCATCCTAGGATTACCTGCGACCAAGGTACTTGGATTTATCGGGATGGATGAAGAATTCATACCTGGTTCTCCATTAGAAAACCCTATGCAATCGCCGAAGCGGGTTTTCTCCAACAAGCGACGAGGAGAAGGGATTCGTGCCCATGAAATATTGTCGCTCGTCTGTCCAGCTTCTCGCTAAAGCTGGAAAGGGGGGTTGTGATTTGACGGTTCATTGGGCATTACTGCGGCGCTGACCGGGTTGTGTCTACCGTGAAGTTGTGCACTCTAATTTGTGCATATGGCACGTGGACCCCGTTGCCGGTTGCCCCACATATCAGCGAAAGGAAGTTGAAAGACAGGAGTAACTAGGTACACATAAATATATTTTTTGACAGAGAGATACTCTCTCTGTAAACAAATATAAAAATCTTTTATATCACAGGCTCACCTTGCCGAGAAATATACTCCCTCTGCAACGCCCGGGCATTATGGGGGTTCAGCTGAGAATATAATACTCAGATAGGCTCATGGTTCTGGACTTTGGCCCGCAGGCCGACCCTGCATGTTTGGGGGCCCATGTGTTCTACCTCAACGCTTTTCATATTGCAAGCGATCGGTACTGCGCTGGTTTTAGATGTCGTCATAAAGCGAATACACAAAATTGAATAAAGCACGGCAGCTGTTGGAATGAAATCGAACGACAGTTCCTAACCAGCAATCAGAGTTGCAATTCTATCAACGATATACCATGTGATAAATAATACTTTCGTACTACTTATACACACAGGACACTTGTTTCACCATGCCATATTATTACATCAAAATCTCTCAGAGGATAGATCAGTTGGGCAGTTGCGTGTTGCTACTGAAGAATTTGAAAGTTGATTTAGACCAGCTCTCCTTGCCGAGAAAGTTCAATTTTGACATCATCCCCTACCGCAAGATATGATTTAGATTTGAACCTTGACCATCCTTTAGCATCAATCATCATGCGACCATCCGTTGTACTTACAGTATATTGAGCAGGTTCATTCACACCAAGGCTGCGCATGGTAAGAGAAACTTGGCGGCGGTCGCCCGGATTGTTGAACGACTCCCTTGTTGCTCTAGGAATTCTCTATTTGAAAACAAGAAGACGTACCCAAACAATTAGATCAACCAAGTGAATCATGTGAAACAACATGGAAAGAAAAAAGAATGAAGCACTTGGGCGGCCAATGCTTACTAAGAAGGTGGACATGTCGGTTTTTGTAAGGACTTTGGTATATGAAGTGCGAACTGCAGCCCAGTCTGTTGCCGGTGCAACTGCACGGGCCGGACCAAATGCAAGTGCAAGTGTTGGTTGCAGGTGCCGAAGCCGCTTCTGCTGTCGGAGATGGTGCTCCTTGTAGAGCTGGTGCCAGTGTCGATGCCCAATCCTCCGGTAGATCAGACTGATCCGCTAACGCGGTTGGTGCCCAATCCTCAGCTGGATCAGACTGAGCTGTTGCCGCTGTTAGTGCTGGAGCAACTGCCAGTGCTCGATCTATGCGAGAAAGTGGCGATCGTGTCTGGTCTGCTATGATCAGCTTTCTAACTTGACTAGGATCAGTGACCGTGATCCAGTTTTTTTCTTCATTTGTTTTAAACGCAAGAAGGACTAATTGTGGCGTTTTTGTTAAACCACACTGCAGTTCATCATAGGGATTCAGCTTGTACTCAGACAACAACTGATCCAATTTTTTCCAGTAATATAAGTGATGGACAGTGCCTTCGTTACTGACATGACATAAGAAGTGAAACCTGCAAAAATAGCAATCGTAGAGCAAACCAAACGGTTTATACTGTGATGAATGTCACATGGCAAAACCTGCATCGTAAAATTGCAGGAAAAGAAAGAAAACATGACATTAAATCAATAAGATTTAGACAGGAAATCAATAAGATTTACTTGATGTGACATGAGTGAATCCTTACCAGGAAATCACTATGTTGAAGTACTAAACAGAAGATTGATCGTCCAACCACGCTGCGTGGCATGCAGGGCCCCGCTTACTCCCACAAGCAAAGACAGTCCAAAGGTCGTGACAAATCGTATGGACCAAACATCCATGGGACTGGAAATCCTGATGGGTGCGATAAACCCTGCAATGCATACAGATATTGGAGTGTAACCATAATTGATAAACCGTCCTCACAAAAAATATGATCTGGATACTTCAAAATGTGCATACTGAATTGAGTGGACAGACATTAACATAGACCATTCTCAGGACTGACCACACACCAAAAGCGGCAGTACTAATAAACAATACAGGTTTCACAAACACAAATCAAGTCTCGAACAATAGTACTTACTACGCATAAGCAAAGTTGCACTAACTAAACTCTGCAGACTATTTGTTGCCACCGACCTACGGATGAACCCGCATAACCGACTAGGCCATGGACTTCGTGTGAGATGTCTACATGCACCATCACCATCTTGTCAACCTTGAGAACCTAACAGTGGTCTTTCCACTCCTAAACATGATGATGAAGACAGGCCGCATCAGATTTGTTGGGAAGCTTTACAAGAACCACACCCTTCAGAATCGAAGGCACAACCAGAAATTGTTGTGGTCAAGTACAGCCTCGGGAACACGCGACAACAATGCTACAGAAAACACTAGTTCAGGACATGTGGCGACAAGGACACAGCAGCTTGGATAGTTCAGCAAGAGAACTCATCATCGTGTCTTCCAGTTCACACGGCATGACTTTGAGAACTTCATCTCCACCGCGGACCTGGTTCTAATTCAAACAGAAACCATATTTCATTACTACCTCCGTTCAGAAAAATAAGATGATTTTCGATATTATAGTCCATATATGACTACATATACGCACAGAAATGAGTGAACAAAGACACTAGAACATGTCTTCAAAGGCATGAGAGCAGAGGATTACATGCAATATCCATAACACAAGTTATTGAGGCAAATATACCCTCTTAAAAGGTAGCATTGATAAATTATAGTATTCCCTCCGTCCCAAAATTCTTGTCTTAGATTTGTCTATATACGGATGTATCAAGTCACATTTTACTATTAGATACATCCGTATCTAGACAAATCTAAGACAAGAAATATGGGACAGAGGGAGTAGTTGAAAGGAATCTATAAGAAATCAGTGTCAACCTCTCGCATGTTTTGGTCAAAAGAGGAATTTAGAACCGTCATTTGGCACACTAAAATCACATGCAAGATCACACAGAAAGTTGTACTACCAGTACTAGTACTGCGTGTTAGATGAAAAAAACACGATCAAGATCGAGAAAAAGATCGTCAACAAGAGACATTACCTAGACTTGCTTAATGAGGCATCCCGGAGAGGGGGGCTTGGACAGGGCGATGGCTTTGAGCTTGTTTGCGGTAGTCTCGGCGGGGTGCTTGCGCTTCTTCGTACCATGAGCCTCGATGGTTTTGGCCAGAGCCATAGACATCACGTCGGCCGGTGCTCCGGCGTCCATCCAAGAGAGGAAGCTTGAGAGAGAAGAGTGAAAGGAGGAACGAGATGAGGGTGAAGCGAAGCGAGTGGGGGTTTTCTTCAAGAGAGGAAGCTGAGAGAGAAGAGTGAAATGATGGTTGCTTCGTCCGTCCAACTTAGTGCTGGAAAGGAGGGGGCTTTGTGATTTGACGGCTCATTGGGCATTACTGCGGTGGTTCGATCGGGGTAGTCTACCGTCACTCCACTACGGAGTAACTTAGTGCATGGCTGGTGGACCCAGGTGCTGGCTGTCCCACACGTCGGTGAAAGTGAGTAATTTAGTGCATGGCCGGAGGAGGATCCGCAGGTAGAGCGTGTCCACTGTTTATCATTCTGAAAAAAAATGATTACAGCAAGCGTTTCCACTTACGAGGGAGGAGTGCGAAACACGGCAGCCACTTGAACATACACAGGGCTCCTACTACTAGGCATGTGCAGTGGTTCATATGTCAGTACTACACAATCTTGTTGTTGTGTTGTGCGCATGTCAAATACTCCTATATGTAACATAGTACCGCTTTTTCGACTGTCCGGTCGAGAATGAACGGTGAGATCAATGTTAACAGAACTAGGTCCACATCGCACGGAGAGTACGGTGCTACAGTACTCCACGAAACATGAACCATATGAAGCACATCCTATAGTGTTAGACTGCGTGTATGAAGGGTGCACGGGATGGGAGCAAAAGTTCCCTTCTCGACCCACTTTAGGGTGTTTGGCAGAGTGCATGAAGTGTTCATGAGTCCACACTAGTAGGTTGACAAAAATACACGAAGAGGAAACAACTATATTGAGATGAGAATGCAACCAAACACACCCACACGCTTTGTGCTACAGTGACGGATCTGCATCGTCTGAGTTTGATCCAACGGCCATGTTGCGCCGAGACATGGACATGCCCATGCAGAGAGCGCCTAAACACCACCGAAGTCCCTCTGCTTCTCGAGGCGCACGACGTTGTCTAATGGCACGAATGGATTCCGGTGACGGAGCCCTGAAAGGATTCGCCCGGCAACGGCGACGGCAGCGTGCAACCCCTCCTTGTCCAGCTCAGCCCCCACCATCACGCGGAGACGGCTCAGCTCCTCGGATATATAGGTGAAGAAGGAGACCAGGTCAGGAAGCCGCAACTCGTTGAAGTCGACCGGGTGGTCGAACGGGTTTAGCCCGACGGCCGGCATCGTTGCGCTGGCACGACGGTAGGCATCGCGCAGCAGCAACACGTGCATGGCAACTTGGTTCACCAAGTGGCTGAGGCGATCATGGACCTCGTCACGATCGGCCCACTCGCGCTCCAGCCAGCTCCCCTGATGTCCTATGTATCTCCCGCTTTCTGCAGCAACGCCGCCGACGCCTCGAGCATCTTTGTGGTGGACGCCTGCCGCTTTTGAAGCTCCGTGAACTCTCGCACATAATGGAGGAGCATGGCACTCCTCTCCTCCTTGAGCTCATGGAGCTCCACGTCCTTGGCCCTAAGCTCCGCATCCTTGGCATGGAGTTCCTGTGTCAGGCGCCTCACCTCGGACTCCGTGATCTACAGCGCCGCCATGGCACCAGGTAGAAGCAATGGGGAGAGGAAGCAAAGGGGGCGAAACTGCTGAAAGGCAATGCAATCTACGGGAAGGAGTAGGGAGCCAGCCGAGGAGCGGGGAATCTTTTGGTTTTCACCATGGTAAAACACCAGTCGACGACTTCTCACATCAGGGAGCAGTGGGTTTTTACAGGTGGAGTCATCGTGACTAATTGCTACCGCGCCTGCTCCCGTCAATCAAAAAATTAAAAATCCTGCCGCGCCTGCTCCCGTCAATCACAAAAATTAAAATCCTGCCGCACCCAAACACCAGAGCAACGCCGCGGTGGATATTTAAATTTACCTGCCGGCAAGTAGATAAAAAAAGAGGTGAAAAAACAAATGTGGCAGCGGCCTAGCTAATCGGTCAAACTAGGCCAGCTAGCTAGCCACCGTGCTTCACTGATGTACTCGGCGGGAAAGGTGGTCTTTCGTGATTTGACGACTCATTTACTTGCTTTGGCACTATGACCAAGGAGGACCCAGAAAACGCGCGGTAGGGCGTCCCACGTCAGGAAGAATATATGCGTGCACCACCCGGGAGGACCCCGAAACCCGCGGTAGGGTGTGCCATGTCTCGGCACGGAGGAACAATGTGCGTGTAAAAATATACTGTATCAGACGTAGTACCTATGGTTCGACCTCGGGACCCAGCCAGTTGGTCGAAAACACCCCACTAGCCACACAGCTTCATCATGCAAACGTGGCACGGTTAGCTCCGTCTCGACCAGCCACAACGTCTCTTGTTCTAGGCGATTCTTCTATTTTCCAAGATTTTTTTAGTTGTAATAACACCACGGCAAGCTAGCGCCACTCTTCGTGTGTGCCCGTGCAAAGGTTAGACAATGGAGAGAAGAGAGATTGAGATCGCAGACCTGGGACCACCCGTAAGTGATACAACGGTCATGCACGTGTTGACGAGGCACTCCCTCTACTCTACTCAACCCAAGTACTGTATAAAATCAAGTTATGGGACAAAGCCAACAACCGTTCATTTTTTCAGGCTATCGACTTACGCTTTGTAGTCCAGGTTGCCAGTTCGAATCTCGTCTTTCAGATTTGTTAGTTTTAGGTCCAAATTTGATTAATGACATGTGGGACCCTCGTGTGTTGTTCCGATATTTCAGTGTAGGATGGTTTTTTTGAACAAACACTTTGCGCGGTAGACAAGTAACGGCACGAGTTACATGTATTTTGCAAGTTTACGAACAAAAATGACAGCGGCATAGAATATCACATCCACCCTGCAGCTTAGATACTATGGTGATACGAGTTTTTACACCGTTGGAAGTGAGATCCAATGGCTTGGGAGTAGTCTTTGTAATTATGCGCAATTTCCAAACTCTCCAAAGTTTTTTTTTTGCAAATAAAACATTCATGCCTCGTGTGTGCCACTGCATCTTCGATCCAACGGCTCCCCGGTGCTAACATTAGGTCCTCCCCGTAGCTTAATTACCCGCTATGGTGATATGAGCATCTAGGTTGTATGATCAGTGATCAGATGGCACATGCATAGTACTTGTACTTTCTGTGCATTTCCCAAACTCTATCAGCCGTATATTGCAAAAACATTCAAACCTCCTACTATGGCCGTTAGATCTCAGCGAACTCGTATCACCATAGAATCTACGGTGCGGGAGCACCTCATACTCTCCCATGCGAGAAAACATAAGGTGCTATCGCAGCTTGGATGCTACGGTGATACGAGCTTGGAGGTCGTTTGATCTGAGATCCAATGGCATCTGAGCAGTCTTTGTGCTTGTAAGCAGTGGCCGAACTCTTTTGGGGCTTTTCTGCAAAAAACCATTCGAACCACCGAGGAGGTGTTGGGTCACAAATCCAACGCCTCAAGAGCTTGTATCACCAAAGCATCTAAGGTGTGGTGGCACATGATATTCTTACATACAGGAGAATATGATGTCCTCCTTCATCTTAGATGCTACGGTGATACGAGCTTCGAGGTCGTTGGATATGGGATCAAATGGCATCTAAGTAGTTTTTGTACAAATTGCGTGCAATTCTCAAACTCATCAAGGTTTCCTGCAAAAAAATTAAGAACATCATGTGAGCTGCTATATCTCAGATCTACAAGCTCCAAGCAACTCGTGTCGGCATATAGCATGTAAGGTATGGGGGCACAGGATATTCTCCCGGGGAGGAGGGGTGGGGGGTGCACAACCAATCGGTGGTTGGGAGGGTGGGAACAAATATAATCTAAACAACCCTAAACAGAGCTCCACAGTTTTATCTAAGGTCGAGGGGTTGACCCCCGACAATCATAGCTCCGCCTAAACACAACATTTGCATGTAATGTAGTACTAGACTTAATATTCATGTTTCAGTTTCATGTTCATTTTAAATATTGAACTGAGGACCATGGATGTCTTACATTTTACTCCCTTCGTTCCTAAATATTAGTCTTTTTAGAGGCTTCAAATGGACTGGCACATACGGATGTATATAGACATATTTTAGAGTCTAGATTCACTCATTTTGCTCCGTATGTAGTCACTTGTAAAAGACTAATATTTAGGAATAGAAGGAGTATTTTTGAACTCGTGTCATACATGCATGGGCTGGAAAAATAGATGCACTATACTTATTGGATTGTTGTTGTGTTTGTGTGTGTGTGTGTGTGTGTGTCTGTGTGTGTGTGTGTGTGTGTGGTCATATGCTTGATACATACAAAGTTTTCTCACCTCCATATTGTTCATTTAAATTTGAATTTGCATTGGAAAACTAACTAGGGATACCATGAAATGTGAAATCCACGTTGAGATCACTATATCACAAATTCACTCTAATTCAACGAATCGTCATAAATCAATTACCACGTTGAGATTAGTATTTGCAAGGAAAATACGAGTATTGTAATACACATAGATTCGTTTGGCAATTTAAAAGGTTCCTTTCGTATTCTCAAATGGTAGGACCCAACGGCGTACCAGCCAGACCTTGGCTCGTGTTGATCCTAAAAAACGGGCTCGTGTCCTTCATGGCGTCGTGGTATGCACATTAGGCAACCCCAACCAATCGAGCCTCGGCGCTTCAAGTCGAAATATCTGGCGCCAGAATTCCAGCCCTAGGAAATTCCCCTCATGTCCCCGGTCCATAATGACTACCGATGAACAACGGAGGGATGCTTTAGTAACTAGACAACGTTACCTACCATGCCGAGCACGGTTCAGTTCCCTCGGTCGCCGCTCGTCAATGTCACCCGTCAACTGCATTGCCTAGTACTACTACTACTACACTAGGATGAGCACAGAATTGAGCCCATTTGTTCGTGCCTAGTACTTTTTTTGTTCGTGCTTAGTACTTGAGTTAATATATCAGGCAATGCACTGTACGGAGGGATTATCCTTTTACTCCCTCCTTCCTGGTTTATAGGGCTTATCTCAAAATTTTAGTTTTCCCATTTTATAAGTCTCAATTTGGTTGTTCCCCATCACTTGTTCAGATTTCAAGGTGCAATAAATCATTACATGCAAGTATTAAGAGAAAATTGACCAATGCATGTACTTTATGCATGCATGCATTGCAATTAATGCACTCGTAAACACAATTTTTGAGGAAAACAAGCGCATTAATTGAGTGGTTTTGCAAACTACAACAATTGTTCCACCACTCACCATCTACCTTGGTTGGTGAGATTTTTGAATTGAGCCCTATAAACTGGAAAGGAGGTTTAACTAAGCAAAATGTTTGACCAAATCCTTTCTTAAGAAATACAACAGGACAGATGTACGGCTTGAAAATTATTGCATGATGCAGGTTATGATATTGTTTCGAATCCTGGGTCTTAAATTTCAGAAAATCCAAAAGGGAGCATAAATTCTTGAAACTGAGAATGGTCACTTGATATGGCACAAATATTACTTCGTAAGTTTTTTCTTCAATTCGAGACAAGTTGCTTATGACAAGTTGCATAAATGAAGAGCCAAGGTATTTTGGAACAAAGACCTGTCACGTTTTTTTTAGGGAAAAGACCTGTCACGTTAAGGCGAACGCTTTTACTATTGAAAATGTGGGCGTTTACGTGCCGCCACGAGTCCCCGCTTCTCATCGGCAGGTGCCGTCCCAGCAAGCGTGTGAGTCGACGGGAGGCGTGCGAGCATACCGCTGCGCCGGCTGTCAGGGAGGCGTGCGAGCAGACCGTTGTGCAGACTCACCGGGAGGCGAGCCCTTTGATCAGGCTCTGCCGCCCACCAACTGCTCCCACTTTTAATGTCACCGGCGCTGCAGTTTAAAATCAACCCCGCACTACTCGGTATCACTACAATCCTCTCTCTTCCTCTCCGATTCTCCTGTCGTCTACCTCCAACTAGCCTGACCTAAACGTACGCCATGCCGCATCACGATGGTCTGCCCTTAGTGTTCCAGTTTCATGAGGAAGTGTAACGCCCTCGATGCGGCTATATCTCCCACGTGTCGAAGCACGACTTAGAGGCATAACCGCATTGAAAGCAATGTCGCAAGTGAGGTAATCTTCACACAACCCATGTAATACATAAGGGAAAAGATACATAGTTGGCTTACAGTCGCCACTTCACACAATACATAAATAAACATCCATCATTCAGTTTACACTCAAGGTCCGACTACGGAACCAAAATAAAAGAAGATACCCCAAATGCTACACAGATCCCCGATCGTCCCAACTAGGCTCCACTACTGATCATCAGGAAAAGACACATAGTAACGACCACGTTCCTCGTCGAACTCCCACTTAAGCTCGGTTGCGTCACCTGCACTGGCATCGTCGGCACCTGCAACTGTTTTGGTAGAATCTGTGAGTCACGGGGACTGAGCAATCTCACACCCGTGAGATCAAGACTATTTAAGCTTGTAGGAAGGACAGAGTTGTGAGGTGGAGCTGCAGCAAGCGACTAGCATATATGGTGGCTACATTCGCAAAAGAGAGCGAGAAGAGAAGAAAGGCACGGACGTGAAGCTAGTAGCGATCAAGAAGTGATCCTGAACTACCTATGTCAAACATTACTCCAACACCATGTTCACTTCCCGGACTCCGCCGAGAAGAGACCATCACGGTTACACACGCGGTTGATGTGTATTTTTAATTGAGGTCAACTTCGGGTTTTCTACAACCGGACATTAACAAATTCCCATCTGCCTCATAACCGCGGGCACGGCTTTCAAAAGTTAATACCCTGCATGGGTGTCCCAACTTAGCCCATTATAAGCTCTCACGGTCAACGAAGGATATTCCTTCTACCGGGAAGACCCGATCAATCTCGGAATCCCGGACTACAAGACATTTCGACAGCAATAAAACAAGACCAGCAAAGCCGCCCAAATGTGCCGACAAATCCCGTTAGGAGCTGCACATATCTCGTTCTCAGGGCACACCGGATGAGCAGTTCGTACAACTAAAACCAGACCTCAAGTTTCCTTGAGGGGGCGCTGCAAAGCACTCTAGTTTGGGCCAGCACTCAAGAAGCACTAGTCCGGGGTTAAAATAAAGATGACCCTCGGCTCGCGAAAACCGGGGAAAAAGGCTTAGGTGGCAAATGGTAAAACCAAAGTTGGGCCTTGCTGGACGAGTCTTATTCAAAGCGAACTGTCAAGGGGTCCCATAAATCACCCAACCGTAAGGAACGCGAAATCAAGGAACATAACACCGTATGACGGAAACTAGGGTGGCAAGAGGAACAAAACACCAGGACATAAGGCCGAGCCTTCCACCCTTTACCAAGTATATAGATGCATTAATTATAGCAGATATATATTGTGATATCCCCAACAAGTAAACATGTTCCAATAAGGAACAACATCTCCATGTTCCAACAAGGAACAAACTTCATCTTGATCTGCAACTAGCAACGCTATAAGAGGGGCTGAGCAAAGCGGTAACATAGCCAAACAACGGTTTGCTAGGAAAGGATGGTTAGGGGCTGACATGGCAATATGGGTGGCATGATAAGAAAGTGATAGGCATCGTAGCATAGGCATAGCAAAAGAGCAAGCATCTAGCATAGCAAAGATAGAAGTGATTTCGAGGGTATGGTCATCTTGCCTGCAATGTTCTCAGAGTTGTCGAAAGCTTGATCCTCGTAAGTGTTCTCAACAGGTTCCTCGTTCACGTACTCGTCTCCCGGCTCTACCCAAAGCAAGAACACAACCAAAGGAACCACAATAAATCACGGTGCAATGCACAAGCAACATGATGTAATATATGGCATGACATGCGAGATGTGATATGCAATGCGAATGTGCGCTCCGGAAGGAAAATGATGAACCAGGCATCAACTTGGAAAACCAAGTATGCCGCTGGAAAGATGAGATGATTTCGGTTGAAATCGATATAAAGATCACCAGAATCGGATACACGGTTTGCAAATGACAAGCAAAACAAGAATGGCACAAATCTGCCATTAACAGCATGATGCCACTTAGCAAGCAACAAGAAATTAAGCTACGGCACCCAAACGTATCAACAAAGCATATGGCAGTGATCTACTCAAGATGCTTGACAAAATATGAACACTGAGCTACGGCTAAATCACATCACAACAGGTCCAAACAAGCATGGCAAAAGTGCAAAAAATATCAGGCTGGACATGGCAAAAACAGCATCAGGTAGCAATGTTCAGAGCAAGAAAACAACATGCTACAGGAACTTATAATAGCAAAACATGGCGTGGCATGAATCTACTCAAAGCATAGAACAAAAGTCCCTTACTGACCATAAGCCAAAAAGGATCAGAAAATATAGTAATACCCATGTCAAAATGGCAAGTTTCGTTTACAGATTCAGCAACATGGCATGGCAAAAACAGATAACAAGTAGGCATGTTTAAGAGCTCAAAGCACTCACTACAGAGACTTTCATGATAAACTAAGCATACATACATCAAGAAGACATGGCATAGAATACATAAATGGAAAGAACAACATCATAGCATACACGGATCAACCACAACAACCTTGGCAAAATTGAATAACATGTAAACAATCTGCCAGGAAACATTTTGTAGCAAAAGTAGAGCTCAATTGACTCAAGCTATGGCACTCCATAATTTCAAAAAAAAAGCATGGATGGATAGATCATAACCATATGTTCAAAACATCCTTACTGAAGTATCTCAAAATATGCATGGATCTCTCGGTAGCATCAAGTTAACATGGCATCAAAATATCAGCTAAACAGTGAAAACAGCAACATCGGAAGCCTACTTTGCATGCTTGTGCTAGTCACCACATAGATCACAAAAATACATGGCATACACCCCTGGAAAGATGGCATGGCATATTACAAAACACATGTAGGACTCAAATTCATAGGGTGCACACATCAATCATGGCAAAAATAACAAAAGTGCATGTTCTGTTAAGAAACAGAAACTAACATCACATAGTCCTCTTCCAACAGCATTTCGAGCATCAAGATGAGCTCAAATGAAAATGATGCAATGAGATGAATTGATCTACTCTTCGGGACGAACATTTTGACATATTACACGCACGAAACGGAGCTACAGATACACAGTTATGATGCGTTGAAAATGCCACAAATTATCACCAAGACAAAAACTTAGACGAATTTTGAGGGGGGGAAGAAGTCAACCCTCGGGCTCCCGATCTAGATCGGGGCCGGATCCGAAGCGGGCGGCGCTGCTCACGGAGCTTCGCCTGGGCGAGGAGGAGGAGGAGAGGCCGGGCGGGCCGGCCGGAGGAGGGCGCCGGCGGCCGGCGACAGTCTGTGGGCGGGCGGCGCGGTGGCGCCGGGCGGCGAGGTCCGTGGCCGGGTGGCGGGGACCGGCGGCGGCGGCGGGCGCCGGGCGGCGGTGGCGCGTGGTGGCGCCAGGCGGCAGCGACGCCGAGCGGGCGGGCGGCCGGGCCGGGAGGGCCGGGAGGCGCGGGCGGTGACGGGTCAAGGGCCGCCGCATGGTTCAAGCCAGGCAGGGCGTGTGTGATGGCGCGAGGATGAGGATGGCTAGGGTTTGGACCCGGATTTGGAATGGGGGGGGGGTGTTTAAATAGGCATAGAGGGAGCTAGGAGAGCCCAAATGAGGTGTAGTTTTCGCCCACACGATCGTGATCGAACGACGGAGAGCATGGAAGTGACTTAGATGGGTTATTGGGCTGTTTTGAAGGGGTGTTGGGCTGCAACTTAAAAGAGGCCTTTGTGAGAGTCACGGTTAACCGTTGGAGTACCAAACGAGCTCCAAATGACCCGAAACTTGACCGGTGGTCTACCGTGGTATACCAAGGCCACTTGACAAACCTCGGTCCATTCCGAGAAAGTTTAGTACCCGCCACGGAAAAACGTAAAGGGGACGCCGGGGACATAGGAGTGCGGATTGCAAAACGGACAACGGAAAAATGCTCGGAATCATGAGACGAACACGTATGCAAATGAGATGCACATGATGACATGATATGAAATGCATGACATGGACAAAATGCAAAAAGAAGAAAAACCCAACCACGGAGGGAATATCATATCACAATGCCGAAAATGGCAAGAGTTGGAGTTACAAATATGGGAAGTTACATCCGAGTGTTACAGGAAGACACCCAGCCGGAGTCTCAAGAACATAAGGCGCTTTGGGACGAGCTTGAACTGGCCTTGCGGGAAGACACCGCGCCTGTCCCCGCTCCCGTTCCGGCTCCCGTCGCCCCGACTACGCCAGCGCCCATCCCCGTGGCATTGATGGGCTGGGAGCCGCACATTGTCGCCGAGCTTGATGCCACGGGGTTCCACGAGGTCCCCGCCGACTTTCACGCGCCCGTGCACCTGCCAGCGCATGCGCCTGCGCGTTCTCGACGCTGCACGCGCCCGTGCCGGTGCCGATGCACCTGCCAACAAGATATGCGCTGGCGATCGACGCCGGCGCGTCGGCGCGCCGCGCCGCGTGCCCATGCACACGAACGTCTCCGCCGCGCCGTTGACAGCGCATGTCCCCGCGCGGGTGCCAGTGCCCCCCTCAGCGGCATGGATGGCCGCCATCGACCGCCTCCTTGCACCAACGCCAGTCGCCTCCTCCTGCCAGTTGACTCGCTCCGAAGTCCAGAACATTTTGGCCTTCCTTGAAGCTAGGCCAACGTCAAGGAGTACGCCAACAACGACGCAAGACGCCGTCGTCGCCGTCGGTCAGTGGCCCGACGACACATAGAGCACGGCAGAGGAGCCGCTTCCCACTGCGAGATGCCCCCGCCGCTGCCGCGTAATCTAAATTTGCCATGAAAAACGTTCGGATTGCCATGCTTAAAATCCGAACGTTATCATTTCTGTTTATTTTATATTGATTGTCGTATAATTTAAAGTTGGAGCCAGACTGAACGAAATGTATGGTTTGATCGATTGAATGTTCTACTAGAGTCGTATCAAATTAAATATAAAACGTCATCAAGCCACATGTATTCCTTGTCATCCAATGACCTAGACTGCTTCAATGTCGAGCGCTCAACACGTTTAGTGTGCAGTTAATTTCATGCCAAAAATAGTGCTAATCACATGACAACACGCAAATAATATCCTATTAGTTAATATCCGCATGCACTTAATATACTTCCAAATTAACGTGCATTGCACGTACACACTGACTAGTGCTGCTAGTACGTGAAACTGGTGCCATGACCTGTGAGTTGTGAACGCGTCCAGATATGGTCAACGGCAACATCGCCCACGAGTTCTTCCTGTTTTCCCGTGCGTCTAAACGCGGAAGGGGAGGTGAGAGAGAGAGCACACATGGAACCCACCAGTGAGTGAAGGCGAATAGTACTAAAAATAATATTACATGTTATCCATTAATTAGGCTGTGGTAATATAAGAACATTATGTGAACAAAGGGGGTACAACAAACATTGATATTCTACGTATATTGCCTATTGACGTGTGGCTTGAAGGCCCGGTCGCATGTTCGATCCTCGTCCTTTATTTTTTAATTTTTATATGGATCCAAATTTGTTTCATGACATGTGGGCCCCTTGGTGCATAGTTTGTAGCACTTTAATTTGTGGGTCGAAATTTGTTCCATTCCAAGCAGACTATCGGTGTGTAGTTTTGTAGCTTATTTATAATAATTAAAGAGAACAACATAGTTTTTTCAATAATACCATGGTGCGACGTTGAAGGTGAGAAAGGACGTGCGAGAGAGCGATGACTGAGCCAAAGGGAAATCAACTAGGGGAGTTGTGTGGGTTGCAATGGCGTTTGGAGTAGTTGTGGGCCGAATGCTATGAAAATATAATCTAAACCGACCGGAATAAATGCCTACACAAATTAATCCAAGGTTGGAGTGCCCCTCGCAATGTAAATAGCTCCGGCTTTGCGAGGGATGGAGAGGTAGTAGCTTCAACGCGTGGAAGATACGGTATGAGAAAGCGAGGTCAATCGAGAGACATATAGATAGAGAGACAAAGTGAGTGTGGTCTGACATTCATTGAACAAATATATATGCTCCAGAGAGATATTGTCTGATTGAGCTTTTGGTAAGTGTGAGGGCTGTAAGATAGAGCTTGAGAGATGATCCAGCCTCAGACGCGTAGATATATTTTGTGCGTGGGAGGAAGCAAGGTCAACCGATCACATAGGGTCGCCGTGCGATCGAAAGAGTGAGACGGGTTGGAGAGAGTGACCTAGATAGACGATGTGCGTGAGAGAGTATACAATGTGAATAGGTCGAATTGGGCTCAAACATGGTGATATATCATTTTTGTCCGAGAAAGAGCGAGGTAAATCGAGACATACACACACACACACACACAGAGAGAGAGAGAGAGAGAGAGAGAGAGAGATTGTGTGAGCGTGGCCCACCATGAGGTCGAAAGAGTGGCGGCGGCTTGGATGGACTGACCTAGATAGACAATCTGCGTGAGAGAGTATAGAGTGTGTCAATCGAGGCCCGAATAGGGAGATATATCATTTGTGTGTGAAAGAAAACGAGGTTAAACGAGACTCAGATAAAGAGAGCGATATTGAGAGAGTGTGTCCCACCGTGCGGAAGAAAGAGTGAGACAGTCTCGAGGGAGTGACCTAGATACACAACGTGCGTTCGTGCGCAAGAGAGTTTGGGGGGGGGGGGGCTAGATAGGCAATGCATGTATTTAGCGCGAGAGGGTGAGAGGGAGAGGGGGGAGAGAGAGAGAGCTCGGCATGGGGTGCAATGGCGGGTGTGTGAGGTAAATACATTTGGTAACAGGAGTGGAAAAAGGGGTTGTGTCGTTGAGAGACTTAGAGATCGAAACATGGAGAGAAAGAATGAATGTGTGTTGCAAACCGATAGCTTGCAAAGGTGGATAGGAGAGGAAGATTGACAGATACATGAAGTATGTAGCGTTTGTGCGCGCGGGGGGTGGGGGGACTAAAAACAACATTTGAATGTACATAGTACGAGACTTAATATCGATGTTTCAATTCGGTGTACATTGTAAGATTTGAACCGAGGACCATGCATACGGGTAATTATTTCGAATTCGTGCCATACTAAGTTTCGAAAAGTTGACATTGGCTCAATTTTTTGTGCTATTTTGTAGGTCATATGTTTGAGTCCATCCAAGAGTTTTCTCACTACCATGGTGTTCATCATATACATATGAATTTGTATTAAAAATGTAGCGTGGATACAGTGAAATGCGAAATCCACGTTAGAATTGGAGATCGCTACGTGACACACACTCTAATTCAAATAACTAACTACGTGACACACACTCTAATTCAAATAACTAATTATGTGACACACTCTAATCCACGTTAGCGTGGGTACCGTTTCGATTTTTTTCAAATAACTCCTCATTAATTAATTTATAGTACTCCCTATGTTCACTTTTATAAGGCCTTGAAGATATTTCAGACAATGTGCAAAACTGTTCATTTTAAGTTGTCTGAAATTACTTACAAAACTGAACGGATGGAGTATCTTTTTTTGAATGACTAATTATTGCAAGGAAAACACGGGCATGGTAATACATACAGATTCGTTTGCAAATGAAAGAAGATTCGTTTGCATTCTCAAATGTAGGCGCACCAGGCAGACCAGGGTCGTGTCGGGGTGGACGCTGCTTCAGTGCCTTAAAGGCAACAACCCTTGGGTGATTGACATGTGGGCCAGCCATCTGTTGGGCCCACATGTCATGGACACAAAGGCAGGTGCCTTAAGGCACCGAAGCGTAGTCCTGTCGGGGTGGTCGCGTGTGTCGGACGGACGTGTAGCACCCAGCCACCCACCCCCCTCCCCCCCAAAAAAAGGATGACGAAAATATAAGTTCGCGCTTCCACGTTTCGGATTGAAATATCTGGCGGCCCCAATTCCAGCCCTGCAAAATCTCTCTTCTCCACCGTCCCCTTCCGCGTCCAGAGTGCTCAAATCCCTAATTCGCCGCCATCCCTCGAATCGCCCCTCATCTCTTCTCTTTCCCCACCGTTCCCCACCTCTGTGTCGGACGACGACGATGAAGACGACGGTCGCACTTCACCACCGCACTGGAGCTACCTCATCTACGCCCTCGTCCGCCGCACCGGGTGGTCCACCGACAACGTCGGCCGCTGCAACCGACGTGCCTCACAGACACCGAGTTCCACCGCATCAAGTGCGCTTCACCAACGCTGTCTCCCAGCTCGCCGGGGCTACTTCACCAAGCACATCGTCGCACCTCCTGAAGGAAATATGCCCTAGAGGCAATAATAAATGTTATTATTTATTTCCTTATATCATGATAAATGTTTATTATTCATGCTAGAATTGTATTAACCGGAAACATAATACATGTGTGAATACATAAACCTACAGAGTGTCACTAGTATGCCTCTACTTGACTAGCTCGTTAATCAAAGATGGTTATGTTTCCTAACCATGAACAAGGAGTTGTTATTTGATTAATGGGATCACATCATTGGTTGAATGATCTGATTGACATGACCCATTCCATTAGCATAGCACCTGATCGTATAGTTTGTTGCTAGTGCTTTTCTTCATGACTTATACATGTTCCTATGACTATGAGATTATGCAACTCCCGTTTGCCGAGGAACACTTTGGGTGCTACCAAACGTCACAACGTAATCGGGTGATTATAAAGGTACATTACAGGTGTCTCCAAGGTACATGTTGGGTTGGCATATTTGAGATTAGGATTTGTCACTCCGATTGTCGGAGAGGTATCTCTGGGCCTCTCGGTAATGCACATCACATAAGCCTTGCAAGCATTGCAACTAAATGTGTTAGTTGTGAGATGATGTATTACGGAACGAGAAAAGAGACTTGCGATGAACGAGATTGAACTAGGTATTGGATACCGACGATCGAATCTCGGGCAAGTAACATACCGATGACAAAGGAACAACGATGTTGTTATGCGGTCCGACCGATAAAGATCTTCGTAGAATATGTAGGAGCCAATATGGGCATCCAGGTCCCGCTATTGGTTATTGACCAGAGAGGTGTCTCGGTCATGTCTACATAGTTCTCGAACCCGTAGGGTCCGCACGCTTAACGTTTCGATGACAGTCATAATGAGTTTATAAGTATTGATGCACCGAAGGTTGTTCGGAGTCCCGGATGTGATCACGGATATGACGAGGAGTCTCGAAATGGTCGAGACATAAAGATTGATATATTGGAAGCCTACATTTGGACATCGGAAAGGTTCCGAGTGAAATCGGGAATTTACCGGAGTACCGGGAGGTTACCGGAACCCCCCGGGAACTACATGGGCCCATAGTGGGCCTTGGAGGAAAGGAGAAGGGCCAGCCCTAGGTGGCCGCGCGCCCCCCCCCTTCCCCTAGTCCTATTAGGACTAGGAAAGGTGGGCCGGCCCCCCTCTCTCTCTCTCCCTCCGGAATCCTATTCCAACTAGGATTGGGGGGAGTCCTACTCCCGAGGAGTAGGACTCCTTGCGCCTCCTCCTGGCCGCCACCTCCCCTTGGCTCCTTTATATACGGGGCAGGGGCACCCCAAAACACACAAGTTGATTTCCTTAGCCGTGTGCGGTGCCCCTTCCACCATATTCCACTTTGGTCATATCGTCATGAGCTTAGGCGAAGCCTCGCGCGGAGAAGTCATATCGTCGCGGAGCTTAGGCGAAGCCCTGCGTCGGTGGAGCATCATCATCGTCACCACGCCGTCGTGCTGACGGAACTCATCCCCGACACTTTGCTGGATCGGAGTCCGGGGATCGTCATCGAGCTGAACGTGTGCAGAACTCGGAGGTGCCGTACGTTCGGTGCTTGGATCGGTCGGATCGTGAAGACGTACGACTACATCAACCGCGTTGTTATAACGCTTCCGCTTTCGGTCTACGAGGGTACGTGGACGGACACTCTTCCCTCTCGTTGCTATGCCATCACCATGGTCTTGCGTGATCGTAGGAAAATTTTTGAAATTACTACGTTCCCCAACAATGGCATCCGAGCCTGGTTTTATGCGTTGATGTCATATGCACGAGTAGAACACAAGTGAGTTGTGGGCGATATAAGTCATACTACCTACCAGCATGTCATACTTTGGTTCAGCGGTATTGTGAGATGAAGCGCCCGGACCGACATTACGCGTGACGCTTACGCGAGACTGGTTTCACCGCTGTGAGCACTCGTTGCTTAAAGGTGACCGGCGGGTGTCTGCTCTCTCACTTTAGTTGAATCGAGTGTGGCTACGCCCGGTCCTTGAGAAGGTTAAAACGAGTCTATTTGACAAACTATCGTTGTGGTTTTGATGCGAGGTAAGAACGGTTCTTGCTCAGCCCGTAGCAGCCACGTAAAACTTGCAACAACAAAGTAGAGGACGCCTAACTTGTTTTTGCAGGGCATGTTGTGATGTGATATGGTCAAGACGTGATGCTATATTTTATTGTATGAGATGATCATGTTTTGTAACCGAAGTTATCGGCAATCGGCAGGAGCCATATGGTTGTCGCTTTATTGTATGAAATGCAACGCCATGTAATTGCTTTACTTTATCACTAAGCAGTAGCGATAGTCGAGAAGCAATAGTTGGCGAGACGACAACGATGCTACGATGGAGATCAAGGTGTCGCGCGGTGACGATGGTGATCATGACGGTGCTTGAGATGGAGATCACAAGCACAAGATGATGATGGCCATATCATATCACTTATATTGATTGCATGTGATGTTAATCCTTTATGCATCTTATTTTGCTTTGATTGACGGTAGCATTATAAGATGATCCTTACTAAATTATCAAGAAGTGTTCTCCCGAGTATGCACCGTTGCGAAAGTTCTTCGTGCTGAGACACCACGTGATGATCGGGTGTGATAGGTTCTACGCTCAAATACAACGGTGCAAAACAGTTGCACACGCGAATACTCAGGTTATACTTGACGAGCTATGCATATAAGATATGACCTCGGAACACGGAGACCGAAGGTCGAGCGTGAATCATATAGTAGATATGATCAACATATTGATGTTCACCATTGAAACTACTCCATCACACGTGATGATCGGTCATGGTGTAGTTGATATGGATCACGCAATCACTTAGAGAATTGGAGGATATTTTTCTAAGTGGGAGTTCTTAAGTAATATGATTAATTGAACTTAAATTTATCATGAACTTAGTACTGATAGTATCTTGCTTGTCTATGATGTGTAGATAGATGGCTCGTCTGTTGTTCCGTTGAATTTTAATGCGTTCCTTGAGAAAGCAAAGTTGAAAGATGATGGTAGCAATTACACGGACTGGGTCCGTAACTTGAGGATTATCCTTATTGCTGCACGGAAGAATTACGCCCCGGAAGCACCGTTAGGTGCCAGGCCTGGTGCAAGGGCTGCGCGAGAAGTTGTGAACGTCTGCAAAGCAAAGCTGATGACTACTCTATAGTTCAGTGTGCCATGCTTTACGGCTTAGAACCGGGACTTCAACGTCGTTTTGAACACCATGGAGCATATGAGATGTTCCAGAGTTGAAGTTAATATTCAAGCAAATGCCCGGATTGAGAGATATGAAGTCTCCAATAAGTTCTATAGCTGTAAGATGGAGGAGAATGGTTCTGTCGGTGAGCATATACTCGTAATGTCCGGATATAACAATCACTTGATTCAACTGGGAGTTAATCTTCCGGATGATTGCGTCATTGACAGAATTCTCCAATCACGCCACCAAGCTACAAGAGCTTCGTGATGAACTATAATATGCAAGGGATGACCAAAACTATGCCCAAGCTCTTCGCGATGCTAAAAGCATGGAGGTAGAAATCAAAAGGAGCATCAAGTGTTGATGGTTAACAAAACCACTAGTTTCAAGAAAAGGGCAAAGGAAAGAAAAGGAAACTTCAAAAGAGCGGCAAGCAAGTTGCTGATCAAGAGAAGAAACCCAAGTCTGGTCCTAAGCACTGAAACCGAGTGCTTCTATTGCAAGCAGGCTGGTCCTTTGAAGCGGAACTGCCCCAAGTATTTGGCGGATAAGAAGGATGGCAAGGTTAACAAAGGTATATGTGATATACTTGTTATTGATGTGTACCTTACTAATACTCGCAGAGCACTGGTATTTGATACTGGTTACTTGCTAATATTTGCAACTCAAAGCAGGGCTACGGATTGCGAAGATTGGCTAAGGACGAGGTGACGATCTTGCGTGGGAAATGGTTCCAAAGTCGATGTGATCGCAGTCGGCACGCTACCTCTACATCTACCTTCGGATTAGTATTAGACCTAAATAATTGTTATTTAGTACCATCGTTGAGCATGAACATTATATCTGGATCTTGTTTGATGCGAGACGGTTATTCATTTAAATCGAGAGAATAATGGTTGTTCTATTTATATGAATAATATCTTTTATGGTCATGCACCATTGAAGAATGGTTTGTTTTACTTAATCTTGATAGTAGTGATACACATATTCATAATGTTGAAACCAAAAGATGCAGAGTTGATAATGATGGTGCAACTTATTTGTGGCACCGCCGCTTAGGTCATATCGATGTAAAAGCGCATGAAGAAACTCCATCTTGATGGACTTTTGGAGTCACTTGATTATGAATCACTTGGCACTTAAGAACCGTGCCTTATGGGCAAGATGACTAAAACACCGTTCTCCGAACTATGGAGAGAGCAACAGATTTATTGGAAATCATACATCTGATGTATGTGGTCCAATGAATGTTGAGGCTCGTGGCGGATATCGTTATTTTCTCACCTTCACAGATGATTTGAGCAGATATGGGTATATCTACTTAATGAAACACAAGTCTGAAACATTTGAAAAGTTCAAAGAATTTCAGAGTGAAGTGGAAAATCATCGTAACAAGAAAATAAAGTTTCTACGATCTGATCGTGGAGGAGAATATTTGAGTTACGAGTTTGGCCTACATTTGAAACAATGCGGAATAGTTTCAAGAACTTACGCCACCGGAACACCACAACGTAATGGTGTGTCCGAACGTCGAATCGTACTTTATTAGATATGGTGCGATCTATGATGTCTCTTACTGATTTACCGCTATCATTTTGGGGTTATGCTTTAGAGACGGCTACATTCACTTTAAATAGGGCACCATCTAAATCCGTTGAGACGACGCCTTATGAACTGTGGTTTGGCAAGAAACCAAAGTTGTCGTTTTGAAAGTTTGGGGCTGCGATGCTTATGTGAAAAAGCTTCAACCTGATAAGCTCGAACCCAAATCGAGAAATGTGTCTTCATAGGATACCCAAAGGAGACAGTTGGGTACACCTTCTATCACAGATCCGAAGGCAAGATTTTTGTTGCTAAATTGGAAACTTTTTGGAGAAAGAGTTTCTCACGAAAGAAGTGAGTGGGAGGAAAGTAGAACTTGATGAGATAATCAGTATCTACTCCCTTATTGAGAAGTAGTACATCACAAAAAACAGTTTCGTGACACCTACACCAAATAGGGAGGAAGCTAATGATGATGATCATGAAACTTCAGATCAAGTTTCTACAGAACTTCAGAGATCAACCAGAACAAGATCCGCACTGAGTGGTACGGTAATCCTGTTTTGGAAGTCATGTTACTGAACATGATGAACCTACGAACTATGAAGAAGCGATGGTGAGCCCAGATTCCACAAAATGGCTTGAGGCCATGAAATCTGAGATGGGATCCATGTATGAGAACAAAGTGTGGACTTTGGTTGACTTGCCCGATGATCGGCAAGCAATTGAGAATAAATGGATCTTCAAGAAGAAGACCGACGCTGATGGTAATGTTATCGTCTATAAAGCTCGACTTGTTGCAAAAGGTTTTCGACAAGTTCAAGGGATTGACTACGATGAGACCTTCTCACCAGTGGCGATGCTTAAGTCGTCCGAATCATGTTAGCAATTGCCGCATTTTATGATTATGAAATTTGGCAAATGGATGTTAAAACTGCATTCTGAATGGATTTCGGAAGAAGAGTTGTATATGATGCAACCAGAAGGTTTTGTCGATCCAAAGGAGCTAACAAAGTGTGCAAGCTCCAAACGATCCATTTATGGACTGGTGCAAGCCTCTCGGAGTTGGAATAAACGCTTTGATAGTGTGATCAAAGCATTTGGTTTTATCTGAGACTTTTGGAGAAGCTTCGTATTTACAAGAAAGTGAGTGGGAGCTCTGTAGCATTTCGATATTATATGTGGATGACATATTATTGATCGGAAATGATATAGAATTTCTGGATAGCATAAAGGATACTTGAATAAGAGTTTTTCGATGAAAGACCTCGGTGAAGCTGCTTACATATTGGGCATTAAGATCTATAGAGATAGATCAAGACGCTTAATAGGACTTTCACAAAGCACATACCTTGATAAAGTTTTGAAAAGGTTCAAAATGGATCAGCAAAGAAAGGGTTCTTGCCGGTATTACAAGGTGTGAAGTTGAGTAAGACTCAATGCCCGACCACCGCAGAAGATAGAGAGAAAATGAAAGATGTTCCTATGCTTCAGCCATAGGCTCTATCATGTATGCAATGCTGTGTACCAGACCTGATGTGTGCCTTGCTGTAAGTTTAGCGGCAGGTACCAAAGTAATCCAGAGTGGATCATCGGACAGCGGTCAAGAACATCCTTAAGTACTTGAGAAGAACTAAGGATATGTTTCTCATTTATGGCGGTGACAAAGAGCTCATCGTAAATGGTTACGTCGATGCAAGCTTTGACACTGATCCGGACGATTCTAAATCGCAAACCGGATACGTATTTACATTAAGCGGTGGAGCTGTCGGTTGGTGCAGTTCCAAACAAAGCGTCGTATGGGATCTACATGTGAAGTTGAGTACATAGCTGCTTGGAAGCAGCTAATGAAGGAGTCTGGATGAAGGAGTTCATATCCGATCTAGGTGTTGTACCTAGTGTATCGGGTCCAATGAAAATCTTTTGTGATAATATGGTGCAATTGCCTTGGCAAAGGAATCCAGATTTCACAAGAGAACCAAGCACATCAAAAGACGCTTCAACTCCATCCGGATTTGGTCCGGTGGGAGACATAGAGATATGCAAGATACATACGGATCTGAATGTTGCGCACCGTTGACTAAGCCTCTTCCACGAGCAAAACATGATCAGCACCAAGACTCCATGGGTGTTAGAATCATTACTTGTGTAATCTAGATTATTGACTCTAGTGCAAGTGGGAGATGAAGGAAATATGCCCTAGAGGCAATAATAAATGTTATTATTTATTTCCTTATATCATGATAAATGTTTATTATTCATGCTAGAATTGTATTAACCGGAAACATAATACATGTGTGAATACATAAACCTCAGAGTGTCACTAGTATGCCTCTACTTGACTAGCTCGTTAATCAAAGATGGTTATGTTTCCTAACCATGAACAAGGAGTTGTTATTTGATTAATGGGATCACATCATTGGTTGAATGATCTGATTGACATGACCCATTCCATTAGCATAGCACCTGATCGTATAGTTTGTTGCTAGTGCTTTTCTTCATGACTTATACATGTTCCTATGACTATGAGATTATGCAACTCCGTTTGCCGAGGAACACTTTGGGTGCTACCAAACGTCACAACGAATCGGGTGATTATAAAGGTACATTACAGGTGTCTCCGAAGGTACATGTTGGGTTGGCATATTTGAGATTAGGATTTGTCACTCCGATTGTCGGAGAGGTATCTCTGGCCCTCTCGGTAATGCACATCACATAAGCCTTGCAAGCATTGCAACTAAATGTGTTAGTTGTGAGATGATGTATTACGGAACGAGAAAAGAGACTTGCCATGAACGAGATTGAACTAGGTATTGGATACCGACGATCGAATCTCGGGCAAGTAACATACCGATGACAAAGGGAACAACGTATGTTGTTATGCGGTCCGACCGATAAAGATCTTCGTAGAATATGTAGGAGCCAATATGGGCATCCAGGTCCCGCTATTGGTTATTGACCGAGAGGTGTCTCGGTCATGTCTACATAGTTCTCGAACCCGTAGGGTCCGCACGCTTAACGCTTCGATGACGGTCATAATGAGTTTATAAGTATTGATGCACCAAGGTTGTTCGAGTCCGGATGTGATCACGGATATGACGAGGAGTCTCAAATGGTCGAGACATAAAGATTGATATATTGAAGCCTACATTTGGACATCGGAAGGTTCCGAGTGAAATCGAAATTTATCGAGTACCGGAGGTTACCGAACCCCGGGAACTACATGGGCCCATAGTGGGCCTTGGAGGAAAGGAGAAGGGCCAGCCCTAGGTGGCCGCGCGCCCCCCCCCTTCCCTAGTCCTATTAGGACTAGGAAAGGTGGGCCGGCCCCCCTCTCTCTCTCTCCCCCTCCGGGAATCCTATTCCAACTAGGATTGGGGGGGGAGTCCTACTCCCGGAGGGAGTAGGACTCCCTTGGTGCGCCTCCTCCTCTTGGCCGGCCACCTCCCCCTTGGCTCCTTTATATACGGGGGCAGGGAGCACCCCAAAACACACAAGTTGATTTCCTTAGCCGTGTGCGGTGCCCCCTTCCACCATATTCCACTTTGGTCATATCGTCGCGGAGCTTAGGCGAAGCCCTGCGCGGGAGAAGTCATATCGTCATGAGCTTAGGCGAAGCCCTGCGTCGGTGGAGCATCATCATCGCTACCACGCCGTCGTCTTGACGGAACTCATCCCGACACTTTGCTGGATCGGAGTCCGGGATCGCCATCGGGCTGAACGTGTGCGAACTCGGAGGTGCCGTCGTTCGGTGCTTGGATCGGTCGGGTCGTGAAGACGTACGACTACATCAACCGCGTTGTTATAACGCTTCCGCTTTCGGTCTACGAGGGTACGTGGACGGACACTCTTCCCGCTCGTTGCAATGCCATCACCATGGTCTTGCGTGATCGTAGGAAAATTTTTGAAATTACTACGTTCCCCAACACCTCCGCCTCCCGAGGTCGTTGGGGTTTACCAACGGTCTCGTCCACCGCATCATAGCGCTCCGCTACCACTCAAGATCTGCATCCGTGCGTGGCCAGCCAACGCCAGCGCATCACCCTCAACGGCTCTGAAGTGACCCGCAGTCTAGCTAGGCGAGCATGCCCAAACGCCGGCCCGAACTAGGTATCCACACATCACTCCCTTGTGCATTGTTCCGACGATGTTTGGATATCCTTTCACTGCTCTCTTAGCTTACACGCCTATGCAACTCTGACTTTAACTCTTACTTCTTTTGGAGATATCATCTGAAACAAGCAAATCCATTTTTTAGCGAAGCATGACGGGGCTACGGGATCTGGTACACATCCTGCACACCCGTATAACCTTATAAGTATCTGTCCTCCGGTACAACATCAAGGTCGATTCCTCTTATTTGGTCAACCATTCGCCGTGTCAAAAATGCAGACGGGGATGCAAGGAGCACAAGGCCTGCACTTCCAAGCAAGTGGTAACATGGACTTGTACATGGAACATCCCAAGTGCAAGCAGAGCTGCAGCGAGCCTGTACAACTAGCTAGCGTAAGTCCCTGCATTTCATTTAATTCGTACTGGCATTTGTGTATGATTTGTGTGTGCAGTGGCTGATCCACGAACTCAAGTTACCAGGGGCAAACATTTAACTTAAAAAATACGAAGGCACTTGCACTCCGGAAATCAACATAACTTGAGAAATGTGAAGCTACATGCACTTTGAACACCAGCTAATGATCCAAAGTAGTTCAGATTATAAACACTAAATGATGCAAGCACCAAAAAACACAAAATGCAACATGGTGTACAAGGACTACAAACATGGTCTGTACCTGCCTGAATTATTCGTTCTCTGGCTGAAAATATCGAAGTGTATTTGCACGTATAACTAGTGCGCAAACTGCATATCAATATATCTATCCTGCACAAGTATGCCAATAGTTTCAAACAACAGATTAGAAAAGTATTTATGCTATGTTGTCATGATACGGGGACTTTCTGATAGATGTCCTCGATGTTTCCTCAAGCTATGAAAATGCACTACAATTTGCTTGTCATCAATGCCTGCAAATCTCTCTCTCTCTCTCAACATATTAGATCATCATTAGACACTAAATCCTTCAATGAGCTTGCAAAATGCTTGCATTAGATCCCTCATTAGACACTATATGTTCATCACCAGGAGCATGTAAAATGTTTGCATAAAATCCTTCATTAGTAGTCTGTTCATTAGACACTTCAGGCTCAAGAAAAACATGAGCTTGTATGTTTCCACCGGAAACTTGATTAGATACATCAGATTCAGTCGATTCAAGATTGATTGGGGAGTTATAAAATAAGTAGAAATTGGTTTCATTTTCTCATAGATTCCCTACATACAAGCAGTTTTACAACACCGTCAGGTTTAACTATTGGCCAGAAATTGAAGAGTTGAATTAGATATAATCAGGGATGTGATGTACCTGCTCGTTGTGCATGCTACTCTTGCAAGCTGCGACTGTCCGTTTGCGCAAGCTCGATGCCATGCCCGTGCTGCCGCCGCTGCCTCCCACGCAGGCTACACTCAGGGTTGGATCTTCATCTTTTTGTCCTTCCGTTCGCGTGAAGCCCGGCGACCGCCCTCCAACGAGGGCGCGAGGAAGTGCTGTGTCGGTCTGTCCAGCGGCGGCTAGGTTAGGAGCGAACCATACTGGAGGCTAGAGCGAATGAATTGGGATTTTTCCTGCTGTCGATCGATATGGGAGGCGCTCGTTTGGGCCGCAAGCCTGCTATAGGGCCTGCCTTGCACTTATGTTATTGGCCCATCCAAATTGAAACATTCTTCTTCATTTTTTACATTGCCTGCTCGTGCGTTGGGACGAACAAAACTAGAGTGGGCCAACCTGGACGACTCAAACTAGGTGCACACTTTCCAGCCACCGAGGCGGCCGCCCATACCAGCCCCTATGGTGGCGTCGCCCTTTTATGTGTATGATTGGATAGTGAAAAATATTCGATGGCGCTTTTGATTTACCCACAGAATGGTTGAATTGCTTGTTTCTATCAACTGAGTTCGCCAATAATGTGAAGGATGCCAGACTTTTCATCCTATTGTAGATTGCTTAGATCTCGATATGCCAAAAGTAATCGCATGAAATATACAGTAAAAGCCAGTGTGATGTGTTTGGCTACAACTAGTCTGACTACACGTCCTCATATAACATATCAAGGACGCACCATCTTACCAGATTAACAATTCGACTTACCCATGCAGTGTGGAAAGAAAGAAGTATTGGGACTGCGTATCCAAGCAATTGATGCCATGGACTTCTTTGTACAACCTTGTAAGCGAAAAAGAAGTTGCAGTGTGCCTGTACAAAGAACTAGCGTAAGTTCAGTTACCTGCTTCTCGGAATTTTAGTTAGCCACTTATTGCAAAATTGTTCAATTACGTTACTTGGCTTAATTTAGTTTGCTACTGATTACATAATGGCACAGCCTGTTAATCATATTGTAGACTGCGCCTATCTATGTGTTTGATACTTATTGTTAAGAATTACCTGTTTGCCTTAACTTAAATATCTACTTGTTTGTTTAACTGCTTTGCTGCTGCAATAGCAGGTTAAAATGATGTTAATAACTACTCCCTCCATCCCATAATATAGGACGTTTTTTGACACTAGCATAGTGTTAAAAACGCCTTACATTATGGGAGGAGGAAATACTTTTCATCAATTGAAACTCTTTAATTCCTTGTTTGTTTAACTGGTTTGCTGTTATAACTCCCAGTTGAGATGTTTTGCTAACTTCAACTTTTCTGAATCCAATCAGAACTTTAATGGCAAAACAGGTTAGCCCAAGATCAAAGAGCGAGGTCCCCATGGACGTTGCATCATCCCACAGTGTGGCACCGCCCAATCGTGCATTATGAATTGCCAACTGCTGATGCTCTAGAGGCTAAACTAGTGGTAGAAAGAGATTCTGCTTCGCACTTAGAGATGAAGTTGACATGTTGAGGAAGCAAACAGCACAATCACAAGCGAGTACTCAAGACAACCATTAAATATTTGGTGGATTTCAAAACGAAGCAAGCTGAGACCCGACCAGATTGTTAAGGTCCTGAAGGAAAAAAGGAAATTAAATTCCTACTTGGTAAATCATAGGTGAAATGTTCTTTCCATAGTTGAATAACCTTTGTGTTGTCTGTTCATGTAATCAATCAAACCATTTGTTTTAGAGATCATGTAATAATTTTTTTTTGTTTTTTGGTTTGTAATTTTATTTGAGCACAAGTCTGTATTAATTGATAAGACTCGGAGACATTTCATTTGGATTGTTGTGCCAGACCTACAAATATGCCAATCGGGTTGAATGTGCATTCAGCAATAGTAGTAGTATAGATGGACCATAAGTGGCACACATCGGAAAGGGCCAAGATGCTGGCTTAAAAAAAGATGTTGTTGTAGCCAAAAAAAAGTACAGCGGCCTGGCTTATGTATGTTAGTTGATATTATTGATCCATATACTCTATAAGTGTTTATATGTCTGTTAGTTCTGTACATTCTTGGTTGATTGACTCGGTATTTGAAACTTAATACATCGCTTGTGTACATATCTAAATGGGAGTACACATTATGCTGCGTATGACATTTGAGTTGGACATGAAGTGTTCCAAATATTCGAATTCACCTTAAACTGGATACTAGTTTCTGAATTTGAGTATCGGCATTTGTAAACCATATTCATATATGCCAGTGGAATACATCTTTGTCGTCCTTTTGAAGATATATAAAAAAACATAGAACAATTTATAAAGATTCATATAGGAATACAAAATGGATTTGAATTTAGTTGCCAGGGTAAACGTGGATGCTTATTGTCCCAAAATTCGAAAGAAGCTGCAAAATGTCCACTCCCACGTCGGCTGCCCTAAGCCAAGTGTTTGGGAGAGGGAAATTACTGTCTACCCATTACACGGACAATTCATCGGCCCGATTTCCACTGCTCTAAATAGGGGTAGGTTAGTAACTTCAATTAGACGTGACACGACTGCTTCTAAGCCCATTCCGACACGGTGGGCGTCAAACATGGGCGGCAAAACACATTGGTTTCAAGCTCATCCGAAAGACCTCTGTTTCTCCCTCCATTCCCCATTCATACGCGGTGGGCGGCAAAACAAACTCGACTCGGCCGAAATCGATGTAGGCAAATATTTTCAATAGGGGCAGGTTTGTAACTTCACTCAGACGTGACACAACCACCCTACCTATCAGCCCCGTTCATACACCGTGGGCGCCAACCATGGGCGCCAACCAACCTCTCCTCGCCCGAAATCACTCTGGGCAAATATTGGCGAGATGCGAGATTACCGTCCTATCCCCAACCGACGAGACATCCAAATTTTAAACGGGGGCTAAGTTCGTAACTTTCCCATATTTCGGACAGGCGCGTCCCAAAAACATGGTTTCCCGTACCTCTCCCTCCATTTTCCCATTCATACACCGTCTGCGCTAGGACACCCCATCCCCACACCAGCCTCCGTCCGCCACCCCATCCATCGCCGCCGTCCTCCACCACATCCACCGCCATCGTCCTCCACCATGCCGGAGCGCCTACCAAGACTGCGTCGTCCACTGCTAGAGATGGACGTTTCTCATCCACGGTGACGGACCAATAGCCTTGCATCGCGTCCTCTCGCTTCATCGGCGTCGTCTTCCTCTTTGCCGGGGCCGCTCACACGACCTTCTCTTCCACCGCAACGGGACTTATCCCCAGATGCACCCATCTACCGTCGCAGATCTGCTTCAACGCCACCGACAGCCATCGCACTTCGATGCCTACACAGCGCCCGCAAGAGATGTGGTACTTCATATCTCCTCAACTTTTGATCTCAACCAGAAAATAGATCTTAACTTGGTTACTCTACTTTCTTTTCAGCTCTTAGAATTTAGTTCTTAGTTCAAGCAAACAATGGATGCTAAATATCATTTCTCGGTTTGCAGCTTCAAATCTGCCATGGCACAGCCATATCTGGTTTAATTGATCATGCTTAGGTTTTAATTGATCATGTTGGTTCCGTGGTGGTTTCTTTAATAGAAATCAGAGGAAAACCCTCTTTGCTAAAAAGATTATGCTTAGAGTTTCCCCTTTTATGATCACTATACGATCGAATATCGTTCTTCGTGTCATAATAACATCATACGCATCATCAAGCTAAACAAGCTTAGATGTTCAAATCTGAATCTGATATTATTAAAACAGAGTTGTTTAATTGGTCAGCTAAATGTTCCTAAATTAGTTTCGAAAATGCATGTTCGCCGCTCGGGTGTGTATCTCTACAGGGTGCCCACGGTGGGCCGGCCCACAGAGTCATTTCCAGCTTTTACATAGGTTTTGATCTTTTACATGGAATACAATCTGCCTACTTGGTTTGTGTCGCACTACCAACACTCCACCCTTGAAGCTAAACATTACGCCACTCATAATTGCTTAGTTTATTTGTTCAAATACGAATTTCATATGATTCTAATGTTCCTACTTCAGTTTTGAATTGTGTGCCTGCTGTTATAGAGAAATAAGGGTTTCTATTTACGTGTGTGGTCCGTCAAGACGGTTGGGGAGGTGAACTTTGCATATGCAGGGTTTATAGGAGACACTCTCCCAGTTGAATCCATAATGCATTACATAGATAATCTGACTACTTTTTATGTTTTCATGAATCTCATATTCTGAACAACATCATAATGATTATGAGCTTGCGCGCATGAAAAGAATAAAGCAGAACAATGCCATGGCTGTCAAACTTGGCATTAAGGGACTGGAATCAAGTCTAGATGCAATGCAATGCAAACGCTCTCCACCTACAGATTCATGCTCAGAATATGATCCTAACAATGATTCTGAGCTAGAGGGAGACCAAAGTCAATGTAGCTCCCTAGTGGAGGAGTCAGAGGAAGATGCCCTATCTTATTCACCCATCATGGTACTTGCTCTAACTTTCCAAGGTTACATTGCTCGCACATATCTTGCAACTGATGCTTTGCATTGCTTCTACTTTGTTGAACTGCCATTAGCTTCGTTTACACATCGTGTATGTGAATACGCCCTGCCTATCCATTTTCAGTACATATTCCATCTGTCATCATACCATATTTATCCATTCAAATGTTGTTCTTGTGTATCAGACGTTCAAAAGGAAGAGGGCGGTTGCTGATCGTGGAGGAGCACAAGCAAAGTATTTGGAAAAGGTAGTGGCACCGATAAATCAAATAGCCCATTAGGTGTAGTTGCAATATCACCGACCCACAAAATACCCCAACTCTAGCAGACTCTAGCCCTACTACATCGGTCATTTCGATGCCCCAACTCAGCAGACCCTAACTGCAGCAAACAATATGATTATGCCAGTTGACATAGCACCACCAGTGTCTGAGGCAAAACCCCATTCCAGCAAAAGAGTACACCAAATCCAGTTGCCAAATCCCTTTTCGAACCAGAGAGAGCCCCAATTGCAACAAATAGGACCCCTGTTCCATTTCTTCCCAGTTTAGGAGACGAAGCTTATGTTGTTATCAGGAACTTTGTGCGAATCTTTCCTTCATGGAAATATCATACCGCAGACACAGAACAATTTCCAGTCTTCCTCCGCAACTTACGCGTAAGTAATGTACTAATGTTATTCATGGTCATTACTACATATGTTTCTGCTGACAGAAGACACAAGATTTCATTCTTTTAAATAGGCGAGGAGCAAACTGGATTTTGATGACGAGCAAGAGTTGGTTGCGCTTTTCAAGCACTCGTTGATGAAGTATCGTTCCTACTTGAGGCAAGCACACTTCAATGGCAAGCCTCTGAACGAAATTTCCGTAAAGT